>OX451347.1:50573218-51128218 GCA_949629155.1 Myopa testacea
CAAATAAAGCATGCTTTAAATCGCTGCTTTGAACAGAGAAACAAACCATAAAGACGCGTATCAAAACCTAGAAAAGAGTAGTAAAAAGTGCTCACTACTAAACTCCGAAAAGCATGAAAAAAGCATGGCGACAAAAGCTCACAACGGCGTGAAAATGGGCTAGAAATTTTCGGGTTTAAGTCCATAGAAACAAATATACTGTCTCCTTCTCTCTATTGCCATCCCTTTCCCTCTCTCTCCTGCACTCAGTATCTCTCACTCACGCATTTCAACATAAAAATGACAATTTTGTGTTGTTTTGTGTTTATTTGATACTTTTTTTTGTTGCCATTCGCTTTACTGCTATTTTGAGGAACGTTATAAAAAATTCAAATGCGAAAAAACCCCCGTTTATATATTATAATTTTTTCTCTTTTTCAGTTGTGTTCTGTTGGGTTTGATGCACAGTGTAATTTTGCAATTCAAATTAAATTTACAACGTTTCTGTGAGTTCGTGCGAAGAAGTGCAGCAATAAAGAGGCAGCAGTAGCAGCAACAACAAAAGCAGCAACAACAACGACGTAAGTTTAGTGAACATAAAAAATGTCATCAACAAAAAAAGCTCCTTCCATCGCCTTTGAAAGTTCCATGCTTCCTTGCATTCAATAGTAATTCTGAAAATCCTATGGAATGTAAAGAAGTATGGAGCGAAATTTGGCAGTACATCATGCGTCAACAGCGACAGAGACGGCGACAGCGACGGCGACCGCGACGTCAACAGCGACGTCAACATCATACGTCAGCAGCAGCTGCTTTGTCAAAGCAGAATGTGATCAAAATGAGTGGAAAATAAAGAAAAAACGTTGGGAAAAGAAAAGAAAATATGACCTGAAAAATATTAAGATTTTATATTACTATATATGTACTTTATTTTATATCTGCCACGCCTTCCTACTGGGACAATGCTTATTTTTTATATTTTCAATTATTTTTGCGTTTCGTGGCTTAAAAAAGGGAATTTTTACGAAGTTTTGTAGACTTGGAAGTTTTATTAATTAACTTAAATTTAAATGTTTTATTTTAGTAACATGTCACGTTATTTTCCAAGTTAATTTTAACTTCTTTACGATTTTAATTACTTAGTTTAATTTATAATAGCAACAAAAGAAAGAAGTGCTTCTCTACTCTACCGTTTTCTACAATATAGAATATTTTTTCTTTATAATCCTATATATTCATATAATAAAGCCCTTTAATTTTAATATATACTTTCTCTATAATAAAGTTCTCATTATACAGCATTTAAAGGACCAAAAATGCTTCACTAGAAACAACAAAAGCAACAGCAAAAGTACAATAAAAGCATCGTCCTTAACATCCTCAACATCAGCATTAACCTCAACATCATCATCATTAAAATGGTCATTATTAACCTCCTGCTCAACATCATCATCGTTAAAATGGTCATTATTAACCTCTTCCTCATCATCAGTATTACCCTCCTCCTCAACATCATCATCAACCTCATCATTAGGAGTGCAAAAGAAAGCTACTCTGGAGACCTATGAGCCTGGACCAAAGTTGAAGCTTCGGAGCAACTGCTGCTGCTGCTGTGGCTTTAAGTAATCATGAGCAACTCACGATGGCCAACAACATGCAACATAAATGTTTTGATCGTTTGGTCAACACCTCGGGGACTCTGAGCAGAGATGAATGAATGGAAGGCAGGAAGGATGAAAGGAAGAATGAAAGGAAGAATGAAAGGAAGGATGAAAGGAAGGATGAAAGGACTCAACAGCGGATGAACTCGTATGCGGACGGAGTGACAATCATGTTGTGTGCATGTTGCTTTTAATGGTTCGTTTGTGTTGGTGTCTTGTTGGTGTGTTGTTAGTTTTGTTGTTTCTTTTGTCCCTGTTGTTGTTGTTGTTCATTGTCCCTGTTTCTGGTTCAACATGGTGCCGCTGTCGAATACCCGAAACATTACTTAACCCAATCAATTATCTCTAAACAAAGGATAATTATTTTAAAATTATAGGAATGGGAGCCTGAGAGAGTGACGGGGAGAGTGACAGAGAGATTAGCTGGTAGAAGAGGGAGAGAGAGAGGGAGAAAGAAATAGAATGAGTGACTGAAACTTTTTACACTAGAGAACTTTGAAAGTTGAATCTGTGGACCTTTTTTCCCATTTTTTTATTATCTATTATTTCGTGACCTCGATATATTTGGATTTTTAGCTCTCGGGAGACCGACCTCTCTGGACATCGCTCTCTCCTGACCCGGATATCTTTTGACATCGCCTTCTTTCGACTATGATATCTCTTGACTACGATCACCCCTGACGTTGATCTGTTTTGACTCAAATGACTCTGTGACTCTACTGTGACCGCTTTTTTGATGATCCTTTCCAACGGTAGACTGTTAAACTCGACGTTCGTTTCGCTTCATTTAACATGATCACCTTCTTCAATGATTACACTGAATTAGGTTAAACATTGAAGCGTGATGTGGACTTTTGTTATCTTCTGTCATCTCACAGGAAGCGTAGTTAACTTCAAAAGTTACTCTGAGTTGTTGGCAAGCAGGAAAAAAAGGGGAAAACCTTTTCAAGGAAAATGAGACGTTTTAAAGTATTGTATTTGCATAACATTTTCTAACAAGTTCCCTGCCCATTTGCACCCGTTTTACTCCCATTCCTTGCCTTTTTAGCCTCCCTTTTATTTCCTTTCCTTTGTCCCCTCAAAGTATTGCTTCTTCACCCTCCTCACAACCCTGCTGTTTCACCCTCACCAAAGTATTGCTTCCCCTTTTATTGAAGCGAACATTTTACGTGCTCGGTTGAGCAGTAAAACTTTTTGGAACTTGGAGAAACTTCACCGAAAAGCAACGAGCAATAAAATCAGCGAAAACGAGCGAAACTTGCAACTTGCAAACTTCCGGCTTAGCTACCGTGCAGCAGCAGGTGCGTCATCGGGGCCGGAGGTATTTTCGAAGTATATAGAAGCATCAAATCATAATCCAATTAATAGCGCTGCTCAAAGTCACACGAGATGCGCGAGGATAGCAGAAAGGAGCAGAAAGGAGCAGGAGCCGAGCAGAGCAGCGACACTCTGTTGTTGTTGTTAATAAACTGCAACCATTTTGAAGTGTCGATGTTGTTGTTGTTGGTGTTGGTGTTAATGGTGTGGTTTTTGTTTGTGTACCGTGTTGTCGGTGTGTACTTTATTGTTCAGGGATTTCAGTTTGTTGAAGTGTCTTTATTAGTCTTGCATTCCAATCAGTTGTGTGCGTGCCTGCATACGTTGCACGGGGGAGGGGAGAGGGGCATCGATGCCTCTATTGACGGCTGCGTTGGCGTCAATGTCGACGATGGCATCGCTTCAATTTAATTTAATTTAAACTGCATGCAAGTATTAAAGAACAATATATGAAGAATGTTAAAATTTACGTGTTACTTTATGAATATCTTTAAGCATTGCATACTTTTAGGGATGCCATTAAATGTGATACTGCATTCAATTCTGAACAAAAAGTTTCGAGCATGCTGTTAGGCGCCTTTTGTGATTTAAAATTCATTAGATAACGGACTTCTATTATAGTATTTAGGATTT
Organism: Myopa testacea; assembly: GCA_949629155.1. Lineage (NCBI taxonomy): Eukaryota > Metazoa > Arthropoda > Insecta > Diptera > Conopidae > Myopa > Myopa testacea. The sequence continues at coordinate 50,576,809 of OX451347.1, forward strand.
AAACACATTTAGACAAAATTAGCTAACGTATTTGAAATAAATGTACTATTATTAATATTTATTATTATGTTTTTATTTTATTTATAAGTTTTTTAGTGTTTGAATTACAACAATAAGATGAAGAAACCAACAAAAACATCCTGCCTTCGAAAGGGCGATTGTAATTGATGCCTCTGTGTCCCTTTATGAACCCCCTTCCAACATCCCCCCCCCCTCCCGGGCAACGGTTGACCGCCATACAAGACCCAAGAAGATTTAACAATTTTGGCCACTACTGTAAACAAAACAAAAAGTTCCTTAATTAAATGAATTCGTTTAGTATTCTAGACACTTTTATTAACTCATTCATTCTTCCACTCTTTCTTCTTCGGTCCTTGTGTATTCCTTCGTCGTTTTCTTCTTCTTCTTCTTCTGGTTTTATGCGTTTCTTTGATGTTTTGTATTGAAGTTCGAACTTCGAAGGATGCTTCTTAAGCTATACTTTTGTTTAATGATTGAAAGAGGATGTGAGAAAAAAAGGGTGTGTGAAGGGAGAGGAAGTGGAACGGAGGAAAAGGCAGTGAGAGGGTGAGAGAGAGAGGAATAAACTAAGAAGAGGTATTTTTGGTGGCTTCTGTCGGACTTTCGAAGAAACCACTTTCGACAAAGTTTCCAGGCAAGTCAAGGAATGCATTTCAGTGTAACGGGTTCTTTCTAAACTAGTTCTGGACTGGTTCAGTTTTTATTTCAATTATAAAACCGTAAAATAAATTGAAAACAGGCTTAATGTATAAATTTCCTTCATTATAAAGCTTTCATTTATAATTTTAAGTTTTTAGTTTTAATGCTTTATTAAAATTTTTGCTTCCTTCCTTGAAGTAAAAATTTAATGACATCAAGTTATGAATACGTAGCATGTCCTGGTTACATTACACAAACACAAGCATACATACACATACACACACGGTTGTTTCAACAGAATGATTTAATTTAAGCTCAATTTAAATGCTCATTTAAGGTACTTTTAAGATCCTGAATACTTCATAATCCTGGCCATCCAGTGTTCGAATGCATCCCATGTGTCTGTGTGTGTGTGTGTGTGTGTGTGTATCTGTCTGGAATCTTTATTCAGTTGTTCTTATTTCAGTTGTTGAGACTAACGACTTCATAATTAATTCTCCTAAACTCTCAAACTTCTTCCTCTTCTTCTCCGAACTCCACTAAATAAATATGTTTACAAGCAGAGCGAAACCACAGGGAATCCCAAAGGAAGTCATGGAGCAGAAGATCAAAGAGAATCAAAGGACATCAGAGTTTCTCTTATAAATAAATGCCTCTAAATAAATCATAACTTTTGTTGTTTCAAATAAAATTACTGCCAACTCAAAAGTCAAATCATTTATTTATCATATTTAAATATTGGGTGGGAAAAAGGACCAAGGAAAGAGGAAGAAGGAGAGGAGGTCAAAAAGACCGAAACAGAAACAGAGAACCGTCAATCAAATGACAGAAGACTTTAATATTTAATATAATAAATAAATGTTGCTGATATCTTTCAAGAATATTATTGAGCATATGATTTGAGTTGAATTGTCTGGGAACCGCTTCAATCGAACCACAAGCTTTAAACTATGCACAAGCTTTCATGATGAATCCTTGATGTTTGAATGATTTAAAGTAGCCATAACCATTTCCATGAGAAATACTATTATAAATTACTAGAAATTAATTGAAGTTATTATAAAAACGTTGTTACTTTATGAAGCAAAAGAATCGTTAAGCATTCATTTAACTCGCTTTAATAGCTCAGTACTACGAAGCCCAAGTATCCAATACATCGAAGTCGAGGGACTTCATGGGCCTACAAGGAGTACCGTTTGAGCAGCACTTCATCTAAGTAATCGTTTCATTGAATCACTTAAGCTCAAGTTTCTAACTGAAAGGAGAGAGCGAAAGATGGACAAAAAACGGGTAAAAGAGGAAAGTAAGGAAAGAGGCAGTAAGGAAGATCGATGAAGGTAGAGAGTGAGAATGAGAGGGCAAGAGAGTGAGTGAGATTAAGATATGAAGAACGCTTCTAACAGCTTAGTTTCTATTCGGGTCATGGTTTCGCTCGGAATCGGCTCATTGTTTGGCGCTATCATCCGGTCTACTTATGAGTCGGCTCTCATGTTTGCTGTAGTGTGGCCATTCAATTGAATGGATATGGAAGTGTGTTAGTGCGTTTGTTGTTGTTGTTGTTGTTGTTGAGTCTGTGGTGAAAAGCGGATACGGACGGAATGTGGACGCCATCAATGCATCAATAATTGCAGTTTGAGGACTTTGAAATTGAAATTCGCACAAAGCACACACACATACGCATATTTACACACACATACAGACATACAAATACCAACAAATATAGCTGAGCACTTACTCATACATGCAATATAAACACATTTGTGCATTGTTTACATACTCGCAAACTTATCAACGCACATCCACACCCACATCCACACTCATACAAACAAGCAGATTCTCGCACACATACAAACATTAGTTCAGTCGTATTAAATTTGTGTTTGTGTGTGTGTTCGAGTTCACATAATCTATTATGTATAGAAACTTATGTATAAATGCTTTATTCAGACATGAAGAGTATTGATTGGGAAAAGCAACAACAACGACAAGAACAACAAAGACACCAGCAATACGACAGGAGAAGAAGAAGAAGACCAACAACAACAACAAATACACTGAATTTAAATTAAGTTCGAAATCAAATTCAAATAATTGTGTTTTGTTGAGTTTTTCTTCTAAATTTTTGGGTATGAATTCAAATTAATTTTCTATCGAATTCGGCAAAATTATTTGTTATAAAAGAAAAACCTCCATCTTTTATACTCCACCCTGCACCCATCATCCTCTACCACCATCCTTCCACCATCTTTCCTCCATCCTTCCACCATCCATCCGCCATCCTTCGTTCATCCTTCCGCCATCCTTCGACCATCCTTCCTCCTCTCTTTTTTCATCTTCTTTCTCCCACTCTTTTCTTCATTAAGAAAACAACAGACAGCATCTGCAGCTGCAGCATCCGCTCAGAGACCGATAAAAACGAGCAGCTTTTTGAAAGGTTTTCATATCTCTGTTATCGCAAGAGAGATCCTCAAAACAAACATTTTAATTGGAACTTAATTCAACAATTGAACCACTACCAACAACAACAACAACAGCAGCAGTAGTACCAACAGTAACAATAGTAATAACAAAAAGCAACAACAACAACAGCAGCTTATCTGATAATAGAGAAAAAAAAAACGGATTACAGCTGAATTGTGTTGGTTGCACTGAAGCACAGAAGAGCAGCTGAAAAAGATGGCCAAAAGGGGTTTTTAAATAGATACACAGCAACACAGACACAAGCATACACACAAACACAGAGACACATACATACATACACATTCACATATAAACCCGTTTACTTCTGAACCCATTTCAACGCTCAGGAATACTCTGGAGAGAGAGTGAGTGAGATAACGATTCAGCCTCCTCCCCCGAATGTTGTTTATATCTCTGTCTGTCCTGTCCTTTTGTATGTCTGTCTCGCTGTCGTTTCGTATATCTGTCTGTCTTTATACGAGTATAATATTTGGCGGTTTCTTTGTTTCTGCTCTTTTATTGTTGTGTGTTTTGGTTTTCATGGTGTTATTGTTGTTGTCGTTGTTGTTGTTGTTGTTGTTGTGTTTTCTGTTATTGAAGTTGTGACATTTTAATTGCTGTTACATTGTATGTAGTGCAAGTATATAAAAAACAACAAAATATACCATTAAAATAGAATAACAACAACAACAAAATATGAATCAAACCATAATCTCACCTCATCTCTTCCCTCCTCCTCTTTTTTCCTCTACTATTACGAGCATCTCTCTTTCACTCTCTCTCTTTCACCCTCTTTCGTGTACGATCTTGTCTCTTTATTGTTGTCTGTCACCGTCTCCTTTTCACCTTCTCACCGTCCCGTTAATTTTCCATCTCTTATCAGTAAATTAAACGTCTCTTTTTTTAATGGCACATAATTTTGTTGTTAAATGGTTAGAAATAATTTGTTGTTGTAATAATAATTTTCTTCTTCTTTTGAGTTTTTCTATGGATACATTTTTAACTGTTGTTATTGAGATAATAATAATAATAATAATAATAATAACAACAACGAGACTCATTAAATCTAGCTGAAAGAGAGAGAGAGAGAGAGAAAGAGAGAGAGACAGAGAGAGAAAGAGAGAGAGAGAGAGAGAAAGAGAGAGGGATCTAGTGTAACAATAAAATGGAACAACAACAGTAAAAATAACAACTAAATTTGTTCGGCGTTAATCTTATTTTTTCACAATTTGTTATTCAATTAATTAAATATTACTCATTAAACTTTTTTAATATGAAACCTTTTTATGATTAATATTAATTAATTATCTGATTTTAATATTTCTTATGATCGTATATCTTCCAAGGTTGTTTATATTTTTGATCATAAATAAATTTGCATCAATTCTTAATTAATATCCAATCATTATTATTATTAACTTTAAGCGATTACAGTGATTACGTCATCTCTTCGTTCTGATTACATCACTAATTAAAATCAAGCGTAATGCGAGTTCTGCTGCGTTCCATAAACAATCATTTAAATCGGATTTAATAGGGTGTATATTGTGAAAGCACTCTCAGAACTGTTTATAAAGAATTACAACAACAACAATTTACCACCCACTTCGAGTCGAAAGCAATCAAATTCTGCAAATCCAATGAAAAAATTAAATCCATTTATTAATTTATTATACAATACATACTCGTGAAAATGTTGCAACGAACAGTCATTAGCAACATTTGATGCAACACAAAGAAACTTTACAGCAACATTCGAACTAAGAGAAGTCACAAGGACACGAGCACACATCTAAGGAATTTTATGCTAATTTCGAAAATATTCTGGTCTCCTGCATCCTGTGATTCCTTCGATATCGCATCCATCCTTCGATTTCGCATCCATCCTTCGATATCGCATCCATCCTTCGATTTCGCATCCGTTCTGTTGACGACTTTATTCTTAACTCAAGAGTGAAGCTCGAAATGTATCACATTTAAATTGAAATGCAAATGAAAATTAAGCATAGGAACGGAAACGGAAACAGAAGACGAAAGCGATAGCGATTAAGTTTCATTGCAAAAAGTTTTCGAGACGATTTTCTGTGATGTTGGCAGTTTTTGAATACTCATTCGATCCTTAGTTAGTTTTTCATGTGGCATCATTGTTGCACTCCTGCTCGTATTCTACTCGTATCAACAGTTTGCAGATGCATCAGGACGATGATGCAGTCTCCTTGGGAAAAAAACGAAATCCAATCAATCATTCGATGAAATTCAATTGAAATTCGATTCTCTTTCGAATGCGAAAAAAACTGCAAATAGCAAGAAAATTGCTAAAGTATTTAGTATAAATACTCGATTAGAAAGATTAGAGCGTGAAGAGTGAGGGAAAAAGAGAGAGGGAGAGAGAGAGGGACGGAGAGATATTATTGTCTATATTACTGCCAATATTATTTCTGTTTAGTATTATTTCCAGTATTATTCAACACTATTGTCATTATTAATTTCAATATTTTATTGAATACAAACAATAATTGTAAATTTATGTTATCGGAAAGAACTGCATACATACAACATCAATGCTCTGCCGAATATTTGTAAATTTAAGGAATTAACTATTAGAAAATATGAATGTACAAAGAAAAACATCGAAATTTCACTCAAGGGTATAAAAGAAACGTGTGCCGTTGACGTTGCTGTAGACGGCGACGTTCGGAATCGTCAGCAGAAACTCGGTGATGCAGCGGACGACGGGAAACAGGCAACAGGTCTCTTCTGCGTATGCTTCTGGAAAAGGAAAAACAACAACAACAACAACAACAACATGAATAATGAATGATCCCTAATGATGATGAGGACTCACCTTGTAGTTCCGCAATCGTGATGCCATCGCTGGGTGTGCGTCGTTCGCTGAGGATCTTCTTGCAGACTTCATCAAGCCTCGGGTGCCGCTTACGCTTGGTCACAAAGTAAGCCAGCATGCGATCCATTGGATAGGAATTTAAATCAAAGAATACGCAAAAAAATTAAGAATAAAGATGAATCAGATGCTATAATTTAAACGTTGGATTTAAGTTCCATGCGACAAAAGATATGCAACAGACACGAAAATAAAATATTATTTGTTTTCGTTTCGACAACAGAAAAATATTGACAAAAACAAAATTGAATTCTATATTTTTTTTGAATATTTGAAGTGGTTCGTAAAGGTGTTTCGTTAAAAAATTATATCAAATTAAAATTTATAAAGTAAATTGAATGAAAAGAATTAAAATATTCAAGATATGTTATTTAATATTATGGGAGTTTCTTTATTACGCTTTTTTCTCCTCTTCTTCTTAGTATTTAACACCATTTCTTCTATATTTATCCAGTTTTTATTTTGGGTCTTGTTTTTCCTCTTCGCTTTCTTTTCCTGTTTTCTTCTCACTTCTATTGGATTTGATTTTTCCTTCTTAAGTTTTTCTATTATTTTTAGTCTCTTCATTGTTAGTCAATTCTTCTAACAATAGCAGAACTTTTAGGAAAATCTTATACAAGAATAGCTTCAGGTACCTTGATATACTCATAATTATATCCCAAACCATGGATATACTCCTAACCCAACCCAAGTTGTACTCGCTACTCTTCAACTTCAGATTATATTTTCTACAGAAAAGTTTGTTAAACCAAGATTTATTACTCATTAAAGAGAGTTATACAAGAAAGTCATACAAAAGAGTCTTACAAAGGAGTCATATTCACTACTCACAAATTAAAATTCAATTTAAGTATTTATACTCTGAGATTGAGATATCGTTACATATATATACAATATATAAGATAAGAGAAAATATAAGATATAAAAAGAAAGGCAACTCTAACTGATAAAAAGTGCAGAAAGAAAAATCAAAGATAAAGACAACAAAAGATAGAAGGCAGATAAGACGAATATCATTCAATCCAGAGTATCATTCAATGCTGTAGAAATAAAGTATACCATATGGATTACAATAGACCGATATATAAGGTATGGTTAAAATAAATTCCACCACCGCGATGGGACCACAATTGAGGGGAAACTTCTTCTTCGTCCGTTTCGTGAAAGAAGCTGTAAAGAAAAATAATGAAAAATAATAAAAATACAATATATTAGGTAATAAAACAATAAGAATATCCAGGAGTTGAACTGGAAAATGTTGCACTCAAAATCATTACATTCAATCAATTACATTCAATATGAAAAATCGATGGTTTTAACACTGAATTTCAACGCCTTTTCGCTTTGATTTTATATAGATTTTGAGTTCGAATTTCAATTAAATAAGTGATTTATTTATCCTTTTTTTATTACTTCACCTCTTAATTCTGATATTGTCATGCCATCTTGCGGATTCTTGCGCACAATTATTATAGAGCGGATATCATTTTGTATGTTCGGATACCGTAAGCGAATTTTATAAAAGTAATTCAACATTTTATCCATGCTGAATTCGAATTTGAATTTCTATCAAACGTCAAAATTTCTGCTCGTTTGATGGTGATGACGAGAGATGGTGGTGGTGATAATGCAGCTGATAATGTAGCAAAAGATGATTTCGGTGGTGGTGGTGGATTTAAATTCCAAGTTTTTCAAAAATAATTTAGAGAACTTGAATTTATCTTTTCCTCTAAAAGTAAATTTTTACAGAAGACTGATAGAAAACAAAATTTTTGAGAGAAAGAATATTTTTGAAGTTTTGAAAAGTTCAAAGTTTTATAAAAATACTAAAAGTATAATAGAACAATACAATGGAGTGGATTTATTAATAATATAAAGAGATCTTTCATGGATCTGGAAAGAATGATCAAAATACTAACAATTTTATAAGAAAGGAATAAATTAGACAATCAGCGATAAGATAACCAGTGATAAGAAAATCATAGTGATTCACATGATGGGTATTAAAAAGTCTAGAAAAAAAAACAGATTGGCTTTGGTGAAATATCGCCAAGTGAAGTCGATGATATGATAAAATATCATAAATCGTCACTGAAACACTTTAGCTTTATAACAGATTCTTATGTAGCTTCTTATTTATTAAATTTCTGTCATATTTTAATATCTAAAAACGAAGTGAATAATTGCCGATGTGAATCTCTTCATTACCTTGAATAATCTCGTTCCATTCATGCATTTTCGATATGAATTTTCAACTGTGACTGTTGTTGTTGTTGTTGTTGTTGTTGTTATTGTTGTCATATCTTCATTTATTCTCATTTCAACATCGCATTACAAAAAGACATAAATTATGGATTATTTAGTTAAATGCTACTCATGCAAATGTTTCGTTTGGAAAATAATTCCTAATAAAATCTCACAAATCTGCTTGATTTCCATAAATGTTGCTCGTTGTTATTGTTTATTTGCTGTAGGAGTGTCCGTCTGTCGAGTGGTTCGGTTGGTCAATTTGTCGGGTGGTCTGTCGTTGTGTGTGTGTGTGTGTGTATGTTTATTGAGAATATGCAAATCCAATAAATGGCCTACAATTCAACTAAAAGCGAGATAACATTTAAACAAATACTTCTGGGTTCACCAACGATGGACAAGTGGACAAACGAATGAACGGACTAACGGAAGGACGGATGGGTGGATCAGCAGGGGGGGTGGTGGGGGGGGACCGGGCAAGGGGTCAACTGCGACAAACGAAGTGCATTTTACAGTCCACTTGGCATTTTGTGGTTAAACATGCAAAACTAACAGGACCAGCCACGCCTTTATCAAATTATTTCGATTGCCAAAATGTTGTTGTACTTATTCTTGTTGTTGTTGCTGTTGTTGTTGTTGCTGTTGTTGTTGTTGTTAATACAATATACTAATTTTATAATTTATTATCATAACATGCTATCAAGTTTTGCATTCGAATAAACGAGCTCGAATATTAACGAGCTTCTGTTGAAATTTACAAAATGTTGTAATTAAATTTATAGTGATACTAGAAGAGACTAGAATAATGTGTATAAATATGGTAAAAATTCGAAATTGAAATTCGTTTTTAAAAAAATCTTAAAATCATTCATTTTAAAAAAAGTCATCTGTTCAAATATTCGTATCTGTTGAAAAGAATTTTCTTTTATATGACAACCAGAATGTAACTTTTTGAACATCAATTTTTATGGAATTTTCTTTGTTTTTTCTATTTGTTTTTTTTTATTTAATTTTCGCACAAAAGCTAACGGAACGTTGCGCAAAAACTTTTTAAGCCGGATTATAAAACTTTGCTTGTTATGGCATTAAAAAGAAAACCAAAAACCGTAGCAACGAAAACAACAAACACAACAACAACAACAACAATAACATTAAGAGCAACAAAATAACAAAAGCAAAAATGTGTCATATTTTTGTTGGGAAAGTTTTTTAATTTTTTATTTAACTTATCAAAGGTTAAGCGTTACTTTTTTTGTTTGTTGCGTTAAACTTTTGTTTGTGGATTTTTTTACTTGCATCGTTTTTTGGTTGTTGAATTTGTTTGGTTTTTTTTTCTTGTTGTTATTAACGATGCTTTGACTTTTAATTACTTGAGTTGGTTGCTTGAATCTGGCAACACTGAACATTGACGAAGGTCGGAAGGAGGGGGAAGCGGAGTGGATGGGGGCGTGGGCGTGGGAGTTTAGAATTGAAACGTGGCATCGAATCTTAATCTTAACTTAATTCACAAGAGACAACAGGAGAAAATAACAACAAAAGCAAAGCAAAAAAAAGAAGTGCTGACAGGAAGATGAAAGGAGGAAGAGAGAGAGAGAGGGAGAGAGAGGGACGGGTTGACAGGCCAACAGACAGAACAACCAACAAACGAGCTCCGACCCAACGACGGCTCGAAGTGTTTGTTTTTTTCTTTTTTTTGGGTGGTGTTTGACTCTGATGATCCACAAACTGTCAAAACTTCGTGCTGCTGGACATGGCCGAAGTTTACAACAACCATGAAACAGCAACAACGTGGCAATCCGACGCAGCTACTCTGTGGTGCAGCAGCTGCAACTTCAAAGTTGGCAAAAATTGTATCAGATGTCATTGAAAAGTAAGCGCGCGAGTCCCCGTCCAACGTCTTTCGTCCGGTCTGCTTCTTCTTCCGTTCTGCGCAGAATGTAGGGCGATAGAGCAGAAGAGGTGGCAAGGGGGGGGGGGGGGGGGCGTCAGGGCTTGGAACTTGTCGGCACTTCAGTTTGCAGCTAAAGTTAAGTACGAGATGTAAAAACTTTTCACCGAGAGTCCGAATTTCTTTCATCGAATGCGTTTGAGAAGCCTTAAAAAACAACAACAACGAAATGGAAAAAGAAAGGTTTAAAAAAACCCAGAATTGGGTCTTATGTTTTTATTATAAGAGTATTTTTTTAAATTTTCCATCATCTCCAAATAGTTTTTTTATTTATTCATTATTTGAGACCTTTTAATTGCTTTTTATGTGTATTAATTGATATACGGTTTAGTTATTTGAGTTACTCTATCGATTTAATTGCTTTAGTTGTTTAATTTTGGTTGCTGTTCTGGTTTTTTTATTACAAAAATTAACATTAGCTTTGTATATTAACTCATCTACTTGCCAAAAAATACGCAGAAATTGTGTGGAATTCAATTTTGTCGAACTAAATCACTGCACACAATAACCGGCCACATCATCATCAACATTATCATCATCACCACCGTCACCATCACCATCACCATCACCATTATCATTATCATCAATAAACAAAATTGCTTAAATTGGAAAATTACATGAACAAAAGCGAGTGGGATTATTTTGGGATTTGCTAGTTTCGATTTCAATTACGTACGCTACATGAACACATGGCATCGCCATCCACATCGGATCCGCATCCGCATCCGCATCTTCTCTTTACCGCTTCACATCCAGCTTGAATCCTTACCCAGCACCAACGACTTTAATAGACCGAGCCACCAACCAACCAACCCAGTTTAAGCCAAAATCTACCGTCAAATATTTAATTTTCAACCCTTCTGTCCTGCTCGCGTTTTATGCGCCCTGGAATGCGTCTGGTGTGTTGCAACCCTGATCAGCTGATGTGGCTAATTGCTTCAGTTTTCAATGAGTTGATTTGAGATAAGCTTCAATGATTACCTTTAATGACTTTGATATTTGCGTATGATTTTTTTCTCATATATGTGGAGAGTTTTTATAACCTACATCCGATGGTGAAAAGGTATTATAAGTTTTTCTGTCCGTTTTCTATATCCGACACACCTATAAAACGTCTATAAAATGAAAACTATTTTCCACGGCTCTCCAACTGCTTGAGTGTGTGTGCTAAAAGCTAATGTTGCAGTGTTTCTCAAAGTGTAATCGATCTACGTCAAGCACCCGAACGGACGGATGTCGAGAATTGGTCGTGATGAATGCAGCGATCGATGCCAATTATTATTTGAATGGGAATATAAATGGGAAAATTTTCAAGTGAATATTTTGAAACTGAAACTGAATTTATGGAGTAATAAATACATAAAATGTTTGTCGACTTCCGACTATCGACATATCGAAAGATCCAGTTGCTCGATGAAGATCAGAAATACATTGAGAAGCACTGCAAACATGCAGTTGAAGATCTGAAGAAAAGCGAAGAACGAAACCTAACCTTAAAGAGGTTCGAGGCAATTTTTATTTTGTACTTCGTTTTTTGTGCTTATTTTCCTTCTACATAATTCGCAACAAGTTTTTCCGTAAAAGGTTGCTTTTAAAGAATTTCATCGCATGTCTTCTCAGGTGGTCTCATTCCATTGGCAGAAAGGGTTGTACCACTGACATTAACACTAACATTAGTTAGTGGTTGGCGGTTATCGCATCCCCTAATTGCGAAAAAAACCAATAACAAAATCAACCAACAAAAAAGCCAACAACTGCAAACTACAAACTACGAAAATTAAAACAAGAAAGTCCAACAGCTGAACACAGAAAGTCCAAGTCAGTCCCAACAACAACTGTACACAGAAAGTCCAAGTCAGTCCAAAAACTGGAAACAGAAATTCCAAGTCAGTTCAACAACTGGACACAGAAAGTCCAAGTCAGTCCCAACAACGAACTGTACATAGAAAGTCCAAGTCAGTCCAAAAACTGGACACAGAAATTCCCAAGTCAGTTCAACAACTGGACACAGAAAGTCCAAGTCAGTCCCAACAACGAACTGTACATAGAAAGTCCAAGTCAGTCCAAAAACTGGACACAGAAATTCCAAGTCAGTTCAACGACTGGACACAGAAAGTGCAACGACTGGACACAGAAAAGTCCAACGACTGGACGCAGAAAGTCAAAGCAATAAAAGGCGGCGCGTTTCCGCCGAAAACGCGCTGCGCTCTTCGGAGAAGTTGGCAAGATTCGGTGCCAATGGAATGAACAAACACTCAATGTGTGAGTGGTGACTACCGTTTTGCTGCATTTTTGCTCCAATGAAGAAAGTCAATCTTTTTATTAGTTCAGACAGGTAAATATATTAAAGACTTATTTACTACGTATTATTCGTGACAACCTAAGATATTGATAGAAGACAATACAAGTCGCTGTGACGTCACGACAATCATATGCGATTTCGTTACTCACTCGGCTCAGTTAAAATGAAATATTACTCAAATTACTGGCGTGATTGGGCCTAGATTCACAGTATGTGCATTCTCAAAATTAAATCTGGTTTCGACGATAACAAAATATTATTGAAAATCACGAAAACTACTTATAATCATAGTATATCGCAATCTTAAGCCTTCGCTCGGAAATCACACCCGCAAATCGAACACCCTACAAACGTAGAGTGATGTTAAGGATCTTAGAAGGTCCTAAAGGTGTGCGGTGGTGTATGTGTTGGTGAGGATGTGGGAAGGTGAGCTAACAGAGATCTCTTGTCGTCGTTAGCTCTGAATATTTAATTAAAAAATTGCTTGAACTGTCGCTCTGACGCATGCTTTGATGATGACGAATACTGACGTGATAACGTGATGGAAATAATAAACAAACCAACAAAATTGGTTTAAAATACGTTTAGAAAAAAGTTCTCGAACTCGTATTCGAGATTGTATTTCATCATGATAATTCGGTCATCATGATAATGTTCATCTTTGTACTGTAAAAGAATCTCGCACTATTATTTGTACGTTTACGGAATGAAAATAAATAAATAAATAAATGAGAACAACATCGCATTCGTTGTTCACTCCACTTCAAAGTTGAACATGAAGCTTGAACGTTGTTGTGCCGTGCAAAATCCGAGTACATAAATCAACATAAACAAATAAGTACAATTTCAACATAAAAGCAAAAACAAGTAGCCAACAAAAAAAATTCCAAGGCAAAAGGTTCCAATTTCCCTGGTAAATATTTTCGATTCATTTTGTGGTCATATATTGAGATATAACATAAGTCATTCAGGAAGATGAAAAAATACTTGTTCCAAAAACGGAAGAAAGAAGAAAAATATACAAAAGTAAGTGAAAATTATAAATAAATCTCTCAGCTGTAAGAACTTTGAAAGCAACAACCAATCCACCAACCAACTCACCACAGCAACCATTCTACAAACATTCAACCAACTCATCAACCCGCAGGGATTCACTCACCAACGCAACCTTGATACGAATTCTAGAATTTTTTCATTTATTTCTGGTGTTCCTTCTTCTTCCCTCTTCCACGACACTTCTTCTTCTTCTTCTTCCACTTCATCGTCATCGTCGTGTTTCTGGGATCAATTTAGAAAATCGGCGCGCAGAGCAGAGGATGGTACTGTTTGAGGAATCGTCTGATCGAGAGAGGGACGAAGACAGAGAGAGAGAGAGAGGGAAGAACAGCAAGAGAGAAGGATGGAGAGAGTGAGAGAGGGACGGAATTCTCTTCTCTCCTTAGAATTCTTTCTTATCACTGCGACTTCACTCCCATCGTGTTCGAGTTCCATGCGATTTTTTCCTCTGTTGTAATTTTAATTGCACAATTTTTTTGTCTGTTTTCTTTTCTATTCTTTTTTGCCATCTCAAATGTTTTTTTAATCTACTCTAAACTCATTTTTTTACTGCTCATTTACCAAAATCCAACTGAAGGCAAACTCAGCGAATTTATTTCGATCTGTTTTTGTGTTTTATGCTAAGTATGTGTTTTTCACCATTAAAATCACTTTAATTTTATTTAATTTTAGTTTTTATTAACAGACTAAAAACTGAAAATTTTAAATATAAAAAAATATGAAAAATATGAAAGTTTATCTCTGGCATTTATTTTGTTATTTTAAAAATTCGATCTTAAAAACTGAATTAATTTTTAGAGACAATGATTTTGATTAATTTTTGTGGCAAATCAAAAATATATTTCGATGGCGAAATTCGAAATAAATTCTATAAACTGTTGCTGCTGCATTCATCACTCATCATGCATCATTCCTTATAATTCCTGCTTTTATTGGCCTTCGTATATTCGTATATCGCGTCAAAGCGACATTTCAAGCAATTATTAAATTATTATTAGCAATTATTATATTATTAATTAAATGTTCAGAGCTAACGACGGCAAGAGATCTCTGTTTGCTCACCTTCCCACATCCTCTCCAACACATTGACTTGCTCATGAGAGCAACAACAATGCAAAAAGGTAGTCGTCACCACTCCCCGCGCGTTGAGTGTTTGATCCACTCCATTGGCACCGAATCAAACTTCTCCGAAGAGCGCAGCGCGTCCTCGGCAAGAACGCGCCGCCATTATTGCTGCTGCTTGTTGTTGTTGCTTGTTGTTGTTGCTCTTGTTTGATTTTGTTCTTTGTTTGTTTTCATAGTGTTGTTTGGTTTTTGTTGGTTGTTTTTCGCAATTAGGGGATGCGAACAACCCTTTCTGCCAATGAAGTGTGGACTACCTATCTAACATGTCAATGAGGTTGAATTTATATGAACACTTTACAGAAAAACTTATTGCGAATTATAAACGAATGGTTCTGAAAATTTACCAAAGCAAAAAGAATGTTCAGTGCTTTCCAGCAGCTCTCCAACTGCACGTGCTGCAAACGATTGTTACAGTGTTTCTCAAAGTCTACTCTCTGCAGATTTCTGTGTTTCGAGAAATCGATATTAAATGATTTCAATGCACAGTGCAAACAAATAATTGAACTATGCAATTTTCATTTATTTTTTTATGAAATCTTATTAAAATTTACAAATAATATGCTTCTTTCATAGAAAAATATTTTTTTTCCAATAAATCGTGAAACCATGAAATTCTTCTGATTGCTTTTCTTATACTTTTTGTTTTTTTTTGGCTTTGGTGTTAAAAGTTTTATAATAATAGGAGTAGCGGTTAATTCGTGCGGTTTTTTTTCGAAAATTTAAGCTTTATTGTGAAAAAATGCGCTCTTCGCAGAAGTTTTGACAGACAGAATGGACTCAATTCGAGGTGCTGCTGATCAAGCATCTGATCATCATCAGATGTAGAGTATAAAAATCCTTCGAAAATATGAGAGAAAATCATACACAAATATTGCTTTTACCAAAAAGAGTACAAAAATTCTAAACCATAAAGAAAAGGTTTAAATTTCCCTGGAGAAGCTTTTCGATTCATAACGAACGAGTCAAGTGAGAAACTTTGTGAATATGCAACATTTTACGGGCATCCGCGTTCCATATCCGCAACAACCGCTTCCGTGCATCGACAATGCATCATCAAGAGCAGCGAAGTAGTAAAATGCAGTGAAAAAGCGACAGCAAAGCGACTTTACAGATTGTTTGCGTCCCCCGTCAACATGCCCCTCCTGCTACAACGGCAACTCCGAACTGCAGTCTTCTTTTACCAATCAAGGAAGAAGACGCTCGAACAAAAGAGATCAATATTCAATGCTTTCTTTTTGTTCCTGAATTCTTTTGACCTTATTTGTTTTTGCTCTCCGCCTGCCCCCCGTTCAACCGCTTGACACTTCATCTCATGATTGCGCATGAAGTTGGCTGCAGTTCAAAAGAGTTCCAAGCTGATTTCAGACTTCACGCTGGTGCAAGAAAGACTGTTACAAGAAGAAGAAGAAGCATGAAGAATAAGAAAGAAGAAAAGTCAGTAAATCTAGGAGACGAAAAGAACAACGAAGAAAATGAGATTAAAGAAATTAGAAGAAAGAAGAAAAGACAAGGAAAAGATGGAGAAAAAGGAAGAAAGAAGCAGGGAAGGAAGGAAGAGGAAGAAGACAAAAAAAAAACAGGGATTATAAGAAACGAACAAAGAATTATCACTTCCTAACATGTTTTTTATATTCGTATTTAAATTTTCAGTGTTTAGTTGTGATAAAAACTAAAATTAAATGAAATTTAGGTTATTATAATGGTGAAAAACATCCACATATACATACTTAGTTACAAAAAATACATTAAACCAGATCGAAATAAATTCCCTGAGATTTCGTTCAGTTGGATTTTGCTTCAGAAAAGCTGGAAAAAACATTTCTCTTATATAAACATCTTAGAAAATACCATAAAAACGTACTTACGAGGAAAATTGAAAGCAAAACAATAAAATATTAGAGAGAAAAAACTACAACAAAAGAAAAATTAAAGAAATAATTTCTAGACGGGAAAAAAGATAGTTCAGTAAATTAGCAGTATAAAATAAGTTTAGAGTAGATTAAAAAAATATTTGAGATGGGAAAATAATAGAAAAGAAAACCGACCAAAAAAATTGTGCAATTAAAATTACAACAGAGGGAAAAATCGCATGGAACTGAACACGATGCGAGTGAATTCGCAGTGATAAGAAAGAATTCTAAGGAGAGAGGAGAAGAGAATTCCGTCCCTCTCCCACTATCTCCATCCTTCTCTCTTGCTGTTCTTCCCTCTCTCTCTGTCTGAATGCAGAGAACTCCATGTTTTTTTGATAGTCGTACGTTTTCCCAGAGTATTATCTAGAGTAGTGCTTAAGTTATCCACTTCCTATTCTGGTGATTATAATTATAGGTAAATTATATGGCATTAGAAGCATTATCGTGTGCATTCAAATATATAATTGATAGATGAATAAAATTTCCCCCTGCATTCCATCAGAACCTGCCAAATATGGCATAAAATATGGACTCTTTGTGATGCAACCAGCAAATATTCGTGGATTGTGGAGGTTTATTTGGGGCGAGCAAGAAATACGCAGCCAGAAAGTAATCAAGGTAATGATAACTCATTTGACGTTTTATTATAAGTGCGTCTTTATTTATTCGATATTCTCAGATCCTTGGTTTTCCAATATGATGGACGTTTCAGCACACTTTAAATTTTTAAATGGACTGAAATTAATTCTCAGTGGAACAGCGCTGTTCGTTTTGTCCGCACATTAAAAAGATTGACTTCTTCATGAGATCAGAGCAACAACAACAATGCAAAAAGGTAGTCACCACTCCGCGCGTTGAGTGTTTGATCCACTCCATTGGCGCCGAATCAAACTTCTCCGGAGAGCGCAGCGCGTCCTCGGCAAGAACGTGCCGCCTTTTTCTTAGTACGTTGCTGTTGTTGTTGTTGTTGTTGTTGTTTGTTTGACTTTTGTTGTTACTTTTTTTTCATAACTTTTGTTTGTTTTTCGCAATTAGGGGATGCGAACAACCCTTTCTGCCAATGAAGTGACGACTACCAACATTATGTACCGATGAGGTTGAATTTATATGAACACTTTACAGAAAAACTTATTGCGAATTATAAACGAATGGTTGTGAAAATTGACCAAAACAAAACGAATGTTCAGTGCTTTCTAGCAGCTCTCCAACTGCACGTGCTGCAAACGATTGTTACAGTGTTTCTCAAAGCGTACTCAAAGCGGTTTTCTGTGTCGAGAAATCGATATTGAATGACAGAGGATAATGGAGAGGAGGACGAATTTTGAATTTTGAATTTTGGCAAAGGGACAATTTTGAATGAAGTCTATTAAAATGGAAAACGTCAAGAATGCGTTCAATTTTTATAGTCAATCGCAATGAAAATCACTTCAGTCAAAGATTATACATGTGCATAGAGTGCACTCTCGAAATGGTGAACAGCCAACATGGTGAAAATCTAATAATGTGAACAATTAATTTTCCCCCTGATTATTCTTAAAGGTGAATAGAAGTTCGCCGTTTCGCGAGTCCACTGTGTATAAAGTACAGAATATTCTATAATATTTGCTTAAGTTTTCCTAACACGAGCATCTTTCTCGCCACGTTTTTTCTCACCACTTTTCTTCCACCACTTTTTTTCCCACCACGTTTTTTCTTCCCTTTTTTCACCACTTTTTCTGACTTTCTTTACGTAATATTTTATTTTATTTATATTGTAATCTATGTTAATGTTCTTAATAATAAGAAACTTTGTAATATTTTGTATTTTCGCTCTTCTCTCTCTCGCTCTCTCCTGCTCGCTCTCTCCTGCACGCTCTCAGTGTTTATAAAAGAACATGTAAAACAGTTGAACGTCGCTGTGACTCCTGTAAATCTTGGATTTTATTTTAATTTTTTGTGACATGAGATTTTTGAGGTTGGCTTTTTACACCCGTGTAAAGTAACCACTGTAAACAATGTAAGCAGTGTAAACGTAGAACTTTTATTGCCGAGACTTTTACAGGTTGTTTATGATTTGTTTGCCTTGTTTTTTCTTTAATTTTTTTTAGTCATATCAGCAGTTTTTAAGTCATATCAAATGTGAAATTTTATTAGGGCAACGATGGGTCGCAGTTCGGGGGTGATGTGGGAGGGGTGTGAAAACCCGAGGGTGTCATGATGCCGAGATTTTACGATGTCGGTCAGTTCGAGTGAGAAAAAAATGTTTTCTCTTTCTCTCGCTGAAAGAGTTGTAAAGTTGAGAGAGACAGATAGAGTGTGTGGGAAAGAGAGCGAATGAATTCTAAACAGAATTTGAGGTCAGAAAAACAACAGAAACAAATAAAATGTACACTCAAAATAATGAAGTTTGCACGCCGTGGCAGCTTTTTCAGTGCATTTTTTATGCTTACTAAAAAAATTCAAAATGTTAAAAATCCGAACGAAAACTAAAGAACTAAGGAAAATCACGAAGTTCTTAAAATTTCATTAAATAACAATTCACAAATTTAACTCAAATTTTAAAAAATTAATGAAAATTTAAAAGGTTAAAAAAAAGAAAAATTGTTTTAAAAATTAAGAGAAATTTCGAGAAAAGCAGCTTATCAAGAAAATAGAATTGAGTGACCGTACGAAACAACAAAAAAAAAAAACGATTTATAAAAAAAAACAACAAAAGCCTCAAACAAAAAAAAAACATTAAAGCCTCATAACAACAGGAAAAACACGAAAGTATTCAAAATAAAAAGCAACAACTTCTCTATCTTCGCTCTCTGTCTCTCTCGATGTCTCTCTTTCTTTCTCGCCGCCGCGTGAGAATTATTTTGGTTTTTGGTTGCATGCAATAAATTATGCTTACAACAGCAGCATAAAACAAGAAAAACTTTGCTCAGAATTAAAAAAAAAATAGCAGAAAAAAAAACAACAGAAAACTTTTACGAATGAACTTTTAATTTAAATAACGACGGCGTTGCTGCAACTGACAACAACAACAAACATAAGAATAATAATAACAACAAGAAAGATAATAATAATAATAATAAAAATAATAATAATAAGAAGAATAAGTTTAATAATAAGAATAATAAGAATAATATTAACAAAATAATAATATAATATATGAATAATAATAATAAAAATAATAATAAGAAAATAATAATGAAAATAATCACAATAATGAGAATAATATTAATGTTTAAAAAACAACAACAACAACAAATGAGAGAAATAATCAAAAGACAAAAAGGAGATAAACAACCAAACAATAACAACAACAACCATAAACAGAGTAAACTTTGGCTCAGATGCAAGAACAACAAAAACACAGCTAAGAGTATAAACAACACCAACGATAATAATAATCAGTGAAACAACAGCTCTCTCTCTCTATCTCGCTCTGTCAGGGAGAATACTTCGCCGAATTCTTCTCCTCTCTCATCACCAACTCCTAAACAACAACAATGCAACCAATTCAACTCTTTCTGCCTAAAATGAATGCAAATTTATTAGGTTTTTTATTCCATGATCAAAAATGTTCATAATGAAATGAGTTTTGAAAGTTTTTCACAAAAACAAGTTTTCTCCACACTTCAAAAAACAAAACAAAAATGAAAAAACCACCTTAAAAATTATCAAATTAACAAAATATCAAAAAATTAAAACAATTACAATAACAAATGTTCTATTCAAAGCAAACTTCAAAACTCTTTAAATTCTCTCTTCCCATAAAAAAAAAAAAAAAACAAAATAAATAAAAAAGGAATTTTTTGGACTTAAAAAACACGAAGAATTCATAAACACAAAAATATTCAAGAAATTATTTCAACTTGGAAAAGTTGAGACTTACAACAGAGAGAGAGCGAGAGAGAGAAAGAGAGAGAGAGAGAGAGAGAAAGAGCGAGAGAGAGAGAGCGAGAGCGAGAGAGCGAGAGGTTGGTTGATGGCGTTGCCATATTGTTCGGTGGGTGGGAAATAAATAGATAGTTTCTCACACCATTATTATTATAGTATAATCATTACTATTATTACTATTATCAGCTTTTAAAAGAGATGACAACAACAACATGACGGAAAGAACTTAATTTCACACTTCAAAGTACCGTTGAAGGAGCAGAGCTGCCAACTTTTCCGAAACTAATTAAGTCAATTGAGGCAACAGCAATGGCAGAGAAATTAAAGTTACAGTGTTGCAAAATATCGAGGTTTGAATCAATCAGAATTTCAGTGTTAATGAGTGAATCTGTGACTGAGTGAATCTGTCTGAATTAGTGACATTCTGCGGGTCACTGCGAATGTCAGTGGGTCTTCGAGTGAGAGAGAGAGAGACAGCTGGAGACACAGCCAGTGATTTGGCAGTCACCGAACGTCACCGAGCTATTCAGGACCAAAGCACATCATATGCTTTCTGTTGAGATCGTTCGTTCACGTATACGTATTCCATGGTTCACTCTCCTGTCTACTTTAAGTGTCACTTCCACACGTGCTGTCTCTTTCACTCTGACGCCTTCAGTCTTCTCATTACTCTTTTCCTTACTGTGTGCCTCACTCTATTATTAGGTTATTACAGTTGTCTGTATTGAGGGCTTACTTGGGTTTTTCTAATTTGACAGATTTAAACACTAAAATTTCTATTCTACCTTTCTGTTGCCCCGCCCACTTCTCATTAGTCACGGTAAACGTTTTTACGCGGTAACAATTGTGAATTTTTGAATTCCTTTTTTTTTGCATTCTAAAACATTTCCACTTGATTTAAATGTAAGGCGCGGCGGCAAATAAATACAGTTTCCTTTGCTTTTGCTGTCTCTCTCTCTCTCTCTCTCTCTCTCACTCACTCTCTCAATCTCTCTCTCGTGCACAAAAGTTTTACGCAATTAGAGAAGCTGTCGTTGTCGCAGTTGCCGCTCAAAGGTTGCATCGCCGCAAGCAAAAAATGGGTATTCGTACTACTCGAGGAACACTTGAGGCTCATTCAAAAAACAACTCTGCTCCTCCCGGGCGCCGCATTTCTTCGGCCTCACTTTTTTGGCTGCACCGACAGCGCCGAATGACACTTTTAATTGCGCTCAGTGCAAAAGTTTAACAATAAATTGAAAAGTTTTCAGTTTTATGCTTGATTCTGATGCTGAAGCGTTGCCATTTATCTGCACTTTATTCCGTGTTTTTTGTTGTTGTTGGTTTTTGTGTACTTTGCGCTGGTTTCTATGCATTCCTTTTGCTGTTGTTGTTGTTGTTGCTGGTAAAAATGACTTTTTAGATATTTGAGACTACACAATGTTGAGGAGAGAGAAGGGGGGAGGGGGGGGGGGGGGGAGGAAACGAGAAAGAGACACAAGAAATTTTTTTGTGGAGTTTTCCTTTTTTTATTATTTTTCCTGAACGCTGTTTTGAAGGGTTTTTTGATGATGAGGGATTGTGGAGGGTCGGGAAAAATGGAGAGTGAATGGAACCTGAAGTGGTCAGTAGAGCATAAATAATATTTTTTGTAAAAAGGAGAGGAAGAGCAGCAGAGAGAAAGTGTAAACACTTCAAAAGTCAAGAGTTGCCATCTACAATCCATGAAAACATCACACTAGGTGAGACTTCAACAAAAACTCCAAAAAAGAGAAAAAAAACAAGATTCAAATAAATAAGACAAAAGGATAAAAAAGAACAAAAGAATAAAAATTAAAAAAAGGAACAAAACGGAACAAAATTACTAAAAAACTTGGCGGTTTTTTGTTTCACTTTGTTGCGGATTAAGTGGTGGATTACCAGAAGATCTGGCATCATCACAGCCATGTCTTGTTGTCATGTGGCAGCATCGACAGCAGCATCTGTTGCCCGCTAAGTGGTGGGAGGGGGAGGGGGGGGAGGGAAGCAGAGGGAGGTCATGCTTACTGGAGAGATTTTAGGTGAGCAGATGGAGTAGCAAAGAAGACTTTAAGTGCCTTTTAAGAGCATCTCGGTGCAGCTCTTCTATTTATTGGTGCGTTAAAAATTGCCACCTTAAAAAGTGTTCACTTGATTACAAGGGAGGGAAACGATGATAAAAGAAAGACGATGATAAATTTTGTTGGAATACAATTCGTCCATCGATAAATCACAGAATTTTATCGATTGTGAGGTGAGAAATTCAGGTGCTAAAATAAAACTTTCCATTCATTCCATCCATTCATGATTGATCTTGTTTAGCATTCATTCATTATATTAACAAAAAAGGAGTTTCACGTGAAATGAGTATTGAAAAAGTTAAAAAATCAATCAACCGTTAATTTTGTGATTGTATCCCATTCAATTTAAAGTCCATGAATCGCTCATCTCTCTCTGAATCTGTATCGGCTTTTGATCTCATGATGTGAAGCTTTTTATCCTTCCCAGCTTCGGCTCTCCCTTCCTTCCTTCCTTCCTCTCTTCCAAAATAAATACACATATTAAACACTTATCTTTAATGTTCTTTGATTCTGATTTCGTCTGAATGCTTCTCTCTCGGCTCATCGCCCTGCCCATTTAACCGGCCGGCCGTAACTCGGTAAAAATCTGATATTTCAATTGGTATTAAAAACATTCACTGACAAATTCAAGTAAATGCTTGAGTTTGCACAATGTTTTTTTCATTTTTTTGGGTTCTGTTTTTAACCATTTTTAATCGTACTCCCGCTTGAATCATCTGCAACATGCGACACTGGTTTTTAGTATGCCCGCAACAACAGCAACAAAAGCAACAACAACAGAGAAGTGCATTTTATTCGAATAACTGACAGTTGCAACAGTAATTTTCGATGCAATCGCAAAACCCAAAAACGGATTCTCACTCAACTTGACACTCGTGATATTTTTTGGTCTTTTTTTGGGTTGATTTGGTTTGGTCAACATTTTCAATGCGTTGCAAAGCGATGCAAGGACACCGTTCGCTGGTGAGTGAGTACAACTGAGAGAGAGAGTGTGAGTGAGTGAGAGAGAGAGAGTGTGAGTGAGTGAGGCAGGGAGACAGAAAGAGAAGACTCGCAACAGTCCGCTTTACGAACAGAAAGTTTCGAGTACTGACGTGTTTTTTTTTTGTTATAAAATGCCTGGTTGTTGTTGTTCTTGTTGCCCAACCTTGTCGAGGGAGTCCATGTCCAATATTCAGTATTTCAGTACCACATCAACCACAGTAATTTAACCAATCCGGCCGGATCATGAGGTTGTCCAGAAGCATGACGGCTTTCAAGCGGTGACAACAGCGCTTCTCCACTCTTCCCTTCTCTCCTTCTCCCCACCCCCCCGCCGCCCTTAATGCAGAAATGGGTCCATGGAATTTGCTGATGTTCATGTGCTTGAGAGCGTTTACGGAGAATTCCATTTGGTCACTATAGTGTGTCCGAATTAATGCAGGACGCAGCAAAAAACGACAGAGGAAAAGCAACACTTCACCACAAAAATAGCTGGTGGGTGGAATTTCTCATTTGCATTCGTGGAGCCTAACGAAATGCAACTAAATGCAGCTGCTAGGAGAGAGAGGGAGAGGAGAGGAAGAGGAGAGAGAAGGAGAGTAAACCCCTGAACTCATGTTGAGTTGGCAAAAATTTAAGTCAACACAGGAAAGTATTTCATGCAATTTAAGCAGACTAACCGTGAGCGTCCTGGAAACGTAAGCATGACACCAGCAACAACCAGGAAAGAAGGACGACCGAAGAAGGACATTCAAGCACAACAACATCACCGGAATTTGTTTTGAAGCGATGCATGCGGCGGAAAGTAAGCATTTTTAGACACTCAGCCGCATCGTCAACGCAAAAATGATGCTTACGAATGCATTTTATTAGCTGAGAGTGTGGAGAGAAGGAGAAGAAAGCGAGTGGGGCGAGGGGGAGGTGGAGGGTGGGATGAAGTGGCGTAGCGAACCACCGCCGGAAACATGGAAAGTACAATTAACGATTTAGATTGGATCTCATTAAGATTTCCTTCGCAGCATTTTCGAGTTAAGCGACAGAAGCTAGAAGGGGCTCTACTCCCCCTCTTTCTCGACTTCCCACTCCTTCACCCACTCTTTCATCGTATCTTTTCTCTCACCCACAGTTATTAAATTTATTTGTGGTTGTTGCTACTTCTGGGGTTGATACTGTCGTTGCTAATGCGGCTCAAGTTGAATCACGTCGCCGTGCTTCTGCCCTCGGGGCCCATAATGCTAATGTGACATAAACTTCGTCCTGGTAGTATTTTGTTGATGATGGTGCCTGGCTCCGATTCTCTCTCTGTGTCCCCATGTCCCTCATTATCTATCTCATTACTCCTCTATATATACTATAAACGAGTATATTTCATACTTTTCCATTCCCCTTATTTTCCTGCTAACGTGTGTTATTCTGTGTATCCCCGAATCCCTCTCTTCGAGTCTCCGCGTATCCTGTGTCAGGTTATCCTCGTGTTTCTCTGTCTGTTTCCCGTTGTTTCATGTTTTCCCCTGTCGCTGTGTCACGTTGTTTGTTATTCTTAATATTTCCATGCCACTCTGTGTCGATGTCCTTGTCACCTCGATTCCGTGGACCCCCTGCGTCGCCGTGTTCATCGCTGTATCTTTGAATCTCTGTGTTTCGTGTCCTTGTATTTAGAAGTTGCTAAGTTTCTCTCTCTATCTCACTCTCTAATACTCTTATTCCCTCTCTGACTTTGCCTCTCATCCTCTCTGTCGCTCTCTTCATCTCTTTCTTTGTGATTGAGTCCGTGCTCAGTTTAAGTCTCTGTATAAACAGCGGCAATTTGTAATTCGCAGTGGGTCAAGTGAAAAACCTGAACAGTCTGTAAGAACAGGTACATTGGGGCAGTTTTGGGTAAGGGAGGAAGGAGAAACAGAGAATTTGTAATGGTCACATAATGATAATGAAGTCTTTTAAAGAATTTATAAGGAACAACACTGGGAGGATCCCCTCCTCCATGCGCTGTATCATTATAATTAATGGAAATAATTTCTCCCGAATGTTTGCAAGAAGCTCTTTTTATATGTAAACAAGATGTCGATGATTCTGCTGGTTTAATAATATTATTTTATATTGTATAGTTTTCAGGATCATCTTCAGTTGGAAGTGAAAAAAACGTACTCATATTACGTTTGGTTACTTGATATATTTGCACAAAATATAAGTTACCCTAAATTTAAGGATAAATAAAACATGTTTGAATAAATTAAAACTTAATCTTAATAATCGATTAAAGGAATTACTAACTAATTTTGAACCTGTCAATTAAAAAAGTGTTGAAGTTCCCCCCTGAATATCAAGGATTAATTAAAGCTACATCGGTATTGGTTAGCAATTACAACTACAACAACAACAACAACAACAAGAGCAACAGCAGCAACAATGTAATAGTTTTGAAAGCATACTTTTAATTAAAGTGAAATGTTTTCAACAATGAATTCTACAACCAACTAAAAGTCGATGGATTCCTGTAGATGTATGAAGGGACGAAAACCCCCGGAATAATTGGTAAAGAGGTATAAAGTACATCAAAGCTCCATTCGAAACAACAACAATAACTATAAAAACGAACCAATAAAAGCAGTAACAACAAAACTAGTAGCACGTGTAGAAAAATGTTGGTGAAAAAGTCTGGATTCGTCGTCATCACTCGCTATTGGAACAAAATTGAAATTCTGTAGTTTTAAAGAGTTTGAAATTCTGTTGTCCTTAACACAAAACGGCAACAACAACAATAGCAACGACAAAAACGAAACAAAAACAGAAAACAAACACTGCTTGACATCATTTAATGGACAAATTTATGCAATTTTATGAGTTCATTTTGTGTTTCTGTGATTCTCTACAAATCTTTCTAATTCTCTATCCTTATTGAAGCTTTGATTTTCTGGGAATCGCCGGCGAATAAAGCTGGCAGCATTGAATTAGTTGCTTACACACGCACTCGTATTCGCTCACGTGCGTTCGTGTGCGTGTTCATGGGCGAGTGTCATTGTAGAACATTTTCATTTCCATTTCGGGATATCAGTCCATGAGAAAGAAACTGCTAGAGAGAGACGGAAAGTAGAGGAATGAAAACATAAATCAGCTTGGAAAGAAGGGAGTAAAAAATATCAGTATTTTGTGCAAAAAAAATACAGTCAGACAGACAGACGAGTGGATGGGCGATCATGCAAGCGAAGTGATACGCTTCGACACGCGTTACACACCGCACACTCGGTCGATAGACAACCAGCCAGCTACGTTCTCAAATTGGCGAAAATTGGAAAAACCAATTTGCCAACCATTTACCATCACCCCCTTCCTCCCCCCTCGCCGAGGGGCCACCCATGCAAAAACAAAACTTCCTCAGTTAGCTAGAAGGTTGGTGGGCAAGTTCATCGGTCGTTCGTTCGCAGTATTACGGGTTCGTGCAAAAAATTGTACCAAAAAACAATGGATGCCGGATACGACGAATTTTATTTTGCAGATTCGTTGTTAACTCCTAACAAATCGTTCAACTGTGGCACCCCGATCCAGTGCCAGTTTAAAGAGTCAGAAAAGGAAGAGAGAGAGAGAAAGAGGAAAAGAGCGAGTGTGGGAGAGGGAGGGAGAAAAAGGGTAGAAAATTTTACGGTGTTGTATTTTTACTTTTTATTTCTTTCAAAGCGCTTTAATTGTTTAATTGAACTGAAGAGAGGAGAACAACAACAAAAAAGTACCTGCTGGCAATTTTATTCAAAACTTTTTCCAAATGGTTGTTCTGTGCTTTAATAGTACAGAGTCAGAGAGAGAGAGAGAGAGAGAGAGAGAGAGAGAGAGAGAGAAGGAGAGAGGAGGGTTGAGAGAAGGACAGAGAAGCGAAGAGAGATTATCTATAAATTCGGTTTATGTTTAAAAACTGAGCTCTTAATTCTACTCGTATATTCATTAAACAGTTATACTTCAAAACCACTGAAGAAGAGAGAATCAATTAGAGTAGTTAAAATAGGTAGGGGCAGCGGGGTTACGGAATACGGGGTAAATACCCATCACACAAGAAGTGAGATGGAGAAATATATCACTCTTTTGGGAAGAAGATTTACGGCCCTCCTTCCCGGAGGTGACGTTGTCAGGACGAACAGAATTCACACCCGCCAGCATGCATTTAAGGCTCAACAGCAGGGGAAGATGGAGGAGGCAGTTGCTTTCGGTGGTCTATTGACCATTCTTCACTTTCCTTGGCTGTGATGATGCCCCACAATTCATAGCTGTCCTACATCACCTTCACACTCAGTGTTCTCCCGTCCATCTCTCTGCCATCTCCAGTGGTCCCTCTCTTCCAGTTCATTCATGGATCTTAACTACGAGTATCCTCACCTGAACAAAGATTCACTCACAGCTGTAACCGAGACTGCGAGTAGCTTCTGTTTTAGCCTCAACTTCAACAGGAGCAGCTTCGTTCATCTGACAAGAAATTAATTTGTTATCGTCTCTCGTTTGGAAAATTTATTACTCGTTTGTCGTCGGAATTCTTGCTTTTCTCCTTAATCGCAATTTTCTCCTCACACACGCATGATTCAGTCATGTATTCATTCATGTATGTACTTCAATCGTGCAGCTTTCAGTGTGCGGTACAAGGAAATTATTTATTTATTATAATTCTAGTCACTTGTGTTTGTTCGCATTCGTTACGTTGTGACATTTAAGTTGGTGGGCGTGGCGAGAGGGTGGACGAGGAGGAGGGGCAGGAAGTCCCCTTGAAAAGCAAACAAGGGTCCAAGCAAATGTCGGAAAACCAGCCAACACACGAAGAAGATGGTAAAAATTTATGTATTTTACGTGTCTTCTACCAACCCCAAGACCCCCCACTTACCCTTTATTTTTGATTTATTCCTAATTGAGGTTTTTCATTAATTATATTTAATGTAATACTAACCACTCGGTGAAAGCAGATTGAAAGAGTGGTCGTTCTTCCGAAGCTGGAACGGAGACTTATTAAGATAACATGACGTCGTTGGGAACAAATTATGCATTACTAACAAGTAACAATTTCCGTTGCTTGTATAAATTAATAGCTTGTAATAAAAGAGGTCAAAATACTTCACAAAATCGGGCAACCAACAAAAAATTACTGATTCCGATAACGTAAAGTGGAATTTTCTTCTGTGGGCTCCAAAGTAAGTTGGGTCAAATAATATGTGTTGTGAATGGAATCTGCGCTGAAGCTCAGTTCTAGTCTAGAAATTTGTCTCATTGGTTAAACGAGTACAACAACAACAAATCGAAGGAATAAATTCAATATTCGGGAAATACGGCGCTCTATCGGAATTATTTTGAAATGAAATGTGAAGCCAACTTATTTTATTGTTGATATTAATTAATGTTGCAGCTTATTTTTCGGGGATTGTAATATTGCCATAATATTGATGGTGTTTTCAGGCTTTATTTTTTGTCGCAGCCTAAACAATCGATGAAAGCATGAACTCTGTTAAATTCGACGTCGAATTTCTAGTTTGGTGGCGATTTGGAACGAACCACAATAAACATGAATTACAATTGTAATTATAACCGGAACCCAGGAGGTTTTTCGGTACGTTTTCCACTTACAAACACAACAATGTTTGGGTCATTTCCGGCCAAATAATCGCTGCAAAAATCCAGTTTGTATTGAGGCCAAAAATTCACGCATTTCGGAAAACATTCGCGGAATGTAAACTCGTACCTCACGAGTCCAACGAAGGGCCTACAAGGAACTTACTTAAGTGGGAGAGAGTGAGAGAGAGAGAGAGAGAGAGAGAGAGAGAGAGAGAGAGAGAGAGAGAGGGTGTTGGAGGTGTCGATGATATCGGGTGTTGAGCCTGCATGGTTGCCAAATGCCACAAAAAAAGCCACACAAGTTGTTGGTTCCTTAAAGCCTCACAATCAATGGCGAAACTTTCGTCTTAATCGGTCCAAATTATTCGAGTGTAACGTGCCATGGGCTAACTTTTACGTGCAACTGGGGCAAGTTTTCCACACTCATTACGAGGACCCGTTACACTCGTGAGTAGTTTTCGGTACACTTCGGAGGCAAGCAAGTGGAAGTAGAAATGGAAAACATTTCTGCAGTGTTCTAAACATAGTTTACAACATTCTAACGGTGTCGGGGAGGGGGCGGGGCAAGGGGCGGCCGGTTGGTGAGGTTCCTAAGCACAACATTGAAACAAAAGTCGTGCGAAAGTTGAACTCATTCGGTACCTGAATGCCAATGGAAAGAAGAAGAGAGGCACACCCTCTCAGACCGGCCCACATGCATACCGTAAAAACACCTGTATGCGGGGACTCTCTGGCGGTGGCCCTCCGTCCCAGGTGGTGGCGGTTGTCTTTCCGTCTGGCTCTCAATTAATTGCACATGCATACACACACACACACACACACTCATACATACATAAGTATATCCATGTATATGCTAGACTTCATCGAAATAATCGAGCATGAAATGGAAAGGAAAAGTTTTGGAATTGTGATGAAAACTGGCACAAAGTGGCACATTCAGTGGTACACTCAGTGGTCCTCAAATCTATTAGAGCGAAGAATGTGAAAATTTTACATTTCAATGGGATTTCTTTCAATGTATTGTAACATAAAATTTCAGAATTTATTTCAATTCAATTTCAGTTTTAAAAGTTTAATAAAAGTTGTGTAATATACCGACATTTTTATAATTTATTCTATTCTATTCTCTGTTGTTTTCTTTGTTATTTATTTTTATTTATCAATTTTTTGTTGTGTCATTTCAACTTTGAGCAGTCTACATCTCTGAGTGTTGACTCAACTCAACTCAATTCAATTCAACTTGTTTAAACTCAACTCGTTCCAAGTTAACTCAACTCAATTCAACTCTCTGCTGCTCTAAACTAAAAAATTACAAACTGCAACTAAGTAAGATAAAAGCTGAGCCAGCAAAAAAAGTAACCATGAAATACGAACAACAAAAACAACGTTCATCATATTGTTAAACTTTATGGATTACCATAAATTGTAACAAGCAGAATGGGAAGTGATAAAATAAGAAATGAGAAGCAGAGCAGCAGAAGTCGCAGAGGAATATAAGAAGAAGAAGAGGAAGAAGAAAAAGAAGAAGAAGAAGACGAAAGACTTGCAATATTTTTGCTGTTGCTGTTACTGATGAAAACTGAAAGTTTTGCCAATAAAAACCAACTAACAGCAGGTATAAAAACCCGAGACAACATTGTGTCTATCTGTCTGTCCATCTGCCTGTCTACCTGTCTATCATTTGCTAGCTCATGACTTGAAAATTCTCAATGAAACTTTCCAAGATAAGCGAAATGGAAAAAGCAGGGAAGAGATGAGAGAAGAGAAGAGAGAATCACCAGATTTTATTCTAGTAAAAAGTCTCATAAAACGTGATTAATTGCCTTTGTCTTGAGTGAGGGGGCGGGGGTGGGGGTAAGGGAAGGGGTGGTTAGTAGTGCCGTGACATTATCTACAACTTCGTATAAACTTATTTTAACAAAGAGCTTTTATACTGATGACAGAATGCGTAGAATCCTACTTTCCCCTCTATGGCGCTACTCATACACTTTAATTCGGTTTAATGTTGCTTTAAACTGTTTATAAAATTTGATTGTGAAATCAACGAAAGCTGACTGAAAAACAATTCGTCGGGAAACAGCTGACCGGGAAACTTATCCTATGTTGGATCCTATAAAAGCTCCTAGAAACTATAATCTGTCACTCGTAAAGTTATACGATATACGATTGTCAGCTGCTAAAATAAACAGGATATGAGCTAGATTTCTGTTCCTCAATTCGACTTGAATACTTAATTAAATATCAATTGAAGTAGAATCGAAGAAGATTCGAAAAGATGAAGCTTATTAGTTGTATTTAGTTATTTATTGAGTATTAATTCAACTTTATTTCCCAGGTGCTTCGAAACTGCTCTTCAATAAAACTTTTATTTATAAATCTCTTTGAGCAGTCGTAAAAACAATTGGACGTTGATACTTTTTCTTACGTAGACACTGTTGCATTAATGAAAGATGGCAACACCGGCAGCCGGCAGATGGTGGTAACGGTGGCGATGATGGTGACGGTACCGATCTCCATGCCACTCAGGACATCGGGTTTACCCAACGAAACTACAGAACTTGAGGAAGAAACTATTATTTGTGATAGTGAGAAAATGTGCAAAGGGAGGGACGTAGAAAGCGTGTGAGAGAGAGAGAGATAGAAATGGAATAAACATTCAACCGGAACACTTCGTCCTGCTTCAAGCCCTATGGGCCTGAATACACAAGTTAGTAGGACTTGTTGTCAATCGACAAGAAATAGAAAAGACAACAACAACAACCAGAAGAACACAAGCAAGCAAATCAATGACAAGCACAACTTCGGATGAGCAAAAAAAATTGCGAACCAAAGTTGGAAATGAAGCAATCATAAATTTGCACAGATATGGAAAAGAAAAGAAATTCAATACTCTGTGAACTCTGCGACGCGGCTGTAGCTGGCAAATAAACAGACAACAAAAAAGGCACAGAAATCGAACAAACATACATGACAATGATGAGGGAGAGAGAGAGAAAGAGAGAACGGAAAGGAGATGAGGATAGAAGAAAGGCGAATATACTCCGTGGTAGACAAACAAAGAGAAGTGAAAAAATTGCTGCTGTAACTAACGGCATCGGAAGTGGTACGAGTGATGCATCAACAACAATACCATGAAAGAAGACGAAGAAGCAGTGCAAACAACTAAGACAACAACAAGAGAGGCCAACAGCATCGCAAATGGCAAGCAAAAGTTTACATTTCAATTTAATTCAAGCGATTGCAAGTCGTATTCATACTCAAGGACCTTCAAGACGAAGGGCAGGGGAGAGAGGGGGAGAAGAGAAGGGACGGCAAACAAACCCAAGCTAACTCGGATTTGTGGTGGCCCTGCAAATAGATTTCTAGCGCAAGACATAAATAATATCCACAGTAAAGCACTCGGATGGATGGATGGCCAGATGGTGGGCTGTCTGTCTGGATGGGTGTGGCAGATAGCCGTCGGAGCTCAGCTCATTCAAAAGCTCAGAGTGCAGAAGGCTTGGAATGGTCGAGTGAGAAAAGAGACGGGAATAGAGTGGAGTAGGAAGAGAGAAGAGAGGAAGGAGGAGAGGTAGTGGTGGCTCTATCTAACTCTTACGTAACTCTGGCAGAACTTAACTCTGTAGAAACTTATCAAGCCATCATTTTTCATCGTTTTTCCCCTCTCTTCGTCTTCTTTTTCTATCAATTTTTTTAGCAATACAATTGAACCACATCGAATGCACTATCGAATGCTTTGTACGATGAACTTTTTATGAGAAGACGGTGGGTTTTTCTATTTTCTTGAGCCATACAGACTGTAAGAGTGTAGAGAGTATTTAAGCAATTAATTACTACTGATATTGAGTATCAATTACTACTGTGCAACTAATCCTATATCCAAGCTCAATAAATCGAAAAATACTCTGTTTAGTCTTGTTTCTTTTTATAATAGTTACTGATTAAGTTTATTGATCAGGACAGAAGAATCCAGAAGAATATATTGTCTCTTCTGCGCCAACTTCTTCTTCTTCTTCCCCATCTCGTACTTTTTGTTTCAGGCAACAAAATAATCATAAATGGGTTTTTTAGCATTAGAATTGAATGAATTGAAGTTAGTTTTTTGGAAAAGTACAGAGTAACAAGAGTTTGTGGGGAGGGGGGGGACGGTGATAGTGGAGCAGTGAATTGGATTAGCGGAGGGGTAGCTGGAGGGGGGGAGAGGAATGGATTGGAACAGAAGAAAAACCTGTCAAATATTTCAAATATAGTCATGTGTTTGAAGTATTGATACAGAGACACAGCCACACACACACATAAACACACACACATTCTCACAAAATATTCTCACAAAAAAACTGTGCTGCTGCTTCACAAACGTGCTCCATCACATCACATTCGGTACGTGTACATCTCCATAGAATTTCAATTTCCGCATTGAATCGAGATACTTTGTAATTGTTATTGTCAGTGAGTGTGTTTGTGTGAGTGTGTTTGTGTTTGTGTGTGTGAGTAGTTGGCTGTGTACCTGTTTCAGTGAGCAAGTCATTTGAACAGTTGTTGTTGCTGTTGTTAATTTTTTTTTTTGTTTTCGTTTTGGCAAATTGGAGAATTCTATTTTATCACCAGCAAGTGTTGGAGTTTATGTATTTGTGTATGTGTGCATGGGTGTGTGTATAGGTGTATGTATTGGTTTGGGTGTTTTGTTTTGAGGTTCTCTGTTAATCTGAGAATCTTTGCATGAATATTTTTATGTTTTTTTACGTTGTTGCAGTCATTATATATCGATGTCGATAACTATATTACGTAATTTCACGCATACATGCAGATAAACACACATACACACCATACATACTGACACACATGCAAACTACTATGCCTGAAAAATTCTTCTTTTTAAGGAGACCTGAATCAAGATCGGATTTTATTTCTTTCAGTTGTCTTTCGTTCTAATTACATTCCATCAAATTTAACAATTAAAAGTCTCACAAAGTTACGATAATTGTTCATTCCATAGATTGCTAGAGTGTCGTGCTATTCCAGTGTAGTGCTTAGATAAATCCGCATAAAATAATCTGTGTTCATGTTACTATACAAGATCTGTGTGGTTCTTAATCCAAGGCAGATAGTTGCCCACATTGACGTATATATCGGGTTTATCGGTGCCACAACCTTTGATCAGGAAACTGTTTATGCCAACCAACTTGTTGTCGTAAGCGGCTGGGCCACCCGAGTCGCCCTTGCATGGCCCATTATTAACGGCGTGGTCCATACACAAGACCTGCTTGGTATTGATACTAGTTTTTTTAGCACACTCTGTGGGCGAAATGTAGCGCACAATCGTATATTGCAGTTTGTCTGGTCGAGTTCCCAGGTCCGAGAGGCGACCCCAACCGGACACCACGACGGTGGCATTGACAGGTGGCTCCTCCGTGGCGAAATCGATGGGTTTGATGGTCTTGGAGAAAGTTAGACGGTCGCGCAGTCTGACGACCGCAACGTCGTTCAAATTGAAGCCGTAGTGTTCGTGGGCCGTCACCTCGGTAACTCCCACCAAAACGCCGCCCTTCGTACGGTCGATGGAACCGGCCTGAACAGTAAATTCTTCGGGTTTACGTCTGGGGATGTCAAAAGTAGTAGAGTATATCAAAGATTATTGATCGTAATGGATCACTTACAAAATATAGCGACCTATCTTCGGAACTATGGCCACACAGTGTACCGCGGTCAGGATGTACCTCGGCGAAATGATTGTCCCGCCGCAAACGTGGGTGTTTTCCCTCCGCAGCGAGACCTGGTACGGAAATTGACCCTCCATCGCTTCGTCACCGGACACGATGCGTCCTTCCGGTATAGCCTGGACGAAGGAGGCGGCGAACACAGAGCACACCAAAGCAAGGAAGACCCAAGGAGATGTCATGTTTCAACTCAAGACGGCAAACAAAACTGAGCTGGTTCTGGGAGTACCGACAGTTATTTATAGGTCCCGAGTTCTGTCGAAGGCGGGCGAGCAGAACTTGGCACAAGATTATTTGGAAATATTTGAGTTTACGATAAATAAAAACAACTAAACTAATATTTGGATTTTCTTTCATCTTAGGCATAATGTTGTATCAGCTGTGTACATATAAAAAAGGCATATAAAAATATATGTGTGAAGGTAAGATAAAAATATTTCGAAGATTAGAGCAATTAAACTTGAAAGCAGCTAAGCAAATATTCAAGCTACAGATATATGTATGTATGTACAGCTGTGTGTCTGTAGGTATGAATAGTATTCTTATCAGTCGCACAATAAATCGTTAACCTTGCGTTAAACAACCTTCTTCCGTATCTTTAATATCGGCGAAAACTACCGAAATTGACTTCCCGCTTCTAATGTCTTATAATATCTGTGTTGAATTTGATATGACGTCAATCAGTGAGGTGAATATCTATGGTATTCGCATAATTTAGAAGCTACTCGTACCACTTCTTAGAATATTACAATATAGAGCTTTGGAGATGTGAGTATCCACGTTTTGTTTATTCGACAGAGATTTCTGCAGATAAATTCACAATCTAAAGTAACGCTTAAGTTTAAACAAAACATGAGCACACACAAACACACACATATATACATATATATTCACACCAATACTCATATATCAATACGTTCAGATACTATTGATTCCCATCCACTCCCATCGATGATCGAAATACCAGGGAACCGCACCCAACGAGGAAAAAGTAATTTTTACTTTTCGTAGAATTTCTGCACGTCTTTTTCCAAGTGTATTATTATGATAATGATGATGATTCTGATGATGATGATGTTTTTTTTGATGATTATGGTAAAGAAGATGATAAAACAGCTGATAAAAAATACACTAACAAAGGAAGCGAAGCGAAATATTAGAGAATAACTTTGGCCACAGACCCAATTCACCCACAACACCCACATGTTCTCGTTTTTTGTAGGTGTGGCTGAAAGAGGAACTCAACTCAAGGTTTTTTGAGTGATACAGTGGCTGTGAAAGAAAACATTAAATGGCCCATCACTATCTTCAGATCCAATCACCGTCACAAGAAATGATCTATAACAAGATATGTACTATAATATTGAATATAATAAATATAATATAATATAAATTTCATATTAACTTTGTGAGGATGATGACTGAAGTTAAGATTGAAACCACTGTACTCGTGACCAGTCCTCTTAAATCTTCAATACGATTTCAATTCAATTCTTCCCACAGTAGAGTATTTTTTGTGCGTCATTTTGACGATTACTTTCACATGATTTGGAATTCTATTCAGGTAGAATTTTTGTCTAGATTGCAGAAATAAATTTACTGCCTGGGATGGGTTGAACCGGGTCGAACTGGGTCGAACTGGGTTGCAATGGGTTGGACTGTGTTGGACCGGTTTAACTGTGTTTCACTGTGTTGGACTGGGTTGAACTGGTTTTGACGGGGTTGTACGGGGTTGGATTGTGCTGGACTGGTCGAACCGGTTGAATGACAGGGTGAGTTCTCTATTGAGAAAGCGGGTATATTTGTGTGTCGTGGACAGTTGTCTCAATGGGTGGTGGTTGGGTGATTAGATGTGGGTGTTTGGGTGATTAGTTGGGTGGTTTGGTGGGTTAGTTCTGTGGTTGGTTTGGACAAAGTAAGGAATGACTAAAATATGATATTCGAACAGTTACACAAAAACACGCTGCAACGTTTGTCGTATAACTGCATCAGCACGAAGATCAAAGCATCCTATTTATCTCAATCAAAAGGACATCAGGCGACAGGAGCTCGAGAAATCGGGAGAGAAAGAAAAAACTTGAAAAAAAAGATGAACTCAAACGCTTTAAGCTGTATTAAGTTGCATAACGAAAATGTGTAGAAAGTCCTGTCGCGTCGTAGTCATCGGTGGGAGTCATGACGTCTCTGTGGTGATGGGAGTCATCGTCGTCGATGCGGAGAGGGGGGGGGGGGGGGGAGTCATTGCACTGGTCGTCATGGTGGTGATGATGATGGTCATTATTTCACTTGTAATGGGAGTCATCGCAGTCAGCTTCGCTATCGTTAGTCTCTGAAGCTGCAGCTCAGGAAATAATGAAGACAATTGCTGCATTTTAAATTTAAACGGTTGTACAAGCGGTTGTCCATGCGGTCATCATCATCATCACCTTCGTTTTTCTTTGCAAAAATAATAACCTTGGTCATCACCCGTCATTTGTTCCGATGTGGAGTGGCTTCATTAGAGACGTTCATAGGAAATGACATAGAGTCCCACAACAACAACAACAACAACAACAACAATAACTACACTACTGACAACTACAACAACAACAACAACAACAACGACTATTGTAACAATAACTACACCAACAAATATGAGGGCTTGATACTCTCTTCCTAGCTATGCAAAAGGTCAAGGAAATCTTTTTGTCCAAAGAGAGTACTCGGTGTCAAAAGTTCAAAACTTTCTAGCAGAATCTTTCTATTTTGAAGTCCAAGAGAAAGAGATGCTGTTATCGTTACATAAAAACAATGTGTGAATTCCTTTCAAAACTAAAATACTTCGTAGAGAAATTTTTGATTTCTAAGTTTTTGGGTTTCTTATTCTCGTTATTGTTTTTGCTGTTGTTATATTTAATCGACTTCACGAAACAGTAATTTGAACCCCAGAAATCAAGTGTCAATGCTTGCATAACTACGGGTTCTCACACTCTCTCAGTCTAGCAGTCATAAACTCTTCGTCTAAACAGATTGGAGAAGAGGTGAGAAGAGATGAGAAGAGATGAGAAGAGTTGGGAAGAGATGAGAAGAGGTGAGACGAGATGAAAGAGATAACAGATATGATGCGCTTTTCTGGGGGGAAAAACTTCTCGAAACTAATTGTTACGCTTTCATAGTAACTTAAACGAAAGAGAGAGAGAGAGTAGGAGCATTCTTGAAAGAGGGAGAGAGAGAGAGAGTAGGAGCATAGTTGAAAGAGGGAGAGAGAGAGAGAGAGAGTAGAGCCTTCTGTTCCAAGACTTTTATTACATTTGATTGTGTCATAAACTGTCAGGTGTGGCGAAGGGATGTGCAGGGGCGTAGGTGTATGTGGGGGCGTGGGTATGTGTGGGGGCCTGGGGGTTATGTGAGGGCGTATACGTATTATGGATGTAGTCGTTGTTGTTGTTGATTTATGGTACTCATAAATAATTTAATGTCTTCATCACTTTTGTCGATTACGACTTTTTAACGATCAACAACTTTATTTGGCGAATGAGGATTCATGAATAATGCACCGAATTCGGTGCTGACGAAAGCGCTGAATGGTAATAATGAACATGGTATTCGTTCGTAAAACATTATCACCGTCTTGCTGCTGGCGGATTTCGACAATTTTGGGACAACATCAATCGTCAACAATCTGCGTAGAAGAGCATCAAAGTGAGCAAATTTTCCTCATTTAAATGAAGAGTCGAAAATTTACGACTCTGACGCCGAGGAAACGATTTATTTTATTCGAATTTGATTGTGACTACCTTAAAGACGAACACGAAGACGATGATAAGCATTAGGATGAGAACAAATACGAAGAAAAGAGCGAAGATGATGAAAGGAGGGAAGAAAGTGAAAAGAGTGAAGAAAATGAGAACACAGGAGGCGAGGACGATGATGCTGATGCTGAAATAACGCTGAGAAGTTCTCCTGGCATTCATGATTCATTCATGGTTTTTGATGGTTCCGTTTCCATTACGTTCCCTCAAAAGTATTGGGCTAGGATACTTTCTAGTGTGCCACTATTTTGTGTGGTTGGTATACCGAAGAGTATCACAGCATCTATTCGAAGTTTTTTTCCGTGTTGTGAAACTTCGCCCTCACAAGATATCATGGCGACGAAGTACAACGAATGACAAGCTTTTGTTTTCACTTGGATTAGTGAAGCTTCACACCAGTTGAAGTGGTACACTTAGCAAAGTCCTCAACACCTGTTTTAGGTGAAAACTTAAATTTTAAATTGAAAAAAAAATATTTAAAACTTCCACTTCAGAGTTTTCATGGGCATTTAAAGAAACTTGTGCTGGATTCGGTAAATCGATGCTAGAAATTTAACGAAACTTTAGTAAAAAGTTATTTTAAAGTAAGTTTAAAAGTCTTAAATATTCATCCGGATTCTAAAATTTAAGGAAGTTCGAAATATTACAAAAATGAATGAAGTTTTCAGATTTTAAAGAATTCCTACTTTAAAGAAGTTCGAATTATTAAAAAAATTAAAGACGTTTTCCCGATTTAACGAAATTCGATAATCTTAAGGATCTTTATTTTTTTTTGGGTTTCTTCGGGTTTTTATTGCTTTTTTCGTTGTTTCATTTTTTGGTACTTTTTTTTTGGGTTTTTTCCTCTTGGCTTTAAAATTAATTGCGAGCACTTCTCGCAAAGTAGCGAGTGATTATTTTCACCGCAGCGCACCGATTTAGCTCCGTATTCGCATCCGCATCCGCTGCCGTTTCCGCTTCCGTTGCGCAGCGTTGTTAAGCACTCAGCACACACATCAATCATTAGAAAAGCGTATCGCGACCACACACAGAAGAAGAAGAAGAAGCCTTTGATGAGTGTGTGTGAGGGAGTGCGTGAGTAAAGATGTGTGAGTGTGTGTGTGTGTATGTGTGTGGAGCTGTCAAACCCTTATGTTCCACAGACTTTCGGAAATATTTGCGCCAACATCGACGAACATTTTGCAAATTTAGCAATGATTTATTTGCACTAAATTATTTCTGCTGAAAATTCGAACTCAATTTCCGGTGATGATGGCGATGATGACGATGTCGGTAGGGATGACGTGACGGCAAATTCAAGGATTCACCACAACTTACAGAAGATTAAATGTATGCACAACTGTGTGTGTGTGTGTGTGCGCTTTTGGGTGTGATTGAATGATGTTTATTCAATGCGAACGATGCGAAAATTTATTGATAGCAATTGATACTAAGCGAAAATATGACTACAACAAATCCTTCGGGTGAAGAATTATTCACAGTCACACACGCACATACACACACACACACACACAAATACACATACACACACACACACACACTCATAAATAATTTCTGCTACTGACAGAGATACTTTTTACAGATAAACGAAATCGAAAACACTTGACTTAAGTAGATTTATAAGTCGTGGATACTCGCTTAAATTATACAACAACAAACAACAACAACAACAAAAGGCTATTGAATATATAACAACAACAACAACAACAACATTCGGGTAGTATCAAAATATTGAACCTTTTCATTTTTATATTTAAATTGATGGCTCTTTCTCAGGAATGAAAAATAGTGATTTTTGCCCATGTTTTTTATACCCTACACCGGTATATTAAGAGTCTTCTTCTGGTTGTAACGCAGAGAAAGAGGAGTGACAGGGATCATTTAACCCTATCAGTATACAGACACGCCCACCTTTTATACTAAAACTTATGGAACTTGCTTTTTGAAAACATGTATTTAAGGCATAGAAATAGTCTATGAAGAACTTGTAGAGCTTTATTATTATCCACTTTACCTAATCTAACCTATTTTAAGTCCCGATTAAGGACCTGATACACCACTTCAGGATTTTCTGCTAAAGATTCTCACTTAAAGAATCCATCATCAGAGATCATTGGGATGTAGGGTAACTCAGATGGAAGACAGAACGAAGAATGAACTATTTCAGGTTATTATACTCTTTTGTACTCTACTTTAGTTTCTCAGACTCTGTTCTGTTCTACTCTAATCTATCCTAATTTAGTTTATGTCCTACTTTACTTTATTTTCTACTTTACTTTATATTCTACTTTACTTTATTTTCCACTTTAACCCACCCCACTTCCATTCCATCCCATTTCTAGAGCCCCAAAACTGTTCTGTTGATTGCTTTTATACTGTATATAAGAGTGTATACAGCACTCGATCTTATTATTTTGTTCGTTTTTTTTATGACTCGACATTCTTCGTTCTTTATGCCTTGAATCAGCTCCGATTCAATACAATTCGATTCGGTTTTGCTTTGCTTTGCTAAAAATTTGAATTTGAGTGAAGCGCTAACAACTTTCATTATTTTTTATAGATTTTTTTTATGTACAACACAAGTTTCGTGTGTTGAATGTATTTTGGGATCATAAATTTTGAGAATTCGATTTCGATTACAGCGAAATATTTTTGTTGTTGTTGTTGTTGTTGCTAATTCTGTTATTGTTGTTGTTGTTATTCCTGCGCTTGGTAGAAAACAGAAAATGTCAAAGTTTTTATTCGCGGATTTAACTATTGACAAAATCATTGCAAAGTCGTATAGTAATCGATTTTAAAAACTTGGTCCTTGAAAACTTTTAATACTCGTAGGAATAAGAATAGAAAAAGCCAAGAATATTTGTTTTTAATCAATAATTTGTGAGGTTATTTAATGTGCTTATTTTTAAGTATTTCTTTAATAAGCTTTTAAATATTCAATTTAAGTATTTATATATTTTTTTCGAGAATTTATCCATAAGAATAACATTTTAGTTGTTGATTATGCGGAAAAGTTAAATAAAACCGAGTACAGAAGAAGACCCCGAAAAAAAACAAAGAAAAAACCCCGAATAATCCTATTTAAACTAAGTACGGTGAATAGATAAGGCAGAAGATGGAATAGAAAAGGTACTCGCTATGCAAATCTGTTGTTCAACCGACGTAATGCAATGCAACGGAAAACAACAACAGTAACAACAAAAAAAAAAACGTGTTCCCTATGTTCCCAGAAGAGGAAGAAGAAAAAATACACCCCTGGTTCCAGGGATGTGTGTGTAAATCATTCATATGTAGTATATGTAAATGTACGAGTCTCTCCGGTTACCGAATATTCAGCCAGGGCCGAGGCATTTCAATTCTTGTTGCGTAACCGTAGAAGCGTAACGCTTACGGTACGTGAATGAAGCAGCTAACGAGAACCGAGTCGTATCGAAGGAAGGGCCAAGGAAGGAAAGAGAGGGAGCGGAAGTGAGAAGGAGCATTAAAAATAAAGGAAAGCAGACCCTACAGAAAGGGTGATGAAAAAGGCAAGGAATGAATCATGAAAATGATCTGTGAGAGGTATGGAGAGAAAAAGGCACGGAGAAGGTACAGAGAGAGGTGTGAAAGAAGCAGGGGAGCAGGCATATAATATGTATCAGAAAAGTCACAAAAGAAGACAGGAAAGAAGAATGGAAACGACAGGAAAGAGACATAAGAAAGGTTCATGGAAAGTAACAATGTAAAAGTCATAGAAGATGTCCTGAAATAGAAATAGAAGAAAAGAGGAGAGGAGAAAAAATCATTTGAAAAGCACAGAGAGCGGGAGAGATGACAGCACCATGAACGAGGTATCGAAGAAGGCATAAAAGACATGAAGAGACACAGAAAAGACGTGAAAGAGGAATTAACAGAGAATGAAAGAAAGAAATAGCAAAAGACGCCTAAAAGGTGCGTAAGGATGGCGGTGGAGGGATAGAATGATGGAAGAAGGAAATGGAATGGAGACATGGTAAAGGTCACTGCAGAGGCAGTAAGAAAAACAATATCATGGCCACCTCTTTGATTAGCCACGGCTCAGTTCATTTTACATCCTTCCACGACATCCACTGGATTTTCCACGACTAAATGTAGTCAAGGACGAGGGGAGGATCAGGAGGGTGGTGCAGCTTATTGCAGATTCTGTAAGCCGCGTCGCACAACGCGGACACCTCAGTGACATGTAATTAAAACAGACGTGAATTATTATTCATGAAAATACTCGTTAGTTGCAAAAGAAAATGAATGCGTTTCGCTCGTTTGGCCTTTGTTAGTACAACGGTTCAGGTTGCAGGCCATGGAAAAGCCCATGCTTCGATGGGCTGGTAGTCTTACCTGGCGTGACCTGATCTGACTTCAGACTCCCCTCCTCGCTGAAGGTTGACTTTGCTGAATGGTTGAGTCAGCTACCGGAATCTGAGCATAGAGAAGTTTCTCAGAGATTAAAGAAGATTGAAGTAGAAGAGGCGTGGAGTGGAGAGAGAGAGAATGCGAGAAAGAGAGGAACTGAGCGAGAGACTGGAGCAGAGAATGGATTCATAGTCTGATGGAAGGAAATGCTAATGAAAATGGAAGGAAATGCTAATGAAATCTTCATTTAAATTGAAGAAAAAAAGGAACCACCAAATGGAATTCTTTCTTTCTTCCGTTTGTCGACTTTTTTCAGGTCTAAACGTAAATCTGGAGCATCGAAATTAAATGGGAATTGAGAAAGTCTTTAAATTGTGTGAGATACTGTTTTCATGTCTTTAAAATTGGACCTTGAAACAAATCCAGAGCGAATTCGAAATCATCTGCTCTCCATCTGTTTCAAGACCATTCAAGACTACATGAACACCCATTCGATCCGCCCCCCATCCCCCCCCATCTTACTTCCTCTTCCATCTCCACTGATTCTGTTTCACAATCGAAATTAGTTTCCATTCATGAGCATTCGCTCATAAACTAATTACTTAATATTGATTTCTATACACATCTGATTACGATTACCTTTAAAATTCTGGTATTCGATACGATGCTGTTGTTGTTGTTGCATTTGTTGTTATTGTGTTCAATACCTTTTGAAACATGTAACTTAATTATCAGATATCGATGTGATATCGAATATTCACGTACTTTCTCATACTCCCTCCTCTCTCTCTGTCTCTCTCTCGCTTCCGCTCTCTCTCTCGTTCTCGTTCTCTCACATTTCGTTTTGACTTTTGATATAAATTGATTCAATTAAATAATAATACTTTCTTAATTAACTACACACAGAAGATAGAAGTGACGATTTCTGAATAAAATCTGATGATTTCTGAACTACATTTAGAAAAAGTGTATAAAAGTTTTTATAAAAATTTAATGAAATTTCGAATAAATACCTTATAACAGTTATATGTGCACTAGTATAACACTTGTTTGTTATGTCCACCAAAAAAACACCGACATCAGAGTCACTTCGACTTCGCAGTTCCGCAAACGAATGCAAACAATCGGAGTAAAGTGATTATTTATAAGTACCCGGTTCTTGAAACTACTTCATAGGTACCGCGGGCGGTACGTGATTTTTGCACGTTTGCTTGCAATCATAAATTTTAATAATTATTACAGTAACATTGTAAAAATTTCACTGAACTCTAATTAAAAAGTGTGTTGTGTTTGATTTATTTTATTATCGATTCGGAGGGCGGAAGAAAAAACAAAAAATTCGACTTCTAAAAGGGTCGAGCTTCCTTTCGAGTCATAAATTTTAAAGCGGTTTTTAATGTAGTCTTTTTTTAAAATTTAGTGTCAGGCCAACTTTGCTTCTGGCACAGTTGTTGTTGCTTTTGTTTTCGAAGTCTC
Organism: Myopa testacea; assembly: GCA_949629155.1. NCBI lineage: Eukaryota > Metazoa > Arthropoda > Insecta > Diptera > Conopidae > Myopa > Myopa testacea. Next base: position 50,621,280 of record OX451347.1, read on the forward strand.
TAAGGTTTTAAATCTTATTTAATCCGTTTAATTTCAAAATAACAGAAAACTTTTGAAATTTGTTTGCTTTTGTTTTTGTATTCAAAAGAAATTATTTCATTTCTGATTATCATCTTATTCAGGATATTATATGGTTATACTGTTGTTGGGATGGCTTTTTCCCCCCTCTAAAAACTCGTCGCTGGATTTCTTAAGCGGAAGCAGGGAGAATCCAAGAAGTAAAGTAATAAAAAAGGTAGATAAACCAACAAAAAAAGAACAACATTAAGAATAACAACCGTAATCATAATAATAATCAGTTGGCTGGGAGGTAAATCATCGGTAAGTGATTCCGACGCATGCAAGTGAGCAAAAAAGTTTGAGAAAGAAATTAAAATATCTTTGATAAAGCGTAGTGACCGGAAATGAAACATGTTTCTTTGTTGGGTTTGTTTTTATTTACTTTCTTTTTTGGACAAAATTACATTTTTTTTTTATCATTCTGCTGTATCTCTACGCTGATCCCTGTTGAAACGAGGGTCGCTCTATTCCAAAAAAAGGGACCTCAATAAATTTAAAGCTGGGATGTTGTTGTTATGGCAATTCACTGAGTGGACGTTGTTGTTGGTATAGTTATTTGCCCGGAATAATTTTTCTCCCCTCTGCTTTAGCTTCGTTGAGCTTAAAATACAAGAAATATTTTATTTTAATACGGTTGATGTTCTTATTATTATTATTGTTGTTGTTATTATTCTTTGTTGAAAATAAAGCAAAAAAATTGTGATTAAAATAAAAAAGAAAAAGCGAAAACAAAAACAAAACAGAGAAAATAAATGGTGATACACGATGGTGAAGTACTACTTTGTTTTTGTTTTTGCCCCCCTTAAAAAAATATTTGTTTTTTTAATTTCTTGTTGTTTTTTCTTTATTTGGTTCTTTCTTTGTTTGCTTTTTTGTTTGCTGTTGTTTGCTATTTCAAGCACTTGAAAGGGTCGCCTTTAGAACCGAAGTTAAAACAAAAGCGCGATAAGCTAATAACCATGATAGCCATGAACGGGAACAACAACAACACGAGGAAGCATAATAAAAATAATAAAAAAACAACAACAACAACAGCGACAGCATCCATTCGAACAGCGGCTTCATAATAAAATCCAAATCATTGAACTCAACCAAATAAAGCCCCCCCATAACGGAAACCCGACCAACCAAGCGACCCATCGACCTACTCTCGTAGCATCTCCACTGCACCCATCCACCAATCAACCCATCAACCCATCAACCTATCAACCTTTAATTCACCATCGAATTTCGAAGCAATTTAAATTCGTTCCAATAACTGCGAATTTGAATTGTTTTTTGTTGTTGTTGTTGCGATGGTGTTGTGCTGTTGTTGTTGTTGTTGTGCTGGTATTATGTTGTTGTTTTGTTGTTGTTGTTGTGTTGGTGTTGTGCTGTTGTTGTTGTGCTGTTGTTGTGTTTTTGTTTTGTTGGCGTTGTTGTTCTGTTGTTGGTTTTTGCCATTATTCTTTTCTTGTTCTTGTTGCTGTTGTTGTTATTGTTGTGTCACGGTCCATGAATTTCTTGCCGACTCAACGACTGGTTGCTTGGTGGGAGATGGTTGCCTGGTTGCCTGGTTGGTGGCTGGTGGTGGGTGGAGTGTTCTACACCCCGCTGCTGACTGATCACGATTCCCGTTTCAAGATTATAGCCAAAAAAATTGAGCTGCAATATTTTAAGCTTATCACGATGATGCATGGAAACTTTTTACCGACTGACGTAAGCCATACTTTTTTATAAACGAGCACGTGTTGTTGTAGTGGAGGGCTGGCTGAATAAACGGATGAGCGGATGGATGGATGGTGGGACGGAAAATAATGTTTTTCTTTTTTTAAGATAAACGAAAAATATTGAATTATTATTAAATAAATCCATATTTTTGAAGGCCTCCCTGCAAAGAAATGGGAAAAATATTTGCACTGATAGGAGAGACAGAGACAGAGAGAGAGAGAGAGAGAGAGAGAGAGACAGATAGATATGAGAAAACAAGAGAAGGCGAGCTAAGAAAGAGCAGATGGAGAATAAAGCGTGTAAAACAAAAGATGAAGAGAAAAAATGTTCTATATTCTTCATAAGGAATTAAATTAAGGAATTAATTCGGTGTTTCTTGAGAAAATTAATGTTTAATTTGGCAATGAAAGAGTTGTTGTCAACTACAAGAGTGCACAGAAATGAGACCACCATCTTTCTTGCTCTCTCTCCCCTCCTTCCTCTTCGTTAACCGCCTCTCATCAACACTACGAAATGTGTATTGTTATTGTTGTATTGAATTTTCAATGCAATTTAATTACTTAATTATTCACTACGAAATGTATTATAGTATAATTTTAGAAATTCGCTTAAATTTGAACGCGTATAAATTGCATTTCATTGTTAGTTACACCCGAGGTTGTTGTTATTTTTGTTGTTGTTCATGTTGTTGTTGTTCATGTTATTGTTGTTACAGTTACTCCTCTTGTGCTGTTCTTTGCTTTGTATGCAAAACATAAACTTGTGCTGCTGCTGCTGCTTCTGTTTGTGGCAGCAAAGGCCGATGCTTCTTCTTCTTCTACTTTGACTCCTCTCGCTGTTGCAGTCGCTGAAGTCGCTGCAACTACGAGCGAAGTCGAGTCGAATTCAATTTCCTGTTTTTGGTGAAATTATTTACGTATGGCGCTGAATATTCTACCGAAGCTCTCTCTCTCTCTCTCTCTCTCTTTCGCTCTTCAGTCATCTTGCACTCCTTTCTTCGCATTTTTCACAGTCGTCAATTCGCACGCATTTGAAAGGAACAACAAAGCAAAAAAAGTAAATAACAATAGCAACAACAATGACAATAACCAAACATAAAAACGACATGAGCAGCAGCACTTCCGGTTTCCTGCCCCGTGCGCTTGTGTTGCCAACGCAACACTTTTTTGTGGCACTTCTTAAGTTCGACACGCTGCTTGGCGGCAACAAGAAGCGACGAGTTTCCAGCAGAACTCCGAAAAAAAGTCTCAAAAGTCAAAACAATATAAACAAGTACGAGTCTTGACTTCTACACCCTACACTCGGAAAATAAATCTATAGTTGAATTCAGGGGCCAGATCAGGCCAATTTTCTGTGGGACGATTTGCTTTGATACTCGAAACCCGGGAATAGAATTCCAACCGGACTTCTATCCTCGTTCTATCAGCAGATCTGGACTACTAGCTGAGAAGTTTATAGCTCAAATCGGATGCGCTGATATTTACCTAAAAAGTAGGCGTGACAGTGGAGCAATTTTCTCCATTGTACCAGTCAAGAATGGACCAGTAAATCGGGAACCAGTTTCGTACCCTGAATAAAGTGAAGTCTTTCAGTATTGAACCAGTCTTGAACAAGTATTGAATCAGTATTGAACTAGTATTGAAGCAGTATTGAACTAGTATTGAAGCAGTATTGAATCAGTATTGAATCAGTATTGAATCAGTATTGAATCAGTATTGAACCAGTATTGAAGCAGTTTTGAATCAGTATTGAATCAGTATTGAAGCAGTATTGAACTAGTATTGAAGCAGTATTGAACTAGTATTGAAGCAGTATTGAACTAGTATTGAATCAGTATTGAACCCCAACTTCAATAGTCAGTAATCAACTAGTATCCTAGACAGATCCTAGTACTATTACTGCTATGGAACTACTATAGAAGTACTACTATTATATAGAAAAGAAGAACTACTATTCGACACTCCAAGAAATTGGAATGAACAATGAATAAATTATTTAACATTAGAAATGTTTAGGTAAAAAAAAAGAAAAATCAAAAGTAATTAATCAATTGAAAATGAATTGAATTGGAAGAGGGAAAAAATTAAGGCACATCCGTTTCCATGTAGAAAAATTCACGAAATTTGAAAATCATGTTCCGCACGTGTTCGAAGCGATTTTGATAGGTTTTGTTATTGTTTGATTTTTCTTTTTATTTGTATATATGTATTATATAATAGTGTGTGTGTGTGTGTGTATGTGTGTGTATGTTTGTCTTTATACTATCAAGGTATTAGTTAGTGTTGCCGCCGCAGGATGAAACGTCGTCAGTCACGCGGCGCGTTTTATTTCAATTGGAATTCACTTTGTTGACGCTGCATTTTTACAAGGATTTCAATAACGCGTGATGCAACGAATGCTGTTTATACTGATGAGGAAAGAGAAGAAGAACATGATGATGGTGATGATGATGATAAGGATGTTGTGAGAGAGATGGAGAGGAGAGAGAGTGTGGTAGATAGAGGAGAAGGTATGAAAACTGTTAGAAATGAAGTGAAGCACACGTTTTTCACGAAAATTGACATTAGGCAACATTGAAGAGCTCCTGTTTACATGCAACACTGAGTGACTCCAAGCAAATCGCATTAAAACAGTGGAGTGAAAGCAAAGAATTCATATAAAAGTTTATAATTTGCTTAAACTTAAATTGAACTGAAAAAAGGTGGTGTTTTTTAAAACTTTCTTACTAAAAACTTTAAATTAAACTTAAATTTTAAAATTTCGAAATGAAATGCAAGCAGTTTTATTTATTTACTTTATTTAAATTTATTTATTATAATTTTATGATTTCTTAAAATATTTAGTAATGTTTTCGTTGTGTTCCAGTATATTTTTTAAGGAGTGAAAGATGGCCGCTTTGGCCCACTGTATTTTAGTCGAAATGCAGCAGCAACATCATCATCGGAGGCGTCATCATCGTCATCTTGCTTCGGTTGCAATGCATTTCGAAAAGCGTTGCGGCTCCCGGGTGTCAAACGCACTCGAGCTGACATCATCTGCTGCTGCTGCTGCTGCGGCTTCGATGCTTCTTTGAATATTTTGTCGCTGCCGAATTTTGTATTCAAAGCGTATTCAAAGCGTATTCAGCTTAACGTAGGGTTGTCGTAGTCGATGCTGTTATGTTTGCTGAATGCTGCGCGTGTGTGTTTGTGTGTGTGTGAGGAAGTGCCTCTCCGACTGTCATGTACACAGCATGAATTCCTGAATACGAATGCGGCGACAAGGAACCCAAAAAAAGGACAAAAGAGCAGCAGAAGTCTTCAATAATTGGATAAAAAGCAACAGAACTCGACTTCGCCAGCGTCAGCGCTCTCTGACGATAATCAAACTCAACTGCAAACGCTACTCACGCCACTCATCATGGAAATCAATACACTATCCCGACACACACACAAACACACACACACACACACATACAAATACACACACATGTACACACACACACATACGTAGAAATCCTCTCGGCCACGATCCATGTTCGTTGCAGGACTTCTCAAGTCTTCTCTGTTCTGTGGTTTTGTGGCTGATTCGGTGAGTCCGACATTCGCTCTGCTAAACACTCAATTAAGCAGCTGAAATGCTCGAGTTCCGAATCCATCCTCGATTTGGACACATTTCAATGGTCATCAGATGTCTCGAAATGAGATCTCGACAAGAACTCGAGGAGTGGATACAGTTAATCGTGTTTCAAAGGATTCTCTTGCTCTCCTCTTTCGTATACACGCTTTTTCACTCTCTCTCGGTCTCTCTTGCTATCACTATCTGTCTAACTCGCTCTCTCTCTCCTGCTGCTCTTTCGTCTTCTGAGCCTTCTGTGGGTCTTATAAACTATTCTCCTCGTTTTAGCCTTCGATTAACTACGAAATTGGATTAAATTGTTCTTAGTTCTGGACAATATCGGAACTTTAATTTTAGATTCGAGATACTCGATTAGATTCGAGAGTGAGAATCTTTGCCTTCGTTGTTGAGCACAATAATGAGTACAATAATGAGTCCTTAAAATACCCAAAGCAAATCTTGATTTCTGGTCCGTTACACCGATTTATTTCCCCAGTTCTTCTCCAATTCTTCAACTTTTTCTTCAAACTTGAGTTATTATTATAATTTCCACTATTATTTTTAAAATATATCGATTTTCGGATGGATTCCAAAGCGTAATTCTGTATTTCATAGTATGTTCACTATACTCAACTGTACTCTGAGGTATTTTCAATTACTACTGCTTAAAGTAACGACTTTACTACTTATTCTATGTATTCACCTCGTTTTCCCTTCAATAAATTCATAAAAAAAAGTCTTCAGGCAACAATAACAACATCGACGACGGTTTCAATGAAAGCAACACTCAATGTGTCAAAATATGGAAACATTTCATGACTCCTCATAAATTTCTGATAATAAAAAAAGGACGTTCTGTTGGTCCTTCGGTGCGTTGGTTGTAGGTGTGTGGTTGGTCACACTGATGTTCGCAAATGATGTGCACAAATATAAATAAGTTGAAAAAATAACACCCGAATAAATGTACCAAGGAAAGGAAAGTGGAATCGGGGGAGAAAAACAACAACACTTTGCACTCTTCTCGCACGGAGCACGGAGTGTCAAGTCAAGTTAAGCAAAACATTTTTATGCGTTTCCACATCTTACACCGCCCCCCCCACCGCCTTCCACCGCCTCCCCCAACATCCCTTTACCCCCTCCATCAGCAGCTATAGTAGAGCTCCCTCTCAGTTCGCTTGGATCGTGTTAGTAAACCCCAATTTCAATTGTATTAGCTTCTTGAGACCCACTAATTTACACACCCTGCGACAAAGTTGCCAACAATAACAACAACAACAACTAAAACAACAACAACAAAAAGAGCAATAATAGCAACAACGGGTGCATCAGAACGTGAAGAAAAAGCAATAAATGCTAGCTTCTGCTGACTGCTGACTGTTGAAGTGACTTTTGCCCCATTTTATTTGCTGATTATTCTTGGCTCTCTTCTCCATCTTCTTCTTCTTCGTTCACTGTGTGGTTGTGATGCTATGTGATGTGACTAGTGATGTGACTAGTGTCGCTTTTCCTCCCCTCCTCTGAGTTTCCTTACTAAAAACCGAAAAGACGGGTTCTGAGGAATTTAAAAGAACAGACTTTAAAATGAAGTGGAAACTTCAAGGATTTCCACCGCATTTCCATCGAAATTCAATTTTATTGTTGAAATTATTAAAAAAATCATATAAAATACTGAAATAACTGTCGACAAACGTCTAAAGTGACCACTAACAGTTTTGAACAATCAAATAAATATTGAATTAAAATAAACTACTTTCAATAAGTCAATGAAACTAAATAAAAACAGAAAAGCAAAAGGAAAAAGAAAAAAAAAAGAGGAAGCAGCAAACTACGTACAGCAGTAAAAAGCTATTCACATCGCCTGAATCTACAAAAATAATCTATTTATTCATTTTAGAGTCCATTTTTTTGGGGTTTGTTTCGGAAGCGAAAGCATGCTTAGAATACAACAGAGTGCACGGTACTCAGACTCAAGATACTCAGCGCACTTACTCAATGCTATAAACTGACGCCACATCCACATCAGGAGAAGAAGAAGAAAACGGAAAAAAAGCGGAAATTTTTATTGCACGACATTAAAATCTCAATATTTATAGGCAAACATTTACGAAAAGCGGCGAATTCGCACAACAAAACTACGATATAGTAATCATTTTAGAATTTTTATTGCACTGAAATACTGAAAAGAAAACATGTACGAACATGCTTGCGGCATGTTTTTGCAGTTCCTAGGGACTGGCAAAAAAAAAAAAACAAAAAAAAAAAAAATAATAAATTAAAAAATAACAAAAAATCTAAAGCAGAGATTTTTTATTTATTTTTGTTTTAATTTATATTCCAACTCATGGTAAAAATATACGAAGACGGGGGGAAAAATGGTGGAAATCAAAACATGGTCGAAGAAAGTCGCCGCCGGAATCGCCGCTGCCAAACTTTCAAGAAAAACACCGTTGTTCTTCTTCTTCATTTTTTTCGGTTGCCTTCTCTTCCCTACTCTTCTCTTCCCTTCTTTTATCATGGCTCCATTCGTTCCTCCTGCCGACCGGATTATTTTCAACGTTCTTTCATTTTATTATTTTGCCTGCATCTCAAATCGATTGCCATTTTATTGCCAAATAATATATCCTCAGATTGCGCCAGTTTTATTTATGATCGTAACCGGGTGCAGCTGCATGTTTAAGAGGGGAGGGGGGGTTAGGAGACTCCTCTTTTTAAGCCTCTTACAAGGTGAAAAAAACGTGCAAAAACGTAAAAATTGTGTAACAGCAGCGGAAGACATCATCTGCAGCAGGTAGAAAAAAGGTAACAAGAAAAAATATCCATGAAGGAACAGATAGTGTAAGAGAGAGAGAGAGGAGGAGAGCGAAAGAGAGAGAGAGAGAGATACATAGTGATAGAAATTGCTACTTAAAAGTGAAAAAAGTGGTTGCATTTGTAAAAATGTCACAAAAGGTATGAATCAGTTGTAGGCTCTTTTTAAGGATTCACAATTTATCAGAGAAGGAGAATTGGAACAATAATAGAAAGGAAGGAAGGAAGAAACAGAGTAGAAAAGAATATCCAGGGAGGCGAATTTATTTTGAAACACGGCCCATAATTTAGCGGTTACTTAATACTGACATTAGGAGTATTTTCACTGACATTCTGTTGGTTACAAACGGATAAATTGATGAGTTTATTAGTTAGTTTTTAACTTGTCACCTTAAAAGTGCTGAAATTTATATTAGATTAAAAGTATTTAATTAATTAGCCGTCAATTTGTCGCCTTTCTCAGCGAATCACCTTCAATAACACCCCAAATTGTGCACTTTTCAGGTCCTCACTTCAGTGCGTGATTTAGTGTTGCCAACTTGCTGTGTTAAGCTGCTAAAAGTGTTTGAAACTATTTGTCATGGTTGATGGTGGGGGAGGGGATGGAATTGAAGGGGGGAGGGGGAGGGGGGTAAACAAAGTAAACTTTGGAGTTCCATCGTCGAGGTCCGGGCAGCAGCTAATTACACAAACTCGCGACTTACTTACTTATTCTCTAACCTGCACCTTCTCCCCCACTTCCACTCTCTCACCACCTCTTTCTCACTCTCTCTCTCTCTCTCTCTCTCTCTCTCTCTCTCTCTCTCTCTCCCCATCACTATAATATTCGTTGTAATGTCAACAAACAAGAAAATGAATTAGCGTAGCGTAGCGTATCTTTAACGCGTACCATTTTATTTAATCCCAGAATCCCAGCGACGTTGGAAAACTGTCACTGAATGTTGTTGGTGTTGTAGTTGTTGTTGTTGTCCTCTCGGTGATAAATGTCAGCATATAATTCTTTTAGCCAAAGTTTTTTAAGAGTAGCCAAGTTTTTGAACTGCCGCACTGACAAAAGTTAATCAACATTTCATTAATTAATGCGCAGCGAGCCAGAAAGATACTTAAAATAGCTGCAGCAACAGCAACAGCAGCAGAAAAACAATTACGAAAGAGGAGAATAAGATTACCAAGAGGAATACGATTACCAAGAAGAAGAAGAAGAACCTCAAGATGATACTATTGAAGAGAGAGACAACAGTATCAGACTTGAAGACGATACTGTTGAAGAGAGAGACAACAGTATCAGACAACAGTTGAACTCAATCTGCAAAGGAAAGAAATACGACAAAAGGAATTATAATAAAAAACACCAACACAACAAGAACAATAACAATAACAACAGGAACAAATGTAATAACAACAGCAAGGACAACAGCAATGACAACAAGGACAATACTCTAACCTAACCATCATTTTCAGCATTGTTAAAAACATTTGCCGGCCATGTTTAACAATAAAATGTTCTCACTCATCACTCATTACGTGAACCCAAGAGAAAGCCTCTGTACACCTCAATACAGCCATCCATCCATCCATTCATCCATTCATCGGTCCACCCATCCACCTACCCGTCTATTCATCCATTCATCCATCCATTCATCCATCCATCCCATCATGGATATTCATCAGTTCAGGTTGGGGTAGACTCAAATGCCTGATTGATGGGTGGATGGATGGCTGAAGGGATGTACGGAAGGATGTCTGGGTTGGTAGATGAATGGTTGGCTAGTCTAATTTTTCATTTTGTTCCTTCTCCTTCAGTTAAATTATTTAAATTGGTTAAAAGCATTTCTGGTTGTGAATTAGTTGGCCACCTTCGTTTGCGCTGTCTGTTGTATTCCTGTCTATCAAACAGTTTGTCTGATCTCTCCCTCTGTCCTACTCTCTTTCTCTCTAACTCTTTCTCTGTGAGATGATTTAGAAATATTATATTCATTAGGATTAGTTCAGATTAATTGAATCTATTATTATTTAGCACCGTCGCAACTGAAAAATAAAGCCAGAGACGAATGAAGGATCGTATTTAAATAATGTCAAAGGTGCAAAGAGAAGAGAAGAGGCGATGAGAGAGAGAGAGAGAGAGAGAGAGAGAGAGAGAAATAGGTGTATTGCAATAAAAGACTCCATTAAACTTTTGCAGTGTATATTTAGTTTAGCTTACGATTTAAACAGGACGATTTTATTTCTAACCAGAATCGAATTCGAAATTCCATAATGAAAGCGGTAAGTTTTTTTAAAAAACCTAGAGCTTTGTAGGAATATGGATGTGAGCATTAACCAATGTGAGACGGCTCATCATGATGCATGCATCACTCACGCTGAAGAGTTGGCCGAAGTCACATGCCACGATCAAGCAATCAGGGTGACTGATAGACGCATCGTGAAGATCCGTCTGACCAACAATTTATTATTTACTTTATTAATTACTTTATTATTTTATTATTAATTACTTTATTATTTACTACATACAGGAACATAAATACTAACATATTTGAGTTATGTAAGTTAAGTAGATGAAGTTAACCTAAAGTTCATGGGTAAACCTTAAGTACATTTAATTCAGAGTAGTAAAAATGTATAAATTAACTATATTTAATATATGTATAGACAATATCTGAAGGTATTGATGATAAATACTTATAATACTAGATACAACTACAATAGATTAAAGAATGTTATTAATATAACAACAAAATAGGAAGAGAAATGATACAATATATATACATGCCTCGAAGCAGTTGTTAAAATATTGACAACTCTTTGGAAACATTCTGTATTTTTAATGCTAATAATATTTGGTATAAGTACATGTATTATATGTATACTTTAATATTTATTATTTTGAAATATCTATTAACTGACATAACTTCTTCTAATGTTATAATGTACTGAATAGACTCCGAAATAATAATACTTTTTAGGTAATGTTTGCATTTCCTGAATTTATTTACTTTGTTTTGGTCCAAAAAAATTCCTTTCAGCCACAATGTTATTTATATTTCATTATTATTTGGAAAACGTTTTCAGTTCTGTCAATATTTGTCCACTTATTCTTCTCTTAAAAGATAGAAAATATATCAATATATTTACGAGTGCGAGTATATCGGGTTTGGGAGTCTCTGCCACACGAAGATGAGATTTAGACAAAAACTAGGTTAAACGTGCCAACGAAAAAAGAGACGTCGGAGGAGAAAAATAATAAAAAATTAAAAGTCTTTTGTAAACACAGAGCCGTCATGAAAAGCAATTCATGCAATTTGTAAAAAGGGAAAGAGAGAAATAAATGAAATAAAGAATAAAAGAGAGAAAAAAGAATTGAGAACAAGAAAGGAGAGGAAAAAACAACAATGGCTCTGACAATAGTCATGGTAGCTGCCGCTGTGATTTGGTCCTGGCGTTGACACAACCAACAAACGTAGATGACAACACTTTGGCCGATTTTAACCCCCCGCCCCCCTCCCTCACTATCACCCTTCCGACGTGTAATTCTTTCTCTTGGCACTAATATGCCACCACATCAGCTGTACCTCCTGAACGGGGGAGGAGGGGCGCGGGATGGTGAAGAAGGGTGAAACAGGGGAGAGGGACGAGACATTGCTTCGGCCAACAAAAATCTAATTAAAACGAACAAAAGCTTTAAATGTGAAAATGGCTGAAAAACAAAGCCCACCTCTGTTCCCTCTGAGGGACGGATCCCTCCCGACAATACTCTTTCTCTTTCTCTCTCTCTTGCTGTTTCTCTCCATAGAGACAAAGCCGACAACCGTCGAGTACCCCTTTTTTCCGCCCTTCCTTAACCCACTCCAGCCACGCTTAAAACAACACCGAAAACATTCGTTCAAATGGCAAACGAATTTGGCCAACACCGATGCGTTTCGCTGCCAAAATCTACATTAAATTTATTCAGCTCTTCTGTTACTGTGATTTGTTTATTTTTCCTCTCCAGCTGAGTGATGCTATTCTCCTTGTTGCTGTAGTTGCTGTTGTTGTCCTAGTCATTTGTTGTTTGTCAGATGTCGCTGTTGTTTTTACATGTCGCTGATGATGTCGTTGATTCCAGTAGCGGCCACGGCGATGTTGTGAATCCTCCCTCCGGTCGCTTTTAACCTAAACCAAGTCCGACAATAAAAACAACAAAATATCATATTCATGTCCTTAAAATCCGTACACTGTCATGGCAGCAAACGCCATCCTGGGGTTTATATTGTGTAATGTACGAATTCTTTATGTTTTTTCTGACCTGTGATCTCTCTGTTTTCAGTGAATGCTTTACTTCAAGGTAAACAACACTGCGAATTGCCAATTTTATGCATAGTTTGCTGCGGCTTCATCGTTAAATTGATGGCCAAGGAGTGGTAGGGGGTGTTGGAGGGAGAGGAAGGGGGTGTTGGAGGGAGTGGAAGGGAGTGTTACGAATAGAGCCCGGCAAATCATTTGGCTTCGATCACCTCAATTTTCTTTGCCGCTCTCCTTGAAGCATTTCATCCACATTATTATCGTAGAATGGTGATTATATTGTGGTGCTTCTTCTTTGTCTTCCTATTTTCTCATCTTTTTCTTTCTCTTCCACCACTTCCCCTACATTTGTCCATGTCACTGAGGTGAGTCGTTGTGAAATGGTCCCTCTACACTGGAAAACGTTCCCCCCTTGGATGATCTTCTTATTTCCTGGTTGCAGTTTTTTATTGGAACTGTTTTGATTTTCTTGGCAATGCTTCATATAATTAACCTGCCGGGGTTTTTTCTTGGAATGTGTTGCCAAGAATCCAGCTAAAGTTGAAGCTTGCCAAAACTGAGATAGTGTTCATATCTGCGAGTACTTCTCTCAACTAACAACACTGAAATATTTCTGACATTATAAGATATTTAATCGAAAATGTCATCGAAAAGATTCTCCATTTACGATTAGAGTATCGAATAATTGAGTGGATATGATTGATGAAGTCAATTTTACTTATAAATTACTTGATAAACTCTGATGTGACCTTAGATCGAGAATGCATGTTATTTTGTTACCTGAGATACTTGAATATTTTCGGATAAAACTTGCTGGAATCTTTAAATTTATTTTAACTAACTAACTAAAACTGTTTCCCTCTCCTTGACACTCTTCAGAAAAATTCCCTGTCCTTTCTTCTGTCGTTCTCTTAAGAGATCCGCTATAAATTTGAGAGAATCTTCTGCTTTTGTGGAAATTTGTTGACATTAATACTGATTTAAGTATCGTATTCAGATAAATCGCAATGTGGTTCTTTTGCTGTGGTTAATGTTACCGGCTCTGAAGCTGCCGGTGCTGAAACTAGAGCCGAAATCGGTTGGAGAGAGAGAGAGAGAGAGAGAGGTTTTTATCATCTGAGCACATGAACTGCTCACCTGTCTTCTGTTGAAATACGAGCCTGTTTAGATTTTATATTCTGGAGGACGCTGCTTTTCGTTGTGGCAACCCTAAACTACTCTGGTTGTCACAGTGTCAGTGCTGAGATGGTGCGAGCGGGTTAAGTAGGGGCCTCAGTATCCCCACCGTGATACTTCGCTAAATAAACAAGGATTTTTTTGAAAAGAATACTAACAACAACAGAAACTAAGAAGTCGCTACGCCCACCGTCTATCACTCGACTAGTAAAACCCTTCATCATGCCTCCCACCCCTTTTCTATGATAATCCCCCCCTTTCTTTATCTCCCACGCCGAAGTTTGTGTGTGTCTGTGAGCCTGATGACGTTATTTATGACTTTCTTCCGAGAGCACTTTTGAGAGTCATCTGCGCTAAGAAGAATATAAATGCTTTTGTGGTTTTCTTCAGTTGTGTCTGCCTGCTATCCTCGTCCTCATCCTTATCATCGTTCTTGCCGTTGTCCTTGTGATCATCTTCATCCACGTCCACGTCATCATCGTTGGTCTTCGGGCGTTGTTGTTGCTCTGCTTTGTAGCAGGAATCTCTCTCGCTCTCTCTCTTTCTTTCTCTGTAGCTCCATCCTTTTCTTCTAGTTGTCACCACGTCGCGATGCAGCAGGATTTGGCCAAGAATACAGCTTCACTGCGGCCGGAAATTTTGTAAAATTGGTGAAATACAAAACTTTACGCTGCATAAAGAGCTAACGATGTGGAAACCTGAAGAAAGTAATGTTATCAATTGCATGACAACAAATAAATTTGAATTAATCACAGTGCTGTGAAGAATGAAGCAAGAGAAGAGAAGATAAATGTTTATAAAAAAAAAAAAATAGTAGTAGTAGTATTAGTAGAAGAAAACAGTAGAAGGTAGTCACCAAATGAGTCTCTGTTGTTGCCAATAATAATTAAAATCACATTTGCAAAATATTACCGAAGAAAACTACGGGTTAAGTTGACGTAAAGGAAAACTTCTGAGGAACTATAAAATGTATTAAGAAAAATACTAGAAATATAATATTAATTTAATGTATTTTTATTTATTTAAAGTCAAAATTAAAGCATCGTATAAAATATACAACGAAAAACTGATGACGAATTATATTGTGTTTAGAAGCCCCAAAAACAGTATCCATGATAAATACTCTCTTTAATCTCACTAAAGTTCTATATTTTGAGCATCATTTCAGCTTTTAATCAGGGTAAAGAAGAATTTGTGATGAATCATAGAAGAGCCAAGGAAAATGTTACCAATTCATCGTTCATTACTTTGATGTATTTATCGCCTTACATTTATGTCGATTTCTATAACTGTTTCCATTCATTTCGATGACTTTGCAGCTCACTAAAGCAAAGTAAAATGAAGATTTATCGATGATATTTGAGCAGGATTTTGTTGAGGTCCTTTTAGGTCCCTTTTTCTTGAGCTCCCTCCTGATCCGCCAGAAGGTGAGTGATGAAGTTTTTGTTCAATCTTCTAAACATAATTTGGCATTCCGATTTCCCCGCCAAGTTAAGTGAATATAAAGAACTAATTATCGCGTTGTTTTATAGATTGGCGTCCAGTGGAGACTATCCTCTAAGAGAAGCCTATTAAAATACATTTAATTTTAATTTGAAGGCAATTAAAACGTTGCTAGGCGCGTGTTCCGAGAAGACTCTCCCTCGGGCGCTGCAGCTTGTGCCATGCATCACTGCGAGCACCACGGACACCACGTGTACAACGTGACTTACACGGCCATCGTGAGGACGGTGCTCAACTCTCGGTGTGACTAAGCTTTCTTCAATGAGAAATCAATTTCCGATAACGATTTTAATTTCCGTTTGGAATAATTATTGCCTGTCAGTGTTAATGAAACAGGCTTTTGTGTTGTACCTTTCTTTTCTGTCTCTCTTCCTCGCTCTTAAAAATGGCCGAAGTGGTGTCGGTGTGGCCAGAACGTGACTGGATCCAGCGAAATTGGCATCGATTCTGTGCCATGCGGATGCTTCATAAGCAAGAAGAACTCAGAATTTAGTTAGGGCCCAAAACAAAAGGTGGAGAGGAATGGGGGCGAAAATACTGTAAATTAAGTGAAGGTGGGAGTGATGATGAAAGTGGTTGTGTTACTGGTCGAAGAATCATATCGAACGACGTCAAAGAAAAGCAATTAGAAGTTGGCAATCTCCCTCCATCGCACTCTGTCCCACTCCCTCTCCCTCTCTTTCTGTCCTTGTAGAGGTGAATTAATTAGCAGTAGAGTGAAATTCTTTAGCATTCTATTTTGCAAAATTTTGAAGAGTAAAATGAGTGAAAGTTAGTCACAGAAATACTCTTAGTATCATTAGAAGGGGTTCGTTTTTGGGAAAAGAGGAGAATTTGGGGCTTGGCAGACACAAATATACTTACATCAAGAAGGAGAAAAGAAGGGTAAAGGAAGTCCGTGAAGAAGGTGAAGAGTCGGAAGTGGCTTCAGATACTAAAGAAGACTCAGCTACAAGAACCGGGTATTTCTGGATATACCAACTTACTGATTGTTCACTATGGCGACTGGAAACATATTCTATACTTTTTCCAACAATCTGAATAAAGTTTTTCATCAAAGTTTCAAAGTGAGTGAAATAAAGAATAATAAAATTGGGGGATTCCCTTTCTTTCACTTTTAACAGATGACTGAGGTGTCTATGAGCTGATTTCCTACTGGGTTTATAAGCGTTTATATTTAAGTTTGTTTGAGTGTAGTTGTGAACTTGCTTGAGTATGTGTTTGTGTGTGAAATGTGTTTGTGTTGAGGCATCAATCAATGAACAGCATTTAATACAACAACTTTGTTGTGCACTTGTTTTTTTGTTTTTGCCTTTGTTTTTTCTCACTTTCTTTCTGATTGCTTTTTACTTTGGAACAATATACTATATATGCTCAATATATTGATCCTTTAATTTGGTCGAGAGAAAGTATTGCGAACGTAATGAGTTTGGCTGCCAGGAATACTTAATGTTGGATATGTTTTTTGTATTCGGTTGATTCTTCTCGATAATCTCGATTTCCCCCCTCCCACCAGTAGTTTGTGAAGTAATTAAGTGGGCGTGGCTGTTTGTTTATTCGGTCGATTTGTTGGTGGCTTCGATCATTAAAGTGGAAGCATGAATGAGTACACAACGTACCACACACACGCATATAAGCATACACATACACATCTACATACACACACATACACACATGCATACCGGCTGTCATTAAAATCTGCTTCGGATGCGTCAAGTGATTCCGTGAACGACGGATGGACGGAGGGACGGCTTTTAATCCCAGCACAATTTGTGTCAAATTCTTTTTAATTAGTTTTTAATAATGATTTAATATCCTCCACTTTTTATCCCTTTACAGCGGTTGTCGTTATGTTTACTAATATTTATACAAAAATAGACATAAACTCTTACTTACAACTCATCAGATCATTGCTACTTAATTAATTACTACAGTCACTTGAATCAAGTTCACAAAAGCTGAACCTTGTAAAGGTAGCTTAATAAAGAAAATACAAAATAAAGTAAAAGATAGAAATGTTTCCAGGATAAGGAAAAAAATCATGTATCTTAGACTTTAAAGCACGTAAAGCGACTCTGACAAGCCTTTGGCAATATAATAAGGAATTGGAACAACAACAACAAAAATGGAATCCAGTTGATTTGTCAGGTAGTTAATCTAAGTCATTTAAGTAGAAGTACGAATACCTTGAAGGAGGATCAGGTGTTGGTTGCTTGGTTGGTGGGTTGGTGGGTTGCTTGGTTGGTTGGTTGGTGTTGTTGCAAAACGAGGGGGTGTTTAAAATAATGTTTGTTTGTTATAACAATAACAATAACAACACATTCTTTCAGTTACCATTAGAACCCAACCCAACTCAACCCAACACGTTCCGATTCTGACATCCAACCACAATCCTGGGGAAGAAAAACCAAGAGACAAGAAAAACCAATACAAGACCTCGTTCCTTTCCGAGTTACTTAGTCACGTCCCGTATCACTCACTCCCCGCCCCGTTTTGTGGGAGCTTCTCTCTGTAGATTGTCCGTTGCAAAGCGTCTTCACTTGCTATTTAGTCGTTCTTAAAGCTAAACGATTTTAATTGCATGATTATTTGTCTTCTTTCAGAGGTGAGACACGCTAATTCAATAGTGACGCCATCGTTACCGTTAATCAAAGCGCGCTGCAGACGGTGAAATAAAAAGTCTTAAGTGGGAAAAAGAGAGAGAGAGAGAGAGGGAGTGAGACAGGACTACGATTTGATGGTGTTTTCTTTACTATAAAATGTTTTCCCTGAAGCTATCAAAAATAATGGTGAGGAGAAAATGACTTTTTGTAAAAACAGCCCATTTTCTAAATTAAATATTGTTTGTTTTTTTCAAAGTGTTTCCTTTTTGCTGTGTTCTTGCATTTTTTGGAAATTGTTTTGTTTAAGGTTTTTCTTTTACTTTTTTCTTTCTTTAGTACTCATTTTGAATTCAGTAGATTAGTTTTTATTTGAAATGTAAAAAGAACACCTTTTTGCTGAAGAAATGTTCAGTCTATCCGACTGTCTGGCTGTCCGTGTGCCTGTCCGCTGAAGGACTACGAGAAAAGTTTTGTGGAAAAGTATTTAATATTAACTCGTTGCTCCATAAATTTTAACGAAGCGTGAAAATAGCTCGAGCAGCAGTTCCGGCCGAGTTCTTGAATAACCTTCATTCATTGCATAGCTGAGAGTTTTGTTTCTGCCACAACAACTAAAAAATAACCCCAACACAACAAAAACTACAACGATTAAAGAAACACCTTCGAAATGCACAAAGCAAAAACACTGAGAAAGAGAACTTGATACGGTAAGCATAAAGGAAGGACGAAAGAGAAGGACGGCGGAGAAGAACGAGAGTGGGGGAAGAGAGAATGGGAGAAAGGTGAGGGAAGTATGCTAGAAATACAATGGAATGACGAGAGAATGTTCAGGGAGGGACGAAGGTGGATTCGGAGGCTCTCTGAGGCTAGTATATTTACGATAATTGAAGGAGTGTAGTAAAAGCAACAGTATAGACCTCAATTTAAATAAAACAACAACTCTTAAGGTAACAACCACTACCAAAACAACAAGAACAACCCTTCCCTCGCAACCTCAACAACCTGCTATCGACCGAATTGAACTCAAGGACTACTGAAGTCTCTCAACTCGTTCCTCTCTCTATCTCTCTCTCTCTTTCGCCTTTTAAAGATTTTTACTTTTCACTTTGATGGAAAGAAAAGGACAGGAAGAGAGAGAGACAGAGAAAGAGGGAGACACATTAAAAATAGCCGGAAAACAACGTACTAAATTTAGGTTTGCCTACTTCAGCATGGCAGAGTTTAGTTAATTTTCACCACCGACCTTTTAAGAGGCCTTTCATTAATTTCATTCAGTCTCATTACTTTTCTCTGTCCTTTTCTCTTACTACGATAACTTATTAAGATAGCTACTGGAAAAAAAGCAACGATTCTACCGTAAATTTTCTTCAATCACGACAGAAGTATGATTATAGTCGATGTTCAACCTTTTGCTTCTGCTTCTTCCTCCTCTTTCTCACCCACTCTGCTCTCCTTCCATTTTAGGCTCTTCTTTTTTTTATTTCTTTTGCCTCTGCTGCTGTAAACCATACTTTGTTATGATAACTTTAAAATTTTGGTATGGGGACAAAAGTTAAGTTTTTATAATTAACCACTGAATTTATAGTGTTGAGATTCAGTTTGAAGGCCATAATGAAGATGAAAACCAGAGGAGGAGAAGAAGTGAAGGAAGAAGAGTAATAAAAAAAAACGCGACGTAAGAGAGGTATAAAAAATAAAGAGAATAATAAAAGGAATATTAAAAGAAGAAGATGATGGAAGAATCAAGAAGGTAGAAGGGTCATTTCAAGGTAACTCCGGGAACTAACGATACAAGGAATTTCTATCAAAACTGTCAACCTATCCCAGAAGTAACTGTCAATCATTTGATGGCTGTCAAACGAATACTAAACCACGTAGCGCCTTAAAACTTCAAAACGAAAGCATTATATTGATGGTACTTGTACCTGTAGTCATTTCTTTAGCGATAAAGGTTTTTCATTTATTTTATTTATTGAATTACAACTCACTTGGATTACTTTACAAAATTCAAATAAAACATGAATACGTAAAGGAATTACGAAGGAAGGACGATGAACAACTGTCATTTCCACTTCCTTGAACATTTTGCATTGCATTTTTCATTACATTTTTCTAACAATCGCCATCTATATGTCAAAGTCGGCTACTTCTGGGTCTAACCTCGTAGAGCCAATAAGAAATCAACTGAGTAGCACCTCAGTTTCTTACACCAGAAGTTTTATCAGAGTTGAAATTCCGAATGTGTTCCGGTTCCTTCTTCTTCTGCTCCTGCGAATTAATTTTCGTCCAATTGTATGCAATCGCCAGTCTACAATCGTTCTTCTTCTTCAATAAGTTTCTTCAATTAGATCAGGGCAAAAGTTCGGTGCGTGACTGAAGGCATTTTATAAACACCGGAAGCGGTTCCAATCTAAGTTAAGCTCTCGGCAGGATAGCAAAGTGAAATTCCAAGTTACAAAGTTGGAAGACGTCGAATAGACTGGGTGAGTGGGTGGGTGACTGTTTGACTGTCTGACTGACTGGCTGTTTGACTGGCCAATTTCAGGTGTGAGTAGATTTGCTTGGATTGGATCTGGTTTGGCTCAGTGCGGCCACCAGATCTGGACGTTGAGGGCGGGTGGAAACACGTGGTCGCGTGAATTGGTAAGGTTGCATTAACAGCAGGCCACACACTCAACTATCCATCCATTCATTCAATGTTCTATACATTCAACCTTCTATAGATTTGTTTCAGTCCCTACGTTGATCCGGCAGCAGGTGTGGTTCATTGGTACTCATTCATTGGAACCAATAAAACATTCACTATAAAGTGGAGTAGATAAAAAAAAACACAATTCCGAGATAGACGAAGAAATTCAGAGAAATTGGAAAAGAAAATTTGTTGATTTTCTACTCTTTGTGTGGCAACTCCAAACACTGAACTGCTGCGAAGTTTTAAAACAGGATTTAAAACCTGATTTTAGCTAATTAGAAAAATTATACAAATTAATAGTTTGATTCATTAAATGATAAAGCATTATAATCGATAAAATAAATAAAATCATCTGCATAAATATTCATCATAATAAATCTCCATCATCAAAATCCCTGCTTTTTGTTGTTGTCTTTAAGATTGGTTCCAGTGACGCGAATTTTGTTCACCTTGGCTGGATTTAATTCATTTTCAAGTGTTGAGCTCCGACTCCGACATCTTCTACTCTTCATATCCCCCTCTCATTGTTCTTTTTTCTAATTTTTTTTAAAAGATGATTGCTTGTTATCCGAAGAGCTTTTCTAGGATTTGTTTTCTTTTAATTTAGTTTCCCCCCTCACACCAGCCCCCTGCAACCGGGTGAACAGGTACATGTACCAGGTAGAAATACTTAACGCAAATACAAAAATGGTGCTGGATGTTAAAATCCTGGTAAAGTTTTCGTTTCTTTGAACTTAATGTAAAACTTCAAGGCTCTGTAAACACGTTTTTCAATTTTTAGTAGAAATGAGATTTCAAGTAGGGTCAATTTGAAGATTCTAAGGACGGGTGGGGGACTTGACAAGGTAGGGAAGGGAGAATGAGAGCAGAGTTGAAGAACTACGAATTGTGTGTGTGTGAGAGACAGTGAGAGAGAGAGAGAGAGAAAGAGAGGATGAGGAATAGAAACTAACTGAAAAATCATTTTAAAACGAACACAGTCACTCTTTCTATTTCCCTTTTCTCTTGTCCCCCTCTTTTTTATCTCTTTTCTTCCTCATCTTTCGTTCCACTCAACAACATCCTAAATCAACGAAATCGCTTTGAAATCAGAGAAGAACTAAAACAAAGAGACAAAACAAACGCGAAGAAATGAGAGAAAAGCAAGAAAAATAGGAAAAAGGATCCAAATAAGAAGAAGAGTTTTTCAGAGGGGGGGAAAACCAAATGGTCGGGAGGGGAGGGACGGGGGACAAACTGGCATGAACAACGTACGTCTGTTAAATAGAGTAAAATTAATTTTTCGGTCCGTTTTTTGTTCTTTCTTCTTTAATTTCTTTACTTCTTCGTTCGTCATTCTTTTTTAAAGGAATAGAAGGTTTTTTAATTGCAAAAGCAAGAAGAAGAACCGACACCACCACCAGGAAAAGCAGCTCTAGAAGCGACAAGAGGCAAAAAGATAGAGAAAAGGAGAGAGAAAGAGAGAGCAGCGAAAAGAAATAAATGATTCCGGGGTTCGGATTCCGGATTTGAACCGGAACAGATTAACACACACCCACATGCATGCAGATAGACTGAATATGGACTGAAAATATAGAGGAAGGACAAGAAGAAGCACAATGATAGGGTGGCAACGCTTAACAAACTTTAAGCTGACACGTATTTTTCTGTGATTTTGTTACAAAAGTGAATTTCATTCACCTGAGATGATAAAAAGAGAAGAAGGAAAGGAAAAGAAAGATTGGGAAGGGGATCAAATTATCCAAAAAAGTAATAGAGACACACAAAGGCTGTGGTAAGAAGGAGAGAGAGAAAGAGAGAGAGAGATATAAACGCTGTCTACGCTGGCAATAATATATAAATGCCAAGTATTTGGTAATGGCAGGCCCCAGGGACGGTATTGAGGGGAATCCCAAAGTTCTTCCAATTTCCCGAGTCACGTAGGCGCTGCAAAGTTTGCATTTTATTGGTTGTTGTTGTTTTTCTCTAGAAAAATTTACGTTTTAAAATGGAGCGGCACGAAAATGAGAGAGATGAAGAAAGGCACAGCGAGAGAGAGAGAGGGAGAGAGAGAGAGAGAGTGGGGAAAAAGAACGGGTGAAGCACGATGAGCAGCCGTAAAACTAAACTTTGAGAACCCGAAAATCCCGCTAAGTAACTACGTTGATTCCAACACGTTCGAGAGATTTAGCTGCCTCTCTTGTTTCTTGTTCCCAACCTCCACCACACCCTCGACCCCGAGCCCCGCCCTGGTCCACCCTCCAACCCCATCATCAATGATCGTGCTTCTGTTTTACTTTGCATTTGCATTTGCATTTTAAATGCTCTGCGTCGAGTGCACAGTGGGTCGAACTCTGCAAAACATTCCTTACATTCTTCTGCCGTCTGTCAAGCATACAAACTCGCTCTTCCTCTCTCATCATTTTCACCGAGTTTAAATGTGTATTTGTACTTATTTTCCTCTTTTCTTTTGTTTCCTTTTCTGTGCCTGTTTTTTGGTAAAACAACATTTTGAGCGTGTTGCTCGAAAATCCGGGAAAGATCTCAAATAAAATGGGTCTTATCACAAGTGTTGAAGGTGGTGAGATGGTTATGGTTGGACTATCGGTGGGGGTTTGGGGGAGGAGTAAAGTTGTGTCGATGTAAAGAATTTTTAGTTTGGTTTCAGATTCTTTCGGTTTTCTTCTGTTTCTAGAATTTATTTCAATGCAATCAATTTTGTAAAATCATCCCACTGGGTTATCACCCCCTCCGCCGTAGCCTCCGCCCACCCGTTCTACATTGTGGAGGATGACATCGAAATGCAAAACAGAGCCTCCGCCGCCGCCGCAGCTGCAATTTCTGGAAACTTGGTTTTTTCTGGGTGCAAAAATAGCTCACTCAAGAAAAAGTAAGCAAAGAAAAAGTATTTCTTTTCGATACAGGGTTCGAAAGGATACAAGATCACACAAGGTTATGAAAGAGTAACCACATAATCAAATTGAATTCACTGAAATGTCTGATATAATGTCTATTGAATCATTTCAAGAGAAATTTAGTATTATTATTATTAGTTAATAGAAATCATGACCTGTCGAAAAAAGGAGAAAAAGAAGAAATGGCAACACTTTCGGGTACTAAGTACCTGTAGACACTCAGGCGAATATACGCTACGTACTCGTCCATAACATCCTCAGGGTTGAAGACACTCATTTGTTTCCTTGAACACCCTGTAGTGGTAGGAAGACGAGGATATGCTATGCATTAAGTTGGCAACGTGTGCGTAGCGAGGAACAAGTTTTTCCTTTTTGTGAATTAATGTTAAATTTACGATATGAGTTTCCGGTGGAGCTCGAAAGATGGTGGCTGTCAGCACATGCGATCGAATACAAACGTCCTTAGACACAAAAGCATACGCACACACCCACATCCGTACACACATATACACAAACCTATATAATCTCTACTATTTATACACGTAGGCACTCGCATATACAACTTAAATTCGGCACACTTGGGCAATAAATTCGGTAGGCAGCTTCTGCCAGAGGGAGGGGAGGGGGGCGGGCCATGAGGAGGAATCGTTGAGGGAGAGGAGAAAAAAATACATATCTATAAAACTTGATATCATCAACATCTACATCATTTGTTCTGTGAAAATGTGAAGCTTATTTTGAGGTGTAGCATGTTGAATGGTGTTATTATTGTTGTTGTTGTTGTTGTTCTCTCTTATCCTCTTGTTGTTGCATAGAAATGGTATCAGGTGGTTATTCGAATAAAGCTTATTCACTCATGTGCTCACTCGACATTTACCCCCCATTCTTTGGTTGGATGATGTTTTATAGTCACCACAAGTGACACACTTGGCTCGATGAGTTGTAATAAAATTAAAAACACACCGTAAAATGGTACAAATGGGTCACACGTTGATTTGAATTTTCCTAAATCGGCTGCAGCGGTGGCCAGATATTGGGTGGTTGGTTTGTAGTCCCCCTCCTCACCCTCTTAAGCTACACTAATGATGTATACGTGAATGTAATATGACAGTAACACGTGACACATGTTAAAGCATCACCATCAGATACCCATTTTTCTAATGACAATGAAAAAAATTATTTACGGGAAGATTAAGTTAAGATAAACTAGGTTAAAATGGTTCATAAAGCTCTTTCACATTTCACTCCCGAAATTGGTCTCCATGCTTTTCTCAATTCTTTTGAATTTCATTTCCTAGAAAGACCTATGAAACCTGGCCTATAAAATAATCCGTATCTTTTGTATAGCGTTTAATTTATTAATTTAATGTAAAATATTATAAAAAATATCTTCAATAAAAGTCTCATTCTCTTTCTCATACGTTTATCCGACTCTTACCCATGAACCATTACCGAATTTCTCAGACTTAAACGAAAACAATCCAGATGATTTAAATGGTGCATAAAGTTTGCTATATTAAAAAATATTTCATCGCGGGAAAGAGGTTTGAGGGGAAAACAAAAAATATCTAAAAATTTATAATATATTGAAATTTCAGACACTCTCGGAGAAAATAAAAAAAGAAATAAGAAACTCTACAGAAATAAATAATATTGTATATATTAAGTTTCAAGTAGGTAAAAAATTAAAAATAATAAAACGGGAAACAACATTCTTTATCCTGTAAGAAAAAACAAGAAAACGAAGAAGGAGATGGCGGAAGGATGAAGATTAGATTCGGTAGTTTGTCCTCGAGGCCTTTCTTTTGTGAAACACACCGAACAGTATTCGCTATGAATCTCTAGCTAACCATGTCACCAGGTGGGGTGGTCACAGTCGCAGATGGTAGGTTGGCGTGGGTTAGAGGTGTTGACAGGGGCACAGTGACATCCTTCAGCGATTCGTCTACTGATGCACTACGTCATCATTATCATCATCGTTGTTGTTGTTGCTCTTGACGAAAGATGCTGAAGATGAAACTGCTGACAATGTTGCCAACTAACACGCTACACTTGACTAATATTATTTATGCGAAAGCATTTCGTCCTTATGTAGATGCGGCTCCTGTACCGTTATGACGTTATTGTTGTTGTTGTTGTTGTTAATAATGGCCACTTATGCCGCAAGAAATCGTCATATAATGATGATGATGATGATGACAAAGTGTAGCGCTGCAGCATAAACAGATGGCTGAATGGGCAGATGGAAGAACGTACGAAATGAATGAATGAATGGACTTCGTGCATGACATGGATGAAGGAATGACTGACAGAGTGTCACGTTATTTCCGTTGCTTGTTTTTAAAGGAAATTGGGAAGAGGGGGCAGGGGGGGGAAGGGTAGATTCTATGATGGCGGAGAGATCAACGAGTGCATTATTTTATTTCGAACTTCCATCTCACTCCGAAGCTGAATCATATCCCAAATCTGCGATAGAGAAGATTCTCCATTAAATCCTCAAGAAAAATTCGAAAAATTCTAAGAAAATCCACATCCAATGGGAATTTTAGAGCTTAAGGTTCAATCTACTGATGACGCGTATCGAGTCTCGATTTTGAATTGACGAAAACACTTTTCGTTATTGTTGTTAGTGATGGAGTACTTGTGGCCGCTGTTGTTTTTGTTATTTTAGTATCCTTCATAATCCTTCACTCTCTAAAGACGAACCACATACCAATCCACATACCAACGCATACACACACACACGCACACTCATACATACCTAGAAAACCACTTCTTATGAGTGGAAGACAAGAAAGCGTCTTCATAAAGTTTCTAAACCGAATTCAAGAAATCGTCACACCCACTTTTCACCGCTTACCGCCCATCGAGAGAAAAGGTTTCTTAAATTTCCGAAAAGAATAATACTGATGTATGTGTGTGTGTCTGCGTGTGTGTGGGTGTAAAAAGAGGGTTGTGGTTGGTGATGTCGCCGGCATTTGTTTACTTTGTTTGAAAGAGCTTCTTTTTTTCAGATGCTTTTTCGGTGAGCTTTTTTATTTATGTAAAGACTAAAATCACTTAAGCACATAAAAAGTCACACACTCACATTAACTTCTATTGTTACATGTACACAGACTCATACACATACTCATACACTTATTCTAGTTTGCATTCGTTTATTAGACATACGATATTAATTTTATTTCGTATTTTACAATAGAACTACTCTTTGTACTACTCTTACTCCCCTTTCACATTCACTCCCTCTCTTTTTCTATCGATTTCTCTCCCTTTCCCTCTCATTCTCCATTTTTCCATAAAGTCAAATAAATTAAACCGGATGCTTGGATAAATCGACTCAATGTTTATAAATCCGAAAATTGTTTTTCATTCAGTTGATCGCGAGCCAACCAACTGAGTGAGTGAGTGGATTGAATGAAATCCACTTTGGCAATCGAATATCTACAACAACAACAACCATGAAACCATGAGTGACAAAGCCAAGAACTCTAAAATTTCCAAAGTGGAAATTTATTATTAGAAACTGTATAAAATAGTTACCGAAAATCGGGTTTCAGTTTCGGTGACAACGTAAAAAACTTTCCAGTGTTCTCGTTTTTATGCACATTTTCAGGTTTTAGTTTGACTTTGAATTAAGTACCGCACAGTTACTCAATATTCGCATTTACCCCCCACCCTCCACACTCAATCACTTTACTCACTGTGTAGTGAAGACTGGTATCGCTCTTCCATTCAACCCGCCCTTCTCTCTCTCTTATCAACTCGTACTCCGCGTGGTCCCCCACCTTCTACGACCATAAGATTTTATGACACTGCCAAAGATAATAAGATCAAGCTGTCAAATCTTTATTGAATACTCTACTTTGATGTTACTTATATTGAAGAGACAAGAGGTTCAATTTTGATGGCCCATTTTGGAGAATGGCAGTGTTGCCAGATTGTAATGAAAGTGTAATATGAATTGTGGTGTACAATGAATCATGTGAGAATGTGAGTTATCTTTAGCAATATACAATTCTAAACGTGAGTTTGATTAATAAGGTCTTAGGGATAATTATTTGCTTCCTAATTTTTAATACGAATTAATAATGTTTAATCAAGTTTCTTCACTGCGTCTTCCTTCAGGATCGTTCACAATAGCATAATATCTGATGATAAAACTTAATATTTCCGATTTTCACATAGCTTCAATTCCGCCGCTATTCTTTTTTGCATTTTCTTTCGTGTTTCTTTCGTTTGTTTTAAAAAAGGTGGCAACACTTGAATTGCAGTGTATATAAAATGAGTTTGTGGGAGAAAACTATTGAAATTTATCAGCTGTGGCAATCTTATGAGCGAACTATTGTTGAACACTGACAATTTCCGTCACATTGAGGGTGAGAATACCAAATCAATAAAAACAAATTGAACTCGAATGTAATAAAATAGACATACATACGTACACACACATAGACAAGCACATGCAGGAGAGGAGAGAGACAAGAGGATATAATACACTCTGACATACCGTTATATCGGGGATACACCACCGACCCGCTTCCGTATACGAGTATGAATCAGCAAAATAAAAGTATAACGAGAACTTTGACAATAAAAGAACTTTAAACAAAAATTTAACAATTTCGCAACAACTGCAACTTTTAGCTTTTGGGAGTGTACAAAGTATACAACGGCAACCCCATAACAACAACAACATTGAGAACGAGCAGAGTGATACAAATTCTTCTGAACACAGAATAAAACCATTGATTTTCATCTTCAACCCTCATAAAAAATAATATCACTAGGATTTAAGCAATTGAAATAAATATATCTGCTTGGCTTTATAGAGGTTTTTAAGCCAAAAGAAGTCTTTAATAACACTGAGTTAAGAACCAAGTCTATAAAACTCGTGCAAAACTCGAACTAAAAAGTTAAGAAACCGGGGAGATATAAAAAAATAAGGGGAGGGGAGTACGTAAGGGATTCGTGATGGGATGAGAGCAGAAAAAGTGTCACCTTCTACGTAGATAACAAACTGAAATAAGCTTAAAAAGCAAAAAACTTATCAATAGAAAAGAAAAAAAAAATAAAAAACACTAAATAAATATTAAAAATAATAAAATTATTTAATATTATTAAAAAAACAGTTAATAATTAAACAATAACAAATTAAAATTAATGGAAATGAACGGGATTTGAACCTCCGCTTCCGGAGTGAAAGTTAGCACTACAAGTGCAAGAAGCATACAAGTGAAGTGTGCAAATTTGCTTTAACTGAACAAGTGGTTTATGCAATATAATTCATCACATGTTTATAGCAAAATGTATTTAAATGTAGAGAACTATGTATTGTTTGACACCTACCAAAAAATCTAGTTTCGATCACTCTTATGCCGTAAGGGAGTGCCGTAACTAGGTGGAGTTCTCGGAGAGGATATCTTCGTGCCGAAGTACTTTGATATTCATCGAGACATGAATTATACATTAGAAAATCTGTATAAAGCTGGGTTTAGCTTTAATTGTAATAAGAAATGTAATCATTTCTTCATTATTATTAGTGGAGTATCATAAAGTTTAAAGTTTTTAAAGTGTTTTTAAACTTTTTCTTCTTGCTTTTACTAATAATAATGTTTCTGAAGACGTTGATGTTGTTGTTCTTATGATGTTATTTGAATATGTTATCACTAAATGTTGTCTCACATGAAAATTAAAGCGTTAACAGTTATGTTACCACACTCACACACACACACACACACACCACTTCTTAGCTAAATACACCAACGATAGGTTTATCGTCTCAAATATAGTCTAGGGCTGAACATGAACTTAAATGGATGACTTCGGAAATTATACCCTCTCGGTGCGGTTAAGTGTTGTACACAAACACGTACGCAAATATATGTATATTCAGGTGCCTAGAGTAAGTAGAGCTGATTAAATTTTTAATTTTAATTTATTATTAACAAGTCATTAAGTGCCATTAAGATGCAGACAGAAAATGTTTAAAATTTAATCGATCTCTTGCGGAAATAATTACTCAGTACACACACATACACACACATCCACACAGAATAATATATACTATATTTGTAAATAAGTAGGTAGCTAAGTAGGTGCAAATATTTTCAATTAAATTCTGTTTTTATAGCATTTTAAAACAGTTTAAGCATATAATTCATGTCAGGGGAGCTTTAAAGGTCGAACACACATACACATCCAGGAACTACGAGGCACACAGTCATATACACATACATATATACGAGTACAGACATATGTAGTTACATAGCCACATATGTTGAGGGTAGAATATGGCACATGGAAACCTATCCTTAGTAGCTACGAATATGTATCGCATCATTCTTCTACTCTTTCCTTTGTATATCCTTGATTTAATGTAGCACATATTGTTTTAAAGTGTATGTGTGTTTGTGTATGTGCATATTTATGTGTGTTTTTCTTATGTTTTTCTTCTAAGCACACGAAGTGCTTGTCTCATCTGTATCTTTTGAAATTTTATGATTATTATTAGTATAACAAATACAATTTGTTAATGTTAAAAGCATCTTGCAGATAATTTATGGTTGCCGAAAGGTCTTTGATGTTTATCTACCAACCACCATCTACTTCCCTTCTTCCCCTTTAAGACGAATGCATATGCAGATACTTTCCTATCCTCCTACAGATAGATTCATGTATTTCCTCATCTTGACAATTGATAATAATTGTTTTTTAGCTAAATAAATGAATAGATTTTGTTACGGAAAAGCATTTCTTTCTTGGTGACAAATTTCGCCCAGCGAATTGTTTTATTATAAAGAAATTCAAAATCGAATCTTCGTATCTAATTTAAGTAAAGAATTTGATGATTTTCATGATTTTAGGTTTAAAAATTTGTATTTATTGCCATTGAATTCTGGGTTTCTTTAAAATCTTTCATATTTATATAGTACTCGATTGTGGTTCTTCATATATAAACGAGAAACTTTAAACCTAATCGTAGTCAAGGAAAAATATCCTCGATTGGTACTTAGACACGTGTAAATCTCCTTTTTAAGAGAAAGAACTTATTCTTTTCCTGTTTCTTTTTCGTCTTACTTTTCTTCTTCTTATTTTCCGTATTCTTCCAGAGAAATATTTCTGTTGCCGGAAGTTTTTTAAACTTTCATACACAAACAGAACAAAAAAGTTTACACTTATTTTTCACACCTAAGCTTCATTAATTGTAGCCTATTATTTATGTAGAAATCTGGCACCTCGCTGGTGCCAACACACATGCTGAGCAGGGGGAGGTTGGACCACAAAATTTCATGGTATTTTTATGGTTTTCTCTTTCCGAACACCAATTAGTTTGCTTTAGAATTTGTGGCTTTTTCTGTAAAGATGCCTCATATCTATTTTTTGCGCTTTTAAAACTTTCCAGGCCACATCAATAAAGCTTTTTCACTTGTTCAAAATGCGTACTACTTATCAAGGAGCAAACAGGATCGAAAGGAAGGAAGGAAGAAGGAAGGAAAAATGGAAGGAAGGAAGGAAGGAGGAATCTAATAAGGTGGAAAGTAGTGACGAGGATTCGGATGAAGCGCGAGAGCGATGTAATGGTGAAGGTTGATGGGATAGAAGAATGAATTGCAATGGAAGGATGAGTTGAAGGAAACAGGACACATATGATTTTATTTGTGTGTGTATGTGTGTGTGTGTAAGTAGAATAAAGTCACATGCACACACATCCACAAGTTACACTCAGCTTCAGCGGAAGTGGAATTCTTTTCATACGTTCACAGCGATGTAATTGAAAATGATTCAAGCGCGGTGAACGCGTAATGAGGGTGAAACTTTATTTTAGCCTTTCAATGGGATCGTCCTGGTTTTTTTTTCTCTCACACACACACACACACATGCAAACACATTCACTTATACACGCACAAAAACCGCACAAAAAAAATGTTGAATAAAAAACTTTCGAAGAATGAAGCGTAAAGAGGACAAGGATGGGTATGAAACTAAAAGTGATGATGATGGTGATGATGATCATCATAATATAAAGCGATGATTGTGTTGTTGAGTTGCATTGTAGGAAAAGTTAGAAAAAAACAAAGAAATTTGGGCATAAAATGTTTGAAAATAACAGAAAATTATTTCGTTTTTTCAGTTGCATCTTTCGGCTTCATCGTCATCGTCATCACCGTCTTCATTGTCATCACTTCACCTTAATAAAAATCATCACCTTCCTCATTATCATCAGCTTCTTCGTCGTCAGTATAATCTTCATAGTCTATTTCTTTATAATCATCATCCTCCCTCCGATTTTTCATCATCTTCTTCACAATTTTTTTGGAATGAAATCGAAAATTCTTTACATCTACGCTTCAAAAATGCTTCCTATAGTGTCTCTTTTTATTTTATTTTATTTTTGAGTTTTGATCTGTTTTATTCATTTGTTTTTTCATGTTCAGAAACTTGTTGAAATGAAGTAGCAATTTTTTAGAAGGACCAAAAAAGAGAGTTTATAAAATAGACAGACAGGACAGTTTTACGTGTGTTTAAGAGTATTCATGTGTATTGTTTTCCAAGAGAGACGATACAATCTTTAACAGTCTTTCTCCGTCTTCTTCCTGTGGTTTTTTCTGTTAAATGTGCTCCTTAAATAGTAGAATTCTTCTTCTGTATTCGTATCAGTGATTTCTTTGAATATCCGCACCTTTAATTAAGATTTTTCTTCAGTGACTCCGAGTTTGATTTATTACTCAGAGTTTTGTTGATGTTTCACTTACTCAGTGCACAATTCTGCATTCTGAGTTTCTCATTAAAGGATCATAAAATAGTGCAACATCAAAAAACAACAACAATGTGAGAATAACTGCAATAACAATAGCAACATCTTATATTGCAATAAAATCAGTAGTTTAAGAAGAAGCTACAACAACATCCACACTAATAATAGTAATAATAACAACTACAATAATAATAATAAATAAACAAGTTGTGTGGTTAGTGTATGTCGCATATTTGTTGTTGTTATTATTAATAATGTTATTGTTATGGTTATTGTTATTGTAGTAATAATTTTGATTTGTGATGGTGTTCTTATTATTGTTGTTGTCATTCTCATTATTCTGTTGTTGTTGTTATTGTGTAGGTGTTGCTGATGTCTTCGTTCTGGTGATGTGGCTCCTGTATACGGTGAACTGCTGTTATTACTGTTGTTGTTGTAATTGTTATTGTACTGTTATTGTGTTTGTTAGAGTGCAACAGCAACAACGTTCATTATGACGTTCATCAACCTCATGACGCTGAACTACAAAATATCTGTGTTGATCCTGGGACAGTGTTGAGTAGGAAAACATGAGTGAAGATAAGAAGAAGAAGAAAAGAAAAAGAAGAAGCGGAAGTAGAGGAAGAATAAGAAAAGTAGAAAGGGTAAAGGGCGATGTGGGTGATGTTGGGAAAGAGGAAATGTGAAATACACTTAAAGAACCTACGAAATTTCTTAAAATAATAACTGAAGAAGTGCAAAAACAGAAAAAAATGAATCGATTTACGAAAATTTCTTAAATTTAAAAATAAGCTGCTTCTTCGGTGTATACTTTTAGAGTGTACTGGAGTTTTTCTTGGATTTCTCGCCCCTTCTGTGAGCAACTTGTTTCTGGCTTAAGTTCTTGAGTCTTCTTTCCGCTCTCTTTCGCACCCTCTTTCGCTCATCCGCATCGGAATGCCAACTCAGCTGCTTTGTTTCGTTGTCGTTCTTTAATATTTGAATTAAATTTACTCGGAGATAACGATATTATCTGAAACTCACTCACGGTTATTCAACAACAAAGGCACTCATACAGACACGAAAAGACACAAACACACACACATACGTATTATGCACAAACATACACGCAGTGGCTAACATCCGGATGCCATGCAAGAGACTGCGGTTGAAAAGGAGCTTTAATACATACACACACACACACACACACACACACCTGTACACAGATAAACATCACACACACGTCTCTTGCTGCTTTAAAAAACAACAAATAACGGGTGTAGAACGAAGAGGCCGGGGTGTGTGTGTGTGCGCGTATATACTGCAGGTGTGTACATGGATGTGTATGTGTGTCGGTGTAATTTGCATACCGGATCAATCTTGAAAATTAATGGTTTCCCAGCCCCAGATAACGGCGCACCGCAGAAAGGAAACGACAATAGCTACGACGACGGTGACGACGACGACGATGAGTACAGCGAGCAACAGCGGTGAGGGCGGCAACAACAACGAACTCATCTGCAGCGATAACAACAGCAGCAACAAGAGCGGCCCCAGCAACACAAGCCGCCATTAAAGTCAAATGTTGAATGTTGTGTTGGACGCTGCTACGCATCGCAATGTGACGAGCGGAGGGAGTACTGGTGAAAAGGGGTTGATGAAGGGAGGGAGGGAGGGAGGAAGGGAGATGATATGCCACAGCGACCAATCAACCAAACAATCACGTTGCCACGTGATACGATACGATGTGAAAACTTTGACAACTCTGTCAATTGTGGCAAATTTCGAAGGTGTTTCGATGTTATTGAAATATTATTCGATGGAGGAACCCCCGCCCCCCCTCTTGTCACTCTTCACTCCACCACTTTCGACCGTTCATCAGTAGTAACGGACGACAACGAAAGAAAGCGAAGGTCATCAACGTGTTTGGTGAAATGTGACAAGAACAACAACAAAATACATGCTCTTCTACTTACATACAAACACACACACTAACAAATACACTAACACACACACAAACACACACACACGCATTTTTACATTCGCAGCTGAGCTTATTTATTCTTCGTACGCGAACGCATTTAAATGTAACGGGTAATGTAACGGTTTTTTTGCGCATTTCATGGCGCAACTTTTGAAGCTGAGCTCCTGATTAAAAGCAACGGGGGTTTTTCCTGTCTCTCCCCACCAGACACCCTCTCCCCCTATCATTCTTCCTCTTCCTTTATACAGTTATATTTTCCCTACTGGCTGCGGTGTTGTATTGTATTTTTTAAGTTAATTTGTGTGGTATTTTGTTTTTTTTTGGTTTTTCTTTTTTCTCATCCCTTCTTCATTGTTTTGCTTTTACTCTAGAGAACATCTCAGGAATATCTTCTGTCTGACTTCGTGGCAACATTTTGACAGCTACAACACGGTTTTCCGTATTATTTTCTTTTCTTTCTTTTTTATTTGGTGGATTTCGCAAAGTTTTCTTCTTCTAGAGATTTAAATGAATATGTAAATGAATGTAAGATAGAACTGTTTAATTTGAAATTTAATTAATAAACCCTCTTTAAAGTAATCTTTGAATATCGAATAGAGTAAAAAGAATTGAAAGTAATTCACTCAGAAATCTACAGAATCCTTTAAAATACATTTGAAGGTGTAACAAATGAAATGTGAAAGCGGAAAAAATCGCAAGGAACTCCTGAGAGTTCACTTTATTCTCTACAAAATTATGTAGAATTTAAAGTGGATTCTTATAGAGTTTCTAAGAGAGCACACAGTAGAGTGAAGAAGAGAGAGAAGCTAAAGAAGAATAGAATGTAGAAGAAGATATTCAACAATTCTTGAAGACGACTGTATTTAAATATTTAACAGCAGGATTACGTAACAAGACCTCGTTTAAGGAATCCCGCAAATCAATTTGTTATCGTCGTCGTTTGTTATCGATTTGTCGTCGCTGTATTTGTCGTCTATTCTCTTATCTTCTCGTTCCCTCCTCTTTCTTTCGTTTCAACCGCTGTCAATCTACCGCCCACTTCTGCCACTTGTTACGCCTGCCCACAAATACGATGTTTAATCGTTTGACAACGGAATCAGCAAAACGTCAGATACAACAAACAAACGTTTACGACGAGTGACAAACGGCATTCGACGCAGCGAGGACAACGACAACAAAAACAACAAATAGACCACGATGACGACTGACGACTGACAGCTGAACAAACGCTCATTTGTTCTGTCACTTTGACATTGCAGTCGACATAACGACACAACGCATATATAAAGTGTATTCTATGCGTTTGCTCCAGAAACCGCGTCGACGACGTCATCATCGTCGTCCACTAACAAAGCAACGCAAAGTGAAAAAAGATGTTGACGACGACGACGACGAGTATTCTTCTGGAGCATCATAAAGGAAAACATCTTCGGAGAAACGGAAGCGATGTGAAAAGAGGGAAATAAAGCAAAAAATACTTGTAATGAAAACACGAAAACACTTGAAATATTTGCGCTCAACCAATAAATTGTCACTGAAATCTGTCACTTTTTTATGATGATGACACTCAATTATTATAAAGCGACCTTTAAGCGTTGGCAGAGAAAGGAACGAAAAGAGTGAGCATGAAGGGGAGCCATCTTTCTAAACAGAATGTGTATGTGTGTATGTGTGTCTGTGGGGTGGGTGGGGGGTGCCGCACGTGATATCATTAGAAGGGCAGAATCACCTTCAAAGTGCTTCAAATTTATGACAGTATCATGAACGAAATCCAACAACACAAACATAAACAATTGTTTGTTGTTGTAGCTGTTATTATTGGCTCTTGTTCTCTTTTGTCGTTGTTGTTGTTACTATTATTATTCGCATACGAAGCTCTGTGATGCGTTGGCCGAGGATAGACGGATCATTTCGATGCGTGCATGAGTCACGCATGCTTCGTGGCATGTGACGTGGGCCAATCAATTAGCGGGAGTGATGCAGGCATCGCGATGATTCGTCTGTCACCGGCCGTTGTTATGCATCGCGTTTTGTAGCGTTCCTTAATTTATTATTAACTGCAACATGTAAGCAGGTATACAATCATCATGATCATCATCAGTTTTCTTCATTATCATCCATGTCGCTAATGACAAATGTTGACTACAAACATAGTGATGAGGAACTAATCATTGTCTCGCAGTAATGTAGCGTGCAAGAGAGCAAGTTCTCTCTTTTCTATTACTTATGTACATATATGTACACAATTGTTACAATGTTATTAATTCCGGTTTATGCCGCTATCTTTGTACAAAACGAAATCTTCTGTAACTCAAGTGAAAAATTAAAGTCTTCTTGTCAAAACCAGCGAAACAGACAGTTCATTGCAACTTTTACGAATTTATATAATTCATCATCACATAGGATACTTCTAAAGCGTTGGTTTCATTGTCTCGGTCATCGCGTTCATATCCTTTATGCTCATCTCTCATTCCAGTCTACCCTCTCATCAATCATCTCTCATCTTCTCCTCACCAGCGACCATTGTTTTAACCAATTTTGTCGAATAACGTAAACAACAAAAGCAACAACAACGATGACGATGGTGACGGTGAAATCATCACATTCACTGAGTTGAGCAACGATTTACATTTCACACATCTTCTTCTCTCTTCTGTTACCTGCTGCACATCTTCCATCCCTCTCCCGCCCTTCCCATCCCTCCCGTGTCATCCTCATTATCATCTGAACCTCAAACATTACTATTCCTCACCAGAACCAGGATGCGTTGCGTGGCTGTGAGACGTTGTTGCGTGTCACAACTCGGACTCATGCAGACCGGACTGCAAATTATTTGCGATTCCGTGACTGACATTTACACCGTCATGTGGTAAATCAAATAATCGTCTTGCCATAGAAACCTCCTGCAGGTGCAACAGCATCAACGCGACGCAATCGCAACGCAATCGCAACGCGTATTCAATCGAATGATCGGAATAAACTTTGTGTATAGAATTCAATTTAAGTTCTGATTTCTAATTAAATGAAAACTGATGTCATATATGTACTGTATTTTGGTGTTTTTATATTTAGTTTCGTATTTATGAGAAATGTTAATATTTTGACATGTTTTTTAATGTTAATAATTTAAAATTTGTTCAAACTTTTTCATTTAGATTTAATAAGGATTTTTTTCCAGCATTCTTCCTTTATGGTTTCTACATTCATTTTATACGTAAGAATCATGGGAGGAAGAGGGGGAGAGACTAACGAAGAAGAATGGGAGAAAGTAGAAAAATACGAAGATCCTTTTCTTTCCTTGATGCCCGGTGATAAGTCAGTCGCATGAATAAATTACTTCAAATTTATGAGCAAAGTTTGTTCAGGTTCTATCAGTAAAGCTTCGTCACTCCGCCAGCGTCACCAGCGTCGCCGCTGCATCAACGCTGGCAATTTTATAGCCAACCCGCCAGTCAGTCAGTCAGTCGCTCGTTGAGGCAACGATTCCATCTGCAGTTCCATGTCCCGGGGCGGGCGATTCGCTGTCTGTCGGGCGCTCGAATTTACTTTTATAAATTAGCTTCGGCGATGGAGATGAAAACTTTAGTGCAAATCCACTCTCCGTGGAGAGAAATGAAATATTTTCACCATCACCATCATCGCCATCATCATCAGCAGGACGATCGGACAGGACCTTGAGCAAGGATGTCGCTTGGCATGAAATAAAGTGGCAGAAGTTTTGAGACTTGCATTTATTTTATTTCAAGAAACGAAGAGAAGAGAAAATGGAAGACGAAAGAAGAGGATTGTGGAGAGTCGCAGAGAAGAGAGTATAAAAATAGAAGAGTTTTAAAAACAAGGAGACGAGTGGAAAAGCATAGTCGTCAGTTCCTCACCTGGCTTTCGTGTTTTTCGTGCATTAATCACACTTCAAACTGTTGCTAAGACTGCTTCATTACTTCCGAAATCCTTTTAAGGATCTTGTTTCCTTTCGTGTCCTAAAAGTTCACGAAGAGGCTTAAGTTTCACTAATTATTTTGAGTCAGAACGGGATTAAATTTCAGTCTCTTCAAATCTCTGTGATCAAGTATTTTGAATCGTCGACTTTCCTCTCCTTTTCTAAGTCCTTGAAGTCTTGTCACTTGTTCTGTGCCATTTTGTCACTTCTTCAAATGCTGTCACCTGTTTAAATACGGTCATATTTTTTCCTGCCCTGTGCATTTATTTTAAAGACTGTCCATTTATTTAAATTCTGTAATTTTTTTAAGTCTATTCATTGTTTGGTCTTTTTTCATTCCGTCGTTTGTTGGTTTTTAATCGTGGTATTTATTTTTAAATCCTCTCATTTCTGTTTTTACTGTTGCACTTTTGTCCCTCAGGAATTTCATTGTTGTTAGTGTCAGTTAGTTGTTTAAAATTGTCACTTCCTGGTTTCGTGATAAAATTCTGACTCTGTTTACTACACTTTTATGTCCGGTACTGTGGACATCACACGACCGTTTGGTCATTTATTCACTCATTTACTTTTAATGCTCATTAAATTCACAATTTTATGATGTGTTTTTAATGGGTCGTCCATCCTGTGGGAGAGTTTCGGCTTCACACATCCAGTTGGTCATGTAGTTGGTGATGAGGTTCATCATGAGGCTGGTCATGTAGTTGGCCATGTAGTTGGTCATGCAGTTGATTAAATATTAAGATATACAGGAACTATACAGATTTTTTCGCTTTTTTCCTAGAAGATGCTAAATCAAGGAATAAAAACATCAGACCGCATTTCTTAGAAGTTTCAATGGGAATTATTGATAAATTTATCGGAACTCAGATAGAAAAATAATCACAGATATGTGATGAATATCGGCTGAAAGGGAGGGAGAGAGGAAATGAGGGATAAGACGAAGATTCTAACACGAGACGAAGAAAACTTGAGGTGAGTAATAGTTCCAGAGTATTCTTTTGTTTGTGGTTCTTTTGAACAAAAACCATTTTAATTTATTCCGAATCAAAGCTAATGATAAAAAACTGCATTCATTTTGTTACTGTCATATAATTTTTTAGAGGTTTATTACGTTCATTCACGACTTTTTTTATTACAACCCAAACTTAGAGCATGCAGCTGCAGAGTATGTTGAGGGGCTTCCATACGATGATGAAGAAACCGTTGTTAAAAACCTCAGCATGCAAGGAAATTAAGTCATTTCCTCATAAATTAGTTCGATTTCGATTCGGAGTCGATTCGATTTTTCTTACAACACGACGACGATTATGATTAACGACACTCCATAAATAACGGTTGTCGGTTTCCTGTACCCGAACCCTGTACAGTGTCGTACTCGCATGTTTCAAGCAAAAAGTTGGTAATATTTATGAACTTGCAGAGCTTAAATGGAACTTAGGGAGGTGGAGGGGAGCACCGGGGGAAGCGACTACCGGGGGTGTTGGTTGTAAAATAGATGGGAGAAGAAGGAAACGAAAAACATGAAGCTTGAAAATTTCCGATTCTTTTAGTTTTTTATTACTTGTTAATTTCATTTTAAACATCTTCTTAAAGTCATTTAAAATTCTCTTTTACACAAATAAATGATAAGAAATAAATTTGTGCTGGATTCGGAATCTCTCAATCAATCATTTTAACAATTTTTCCTCTACGAAAGCCAAAAAAATCACCACTAATTTTATTTTAAGCGTTTTTTACTTCTTACTGTTTTACGGTGGCTTTCTTGGCTCTCTTTACATCATTTTTCAATTTGTCCCTCAGGTCAGTTTGTGGAAGAAGAAGAAGAGGAGCAAAAAGAAGAAGAAGAAAAAGTCGACAGCCAGTTCCCCAGATAACTGTAAAAATAAGTTGCTAAAATTTATTACTGAACATCGTCATTACCAACCACATCATGTTGGTCAGCGCCAGATGCAGCCACCGCTATAAACCACAACACTTTCCCCCTCCCCCGCCGCCCCGTCCCCCGGTCCACTGTTGTACCATACCTCAAGTTTATACTCTGCACTCTCTAAACTTTGTACTCCAAACAGTCTTCGTCATCGTCGTCGTCCGTCCGCAACGTCATCGTGGTCGCTTAACCTTCACCCAGAGACCAACTGAGACTGACCATCTGAAGGTTTGCGGTGGTTGGGATGGAGCGAAGTACTTCGTTCTGGCAGCGACTGTGTCCCACATAAAATGCACTCTGTTCCAGTTGGACATCATCTTGATGTGACGTTGAAAATATTGTTAGCTGATTTACTAGTTTCGATTTTAGATTTAATTAAAAATGGTTGATTGGTTTTGGTTTCGAAGAGGGGGAAGTGGTGGGAGGGGAGGGGTGGGAGGGGGGTGTCGGTGTGAAAAAGCAGAATTGTTAAATCCATGAAATGACCAAAGCAGAACTCGCACAGAATCGTACAAGCTGATAAAGTGAACCTCAAAGGAAGAAGGAGAAGAAAACTCAAGCGCGATAGAGTCACCCTTAACATAAAAAACGTTGGATAGTTTATAGAACTATGTAATAAAGGGAAGTTTTATTGCTTGAACCCTTTCGTTGAGAATAGGAAAGGTTTAAGAAGGCGATTAATAATTCATTAAAGGCTTCATTGAATTCGTGACGCGTTTTGATGAGGTAATTATGCTTTAGGTTCTAAAAAGATTGTCTTAATTAGACCCCTCGCTAAAACGGAGCGTGGTAGACCCCTTAAAGTATGCTTATTCAGATTATTCAGATTGGGAGCCGTGGAAGAAAACGCCGAATGTAATGCGATTTCAGTGGGTACGTTTCGAATAACAGGACTTGGACCTCACCATGCACCGCAAGGCACCAGCAGCGAATGGAATAAATCATTTAGTATTTAAAGTAAAGAAAACGTACCGAGCATCAGGACGAACAATGTGAAAATTGTGGAGATTCCGCAAGGACATCATGTCACAATGATGTGAGCATGAAAAATGTTAAAATAACTTCGCGACCATAACGAGAAAAGTGAGAAGATGGAACGGACGAGCTCTATAAAGAAAATGGTGAAGTGGTTGGGTTGGGAAACCACTCAAACTTCAGTTCCGAAAGACCAATCGTTAGCACTGACAAGAAATGACTCCGGAGTCCTTTTTAGCATGTAGAGAAAACATTTGACGTGCATATTAAGTGAGACTCCATAAAGGACGACGACGGAAATGATAATGGTGATGATGGTGACGATGATGATAACGTGGATGGTGATTCTGCGGATGATGGAGGTTTGCAGGCACTTTTAATATGGATGACTATAAACGGTACTGAGATAATTTCGAAAAGAGTGCTGGGGGACTTAAGAAATGGGAGCAGGTTATGTGATTAACCGTTCATTATAGTGATGCTCAGTGCTATGATGATTGATGAAGGAACATTTGAAAAAGCTTGGTTTCCGCTCCGCTTCTGGGATGTTAATTCGATGAAGGAAGAAATTGAAATATAATCTAAAAGCTTCATTAAAATGTAGTAAATTCCCTAAAACTTTAATATTTATATAACTAAACGTTTCAGTCTTTACCTATTTAAAGAAATAACTTAATCCCTTTGAGGAAATCATTTCAACTTCAGGGAATCACTCAGGATTTATGGGCTCTTTTTTTAGCAAAGGTTACTTTTATCTCTTTACCTTCTTACTCCAGTAGAAGGTGCTTGTTATCTCTTGCAACTGATAACAACAACTGCCAGAGTTCTTTTCAACCCAAATCCTTTCAATACCCCAAGGAAACTGAGCTTAGAATCCGTGTCCTTCCAGTTTTCTGCAGTATCTGCCAAATTTGTTCTCTCTCTCTCTCTCTTTCTTTTCTTGCTTGATACTCCTCTCATTTTCGTTGTCACTTTGACATGCGCTCTAAGATCTGTAGTTAATTTCTACTGAGAGAGTGAAGAGTTATCCAGGGAGGAGAAATAGTTATTTTAAATTCGAGTATCAAGAGAACATTTTTTGGCCCTGTAAAATGTCTGTTATCTGTAACTTGGTATGTTATAATAGCGTTTATCCCTCTCTTTCCCTTTCTCTGTGTCTCTCTCTCCGTCTCTCTCTTTGTCTCTCTTTCAGTTTCTCTCCTTTTGTCTCTCTTTCAGCTTACTTTTCGAACAACGGATTCGAATAAATAATTCTACAAAGTATTTCTTTCCCACGCTGTTCCCACAAAGTGGATTCAAAGGAGCTCAATAAGCATTACAGACGCTTGGGCGAGAGCATCATGAAACGAGTAAATTAGCACAGTATGCTGCCAAGGATGAATGGCGTTTGGGCATGGCAAGTTCTACAAACGGAGTCCGTAGAAAATGTGTCACAAATTCTACGGTGGATTAGAACATTTAGAGCAGCGCAAGGATGCTGATGTATCTGGCGATATATGCCGTTACGTTACAGTCCCAGAGATGGGTCATTTCCATAACACGACTCCGAGACTCTTCACATCGACGGAGGAGAGACTTTTTCTTTTAGCGGAACTATTATATTTCTATTCTGAAATTATTTCTATTAGACTCTGGATGTCCAAATCGTTTTATATCATTTCCCTTCCCTTCTCTTCCCTTCTCACCCACTCCATCAGTTCGCAAGAGGTGATTTCCTCTACTCTATCGTTTTGGGTTCATATTCGATTTCTCCCGCCCGTCTCTTCGCTCGTCGTACACAATCCTCCACCTCGGGTTTGTCTTAGAGAGCCGACGAGTTCTATTTTGATTTTCGTCCTGGCTGCTATTTTCGGATGCTAAGAGTGGAGAGAGGATAAGAGTGGCTTGCTCAAAGCCAGTCCAAAGGATATTTAGTCCTTTAACAACACTCGGCCGAGACACAGTTTTTTCCCAACAGACACACACGAACCCACGCCAGCCCCAAGACGCATCTTCTTCTTCCTCTCCGAAAATTCCGTACAGTTTAAGCTAAAAATAGAGAGCGCCCAAGTTTGGAATTTATTTTAAGGACACGATGCAGTCAGTTCGTCGTCGACGTCATCATCATCATCATTCGGTCGTTCGCTCTCGTTTTCAAATTTAATTTTTCGCCTTCGAGTGTGCAGCTTTTCGCCTTCGCCACCGCTGCTGCTGCTGCTGCTGCTGCTCGGGGCTCCGAACTGTTTCAGGATCTTGACTGAGTTTTACTATCTCACTGCTGCTGCTAACGCGTGGTAGTCGCTCGTAAGTCGGTCGTATACTTCGTGTACGCCTGCATTGAGCACTCGTTTCGTTCGTTCTTTTGTTCGTTAATTCGTTCACTCGTGTGTTGGTTCTCTCGTTCGTCCTTTCGTTATTCTCCTGATGGGTGTGAGTGTCTCCATTCGGTTCGGTTTTTACGTTCGTTTGTCGCGTGTTGGCGTTCGCCTTCGCGTTCGTTGGCTTATTCGGTCGCTGGGCTTACTCCAGTTTCGGTTCCATTTTCCACTTGTTTTCGCCAGGATCCTGTGGTTGTTGTTGTTGACGGTCCTTTTAGTCCTTTTGCTCGGTCACTGCGAATTCGTACGCTCAGTCGTCGTTGCTTGTTGTAGGCGGCCGGGTGGTGTTTGTGTGTAGCAGCGCCTGATTTTGAATTCCTCTGTTCTGCTGTTGTTGTTCCTGC
This sequence comes from Myopa testacea, assembly GCA_949629155.1. Classification (NCBI taxonomy): domain Eukaryota; kingdom Metazoa; phylum Arthropoda; class Insecta; order Diptera; family Conopidae; genus Myopa; species Myopa testacea. The sequence goes on from OX451347.1 coordinate 50,664,862, forward strand.
TGCTGCTCCTGCTGCTGCTGCTGCTACGTTGACCGGGTGGTGGCAACCGTTGCTGCTGGTGATGGAATTTGAAAACCATTTTGTTGGTTCAGTTTACTTTAAGCGTTTAACGATGAAATGTGTGTTACTGTGATAACTCCGATTTGGCTGTGGAGTGACTTAGGAGCTGACTTACTGCCTGAGTGACTGACTGCTCGACTGGCTGACTGACCGATTTAATGGCCTACTAAAGAATTAATTAATTAATTAGTTCAATCTTACTAAATAATGACTTATCGAGTGGTGACTAGCGAAGTGATGATCAACTTTTGTGAGTGATTATGTGACTTTATATCAGAGTGACTTAGAGACGAAATGGCCAAAATTCTGGATCGATTTAATACATTCGAGTGACCGATTGACCGAATTACTAATGGATTTTGACTGTATCACTTAATTGATGGCTGATTCTAAGTGAATCCCAAGTGAATAACTGACTCTGTTCATTCGTCTGTTCATTCAATCACCCCACTGAAGTGATCACTGGCAGAGTGACGGACTGACTGTTCAATAAATAAACTGATAGACAATTGTATTGGCTTTTCACTCATGACTATAGGAGGGACCATCTGAGTGAATAGTTAGGGTGCTGAAGAGGGACTACACACTAACTAAGTGACTACTTTGTGCTGACTTGATTCAGTCTGGGTGATTTTTTGACGGAAAATCGCTTGGAATAACGGTAAAACTTAGTGACTTACTTAAAAACTTATTAACTGATTGATGGTTTATTTAGAGTTTGACTATTATTATGTAGAGTGACTGATAGAGTGACCGATAGAGTGACCGATAGAGTGACCGATAGAGTGATTAAGCTACTTCAACATACGAGCTGCCTGTTTGCCCAACTCGAGTGATTGTTTGACCAGTTGACCGATTAACTGAGTGACTTGATTTCACCGTTAAACCTGGGAATTTCGTGAGTTTCTCTTCAACTCTCAGAAGCTGTCACAACATTTTGCCTTCTTTTGTTTCTGCACTTTTTTGCTCCACTGTGCGTATTGCATTTCTGTAATCTGATATTGCGTGTCTGTCGTCGCAAAAAAAAGCAAAACACAACAAGGAAATAACAACGAAAACTTGCGTGTGTCTTAAGTTGAATATAATTAATTAACAATGAATACTAACGCGCTGCAAAGATAAACATGACACTGAGTACTCCTCGCGCGTGTGTGTGTGTGTGTGCGTGTGGGTGTGTGTAGAGTAAAACGAAACAATTTCCGCTTCCGGTCTGCTGGGTGCAAATTAAATGGAACATTCTTTCAGTAGCAGATTTTGTTTAGCGAAAGCGGGCAGGAAAGGAGAAGGAATTCATTTTTGCTTTCGCTTTATAAGAAAATCAGAAAATTTATTCAGTTTCACGCACATTCAAGCATAATTTAGCACTCACTGGGAGACACACCCACACACGCACACACACACACACACGCATGGAGAACACACACGCTTGCAAACAAGCGTAATTTGTAGTCACTTTCATAAAAAATCAAAGTGTTCGCTGTTCAGTGCCCTGAAAACCGTATTAAAGTCACAATCTTGGTACCCGGTTGTTGTTGTGGTAAGTTTATAAGAATTTTTAAATTATTTATTAAAGTTTTCTTATTGATTTAATGATGCATAGTTTTTATTTCTTTTTGAGGGGTTTTTTAAAATATATCATATGTACAAAGTGTGAGGTTTTCTGTACTCTCCATTGAATGGTCTAAAAAGTAGAAATAAGAATTAATTTCGAATATTCGAATACATTGTCTAAGGTTGATTAAAAAATACGTCACCAAAATGTTCTATATTACTAAATCATTAACTTAGTAGCTTTTCTTGATAGGTAATTCTTTAGTATCGCCATAGTAAGTATCCAAGTAATCAGTATTTAAGTTATGAATATCTAAGTAATTGCTATCTAAGTAATAAGGATCTAAGTAATCAGTATCCAAGTATTCAGTATCTAAGTAATAAGCATTTAAGTAATCAGCATTTAAGTAATCAGCATTTAAGTAGCCACTACCTAGAAATTCAGTAACTAAGTAGTCAGTGCCTACAATATCAACATATAGTAGGTCAGTATATCCTAAAACAGTTTCTACAAAGTCTTATTAGCTATCTACGTAGTCAATATCTCCAAAGTGAGTATCTCATTCACACAAACTCTTTTGATCTGAGGTCAGTTCTGAGCTTTTAAACCCTATAATTGAATTGTTACAATTTACCCACAACCACAACATCGTTTATCCTTTTACTTGTTTCCTCTTTTACAAGAAATATCAAAGAATTCTCTTTTTAATCCTCATTTTATCCTTTTCCCTTTGACCCACTCCAATTGACCAATTTTTATATTAAAATTACGGTATTATTATATTTTTATGACTTTCTGCTGTGTTTCCATCCAATTACTGCACAGGGTGTTCAAATAAACTGCCCGCAGTTGGACTTTTCTTCCTTTTTCTGACTCTTACTAAATTGTTTTTTTATTGTTTTCTCCAATCGCGGATATGGTTTAATGTTATTCAAGGTTCTCGTATCCGGTTTAATGGGTTAAGCTTTTCCTTTCTAGCTTTCAGTATCGTTTTCGTTTCGTGACTGAAAAGCGAATTAAAGTTACCTATAATTTAAAATTACAACTTTTATATAACCACATTTGGAAACCACCAACCTATAATTTGTTTATAATTTTTCCTTCTTAATCAGTCTACAGTCATGAGTTATTTGAACGGCCTGAAGTATCTGCCATTTTGATGTAGAGAGTATCCATAACTCTCATGTTATCTGTTATCTTCATCTTCGAGGGTATCTGTTACTCTCATCTGGGGGACTATGAGAAATGTTCATTAAACTGTTATATCTGTTTCATGTTCTAGACATGTCCTTGTCTTTGCTACTAGTTTCTGTGACTTTGTTACATCAGAGAGTTTTAATACTTCACCCTCGTTAAGAAGTAATCTGGGAAGCTAACAAATTCTGAGAAGTACTGCTTCTTCATGTTCAACCCATTCTACCCGTTCTTCCAAAATTAAAGAGTCCCCTTTTTGTGCGGTACAAAAATCTACCCACTCATTTTATGACACCCCGATAAATCCCTGTGCTCAGTTGGTATTTAAACCTGATTTATGTCACTTACTTGTTATCAGTTTGCAGACAGAATCATCGAATTTGTTTCCCCCGTTCTTTTTCTCTCTATCGCTTCCCCTCTTTCGCTCTCTTTCACATTCTATCTTCCTCTGTGAAGTAATTAGTTCACAGCAACCCGCAATGGAATTAAATTAAATCATTACGACAGGGAAGGATGAAAGGAAGGGAGGATGAGAGGGCGAATATTCGGAGTATGTAAAACATTTGATGTTTTTGAAATACTTTTTAAGCTTTCTGAGTTCTTTCGGTGCGGTTGTGTATGTGAACATGAATCCGTTCTTTTGGTCCTTTTAGCGATCCACTTTTATTGGTTTTTTGGGAGCTTAACTCGGGTCTTCATACACGTTCGACTAAACCCTTGACATTCTATGGAGCACTTAAGTACCGAAAAGGTACTTAGTTAAAAGCTGAATCCATGCGAGGGGGTTCGAATTCCCCCCCGTTCGCTATCCCTCTGCCACGATCCGCTCTTCGTTAAATCTATTAAAGGAAAGTGGTGCATAATTAAACATTCGCAATTAGAAGTAATTTTGGAGCGCCCTCTTTAGGGCGGCAACACAATGTGTTCATGTGTTGTGTTGTTGTCATTTTGACGAGATTGCTTACTCGTTACAACACAGCTACATCTACATCCTCAACCACAACCTTCGCTTCAACTACGTCGACATCCTCCACAACATCGACACCCTCCACAATATCGACATCATCCACAACATCGACATCCTCCACAACATCGACATCCTCCACAACATCGACATCCTCCACAACATCGACACTGTGAACTAAATCGACATCCTCAGCTACATCTCGTAGTTTTACAAGGACGAGCGTGAGTATCAAACACAATTGAAGCTTCTGCTGTAATTATTTTCCTTCGGGTTGTTGTTGTTGTATCTCTGGCTGCATGAATACTTTTAGTACTTAATCCTTTTTTACGTTTCCTTTTTCTTCTAATATTATTCTCTTTATGTTTCGCTCTGGTACATTTGTTTTTAATTAAAATTTCACCGCATCCTTCAGACGGCATCCTGCATTTAGTTTTCGTTGCGTTCGTCTTATCATTTCGGTTACTTTAACCAAATGTACACGTCTAAATACCAATCGTTACTTTCAACATCTCGCTTCAAATATAATTTTGTAGGAAATAAGTACATATTTAATTTAAGTGAAGAAATGTATTTGAAAAACTCTCGGAGTTTAGAAAGAGTGAATTAAACTGTCCATTACTTAGTCTTGCCTTCATGGATGAGAATACCGACTACTGTACAGGAATAAATATTGCTTGGATGAAATTATATTGCTTTATTTATTGGATGAAATTTCATCAGTTTACTTAATTCAATTACAGAGAATTACATTACAGAGATCCAATTTTAAATTGAACCCGGCAACCTTCTCGAATCGAAGTGAGAATTTCTTTACTAATGAATTCAGTTAGAGTTGTATTCAGATATTTATTTATTTCGCTAAAAATATTCCTTCAATGGTTTCTTTAGAAAGTTTTTTGGAACATGTTTTCTTCAAGAACTTCTTAGTTCCTCAAGAAGGATTTCTTCTATTCTGTTCCCTCACTAGAGAGGATAATTTTGTCATCTTGTGGTGTTAAAGTCAATTGAGAGAATTAAATCTCGATATCCTTTGATAACCGTTTCTCCATCCAACAAGAAAACCTTTTCATTCATCGCTCAATATTAATTGAGACTTAATTGAATAAAGTTGCTGTATTACTTATATTTTCCTGAGGCATTTTCATATCCCATTCTAAATCCTCATAAATTTTCAATATGTTGAAGAGACAAAAACAAAATAACAAAAAAGTAGTAGTTAAATCTCGGAAAATCCCCTCCGAATCGTTTTCATCATAATTCTTTCCTTAATCTGAACTCAAAACTTCTGTGTTATTTCCTTCATGATGTAGTTTTTCGTCTTATTTTGCGTTTCTTCTTCAGCTGTTGTACAAGGATTTGTATTTGCACAAGCGCGAAAAGCAAGAAATCAGAAATACAAGAAATACTCATTGCAAATCATTGCGAGTTAATAATTAATCCAAGAGATTTACAAACAAACTTGGAACAAATACAAGTACAAGAGTTTTCTGTAAATACTGAAGCTGAACAAAGAATGGATTTCAGTCGGTCTCGTTGTTGTTGTTGTTGTTGTGGTAATCGTAGCCGAGAGGACAACAGTTCTTGAAGATTTTGTAATTGAAGAATTGGGAGGATGATGTTCGGGTCGGAGAAGGAGGAGATGAAGGAAGTAATGCGTTTAAAAGGAGAAGAATTTCTTCTTGTTGAAGTTATTTAACCGCATAATGAAGGAGTTGAAGATTGTAGAGGAACTCGTCGCTGTGGTAAAAGATGAAGAAGAAGAAGACGAAGAATATGGTGATTGTGGAGAAGAAGATTAAGATGATGAAGGAGGTGGTCATGTAGAAGATGAACAGTATGATAATAATTATGAACACTGCGATGGCAAGCATGATGCGAAGAAGGAAAAATTACCTTGATTGCCAATATTATGAAAATAAAACTGGAAAAAAATAGAAGATACGGATAGAGATGGTAATGATGGTATAATTGTATCTTGTTGTTGTATTTTTTGTTGTTGGTTCCTGTCTCCATGCAATTAATATACAAATTATGCAAAGCAAAATCAGCTTTTATTCTTAACACCGTCTCCACGACCCTCCTTGGAACATTCCACGACCCACCTTCGAACATTCCCCGCCCCCTTCCGACATCGTTTTCACCCATTCATGCCGTTTAACGGATTTCGTTTAGGATAAAAGTTAAATGCTTCTGAGTGCTTTTGTAGATTTTTGTCTTCGTCTTCCTTTTCATAAATTGTATTGTACTTTATTTATTATGACTTTTTTCGTACTTATGCTACTTTTGCTACTTAATAAAGTACTTGACAGCCTTGCTTCTTTTCTGCTTTTTCCGGTTTTAATCTTTTTTAAGTTGCTGCTTACCACTTCGTTGTCATCGTCACTATCGCCGGCCCGAAAATGTTCATCCTTCCGGCTGACGACTGACATTCCGTTGTTTCTATTTCGGATTTAAAGCGGATGAGAGTATGTGAGTGAAATAAGCTGATTTAATTGCCTGCTGGATGCGTGATAAATAAAAATAAAAGCCACTTGATTTTAATTAAATTATGAGCATCAGGCAACTCAAGAAGTTCCAATCGAAGGATGAACAGGATAAAGACGAAAATGGAAGGAAGAAGACAAATTAATACTTATGAAAATGAGAGACAGAGAAGGTTATATTAAGGAGAAATCTTCAAACTCTGATCGATTTAGTACACTTCTAACAACTCTACTTCAGGATTTCTTTATAAAACTGATATAAAAATCAATCCACTATTTGAAAGTTAATAAAATTTCCTAAGAGCCTCCACTAAAGAGTCCTGAGTTCACATATAAAATTACTTTCCCAGTCAAAGTCATAGTTTTCCGAAAGTTGCACTTTTATTTCCTTATTCTCCAAAATATCATTTTTAAAATTCTTCAAATCTTCATCCTCCATCTTCTTAGATCATCATCTTAAAGTCATCTTAGAATATCTTAAAATACTCTTCTTTACTCTTACTAGTACTTAAGTTTTTTAAGTTTTTAATTTATTTATGCGTCACTTAAAACCGCTCAAACTTCAGCTGTCATCAACAACAGCAGCAGCAACAGAAGCAACTTGAGCATCCAGCTGAAGAGCGTAACACGAATTTAATGCGCGCAAATAGTGTAAAATGACGTCAAAGTTGGTAACAAACAAGCTCATCAAAGCGGCAACCATGGGATGAGGGGATATAAAAAGCGAAGAACGGTTCAAAGGATCAAGTGTCCCGAGAGACGCGTCGATAGCGTAGTCAACAACATTGAAGGGAAACTGACAGCGTAACTGGAGTGACAAGCAGACTGATGGCTTGACAGAATGACTGACGTAGAGGACTATCGTGGCTAACAATAACACGTGAACAACAAAAATTGTGTGCGGAGAAACAGTTTAACTACAAGAGAGGAGCAGAGAAGAGTATAAAAAAAGAGTGTCCATGAAATAATGAAAGAATTTACAACAGATGCATTGAATATGATGCATATTTTTTATAAATATCGTATTCATAATTTTTAAATCAAATGATTGACAGAATACTTTATAGTGCAGTACATAAACCATTACCCTTCAGTACAAAATTATTACAGTTCGTTGAAAGTACATTTTACTTGAAATTCGAGACCTTCTTTGAATATTTTAGATGTAATATTTAAAAATGAAAATATTTTCTATCTTATTACCAGTGTTTAAAATCGAAAGCCAGCGTAATTATCAAAAATTGAGAGTCTGTTAAAAAGTCGCCTGAGGATTGCCATCGTCCCCCCTTCAACGCCGCTGATGTCCCAGATGATTTCTGTGCTTTGATGAATAATGAATGAAAATTTAATGATATTTGGCACGGAACATTTTTCCTTTTTGTCACAAAAAAAAAAAAAAAAATCCTCAACGAAATGTGAAAGGGAAATAATTTTGCTGCTTTTCCCAACCCACCGCCCCCAAAAACGTCATTCAGCTTACTAACGTTAGCAATTAAAGCAGATATTCAGAGCTCGTAGCTAGGAATTCAAAGCAAACTTAAAAATCATTTCATGTTCAACAAATCATATACTCTTATTTTTATTCGTATTTTGTCCCCATTCAAATTTAATTTGTATATTTTTTAGATTATTTTTTTTTTCTTTTTAATCTTTAATCTTTTTTCAAATTTTTTCCCCTGTGGATGGGATTTCAACAGAGTTTATTAAAATTGCGTTGCATATTTTGCGGCGTATTTATGTTGCATTGTGAATGTGACAGAAAGTTTTCCACAAGCAGCGGTGGCAATAAATATGTTACTGTTAGGAAGAAGAGGAAGAAGTGGCAGTAGAAGAGGAAGAAGAGGAAGAAGAAGAAGAAGAAGAAGAAGCAGCAGAAGAAGAGGATGAGAAAAATAAGAAGTAGAGGACTAGTATATAGAATAAACTACGTTCAACCGGATGCCATCCTCCAAACTTTGTTTGTGTGGTGAGAGTGAAACGTGTGCTCATGTATGTGTGTGTATGTGTGCTTGTGTGTGTGCATGCATGCATATCCCACACACATTTCATGCATGTATGACTACATGGGTGCCTTTATGTGTCTGTCTACCGCTGCTTAATATTGTTTCAGTGTTTCTGCAGCTGTTACCTTAACTTGAAGTTATGAAAAAATATAATTACATATATTGTACATATATATACACTTATATACATACATAAACATGTATGTATATGTGTATATATATTGAGAAAAAGACGCCAAAATGGTGCATGAGTGTGTGTGCCTGTGTGTGGCTCAGTGCATGTGCTGTTAGATGGTCTCACTGTTGTTGTTGTTGTTGTTGCTGCTCATGTTGCTGATGTTGCCTCGTAATTTCAATTACAAACTTAGCACCATTAATTTAAACTTTTTATAACAGCAACAACAACATGCAGCCGCATCTAGTAGAATACCAACAAAACCAGCGCCGTTAGCATCATCATGAGCATCACCATGAACATCATCATCACCATTAGTGACAACAACAACAACATCAACTACCGCATCTACAACAATAACCAGTGTTGCCATAAACTTCGTTCATCAACTGTTTGCATTGCAGCAGATGTCACAGCAACGATTGAAACTACGCAAGTCTAAATACGCGTTCCTTTATCTTGCTCCCTCTCTCTCCCTATCTCTCCCTATCTCTTCCTTTCTTCACACTCTTTCTATTAAATTTCTTACTCTTTCAATCGTATAGCTTTCACTGGCTTTAATTTTGCATAAGAATATCTTTGATTCTAATGATAAAATGTTCGCTAACACTTTATAGAGGTTTGATAACTTTTCTAACTGAATTTTTGGGATTTTATTGAATATTATTCATTGTTCATAAACTCCAAGAAGTCCCCTATACTACTACTACTATAATTTAAATACTGATAAAGAACATGAATAAAAGTAATGAATAATTGCATAAGATTTTAAAAATTGTCCCATCTTTATTTATTTTCAGATTGATTGACGTCTTTACAAAAACTTGAAATGGAAAAAAAAATTACTCAAAAGGTAAGAATAAAGTTGAATTTAAGTTTAAGCCAGAAAAGGTGACTTCCTCGACCTGTCCGACGCTGAGATACACCCTACCATATACCGTTAGACTATAAATAAACGCTCCCCACGTCGGTTAAACAAACAAAGTGACAGCGTTTCTTATAAAGTGACAGGAATAAAAGGAATGTATGACTGCGTTACATGCAAGTCATGTCAGTCATCACTGTCATCGTTCTCAATCGTGAGACAATCTTTCGTAAATGACTGAAATGACAATGAAAATCAAAATATTAGCTTAGCTTGTCTTCAACTCGGAGATCGGATCTGAGGGCTGTACAGAGAAATCACCAGAAACCCAAAGAACACAACAACACAATCAAAATAAATGACACACAACAAATTATTTTGCCCTCAAACAAACAAACAAATAAAGAAATACAATAAAAGTAGCTTATGTAACGACGTATGGAGTTGTTCGGTGTTTTTAACATGTTATCGGGAAATTAGGAAAGTCGGTTGCGCCTCCTCATCCGCTCCCCCTCCCATCATCCAACCGCTCCACTTTTTCCAGTATTGAGCCATCGTGATTTATGACAGAATAAAATAAATATTTTTCAAACACGCTCGACTTCAGGACAAAAGCAAAAAAGTCATGTACAAAACACAAAAAAAAAAACCCACACTTTTTTATAATAGATACGAATAGATTCCTCATTGTAGATTTAACTCCCAACAACGCCCACCCACCTTCCATTAGATATCCTGCCATATCATCGTGGCCTCTACTATTCTGTGATCTATGTAATGCTCCTGATTAACTTCCCCTCCCTCCCACCACATGTTTTGTTTCACATACCATGATGGTGAGGTTCATGGGGGGTGGTAAGACTGATGAGGGTGGTGAGACTGATTGTGGATCTCATATTATAGGAGGGAGTATTAGTTTTACGAGCCACACCCCACGACAAGCAAAATAAAATTCGAAAAACCCAAATTCGACCTAAATTCGACCCAAATTCGACCCAAATTTTTAATATACGCACGGAAACTTTGTGTAATTTTATTTAATTAACTCGATGGATGAAACTAATGAAAATTAGAATAAGAACAAAACTCATCGTTGTCAGCATGAAAATTTATGGTTTCTTAACTGATAACAAAAGTATCATTAATTTTCTTTAATTTTTTAAGTAAATTTGATGTTTTATACGAGAATTTTTCATAGAAAAGTCTTCATCAAGCTGAACAGCATCTTGTTGTTGCTAATGTTATTATTTTAGAGAATCATCTGCAGCTTCTTCGTTTGTTTTTTAATGTTTGTTAATACACAGTAAATCAATTATTAATACATTTCTATCGTCAACTTTTGTTGATGTTATGTTGTTGTCATGTTTGCTTATAACAAGAACGCAATCGATGTAGCAATTTTTAAAAAAATCCAAAACAAATAAATTTCATGGGGAAGAGAAATTTAATCATTGCGAAAAATAAAAGAACGTCTCTGATCCTGGTTCTCTGGCGGGTCCCTGAAGGAAGGTCACACAAAAAAATAAAACAATTTGACCCAGGAAAACTTGATGATGAATAACATGGCCACCAGCATCTGCAAACAACAACAAACAGCAACAGTATCAACCAACAACAGCATCAAATAACAACAAACAAAATTTCGTGTCTTGTTCTTGTTCCTACTTTTTAACTCCTTCTCGCTTCTTAACACCCCCGGAAGCTGGAAACCAATGAAATCGATTCCCAACGGGTTCCAAAAAAGGCAACAAAAACAAAAAGAGGACCATGACGACGACGGCGACGATGGCAATGATGATGGTGATGATGGTTTTGAAGATGATGATAATGGTGATGATAGCGACGACGTCGTCCTGCTGCTGTTGACGGTAACTCAATCAATTTGATTGAAAAGTTCGGTCCACATTCTTGCCATACAAAAAATATTTATTTTTCTCATCGTTGGTTTTTTGTGCTTCCAGTTAAAAATAAAAATTAAAAAAAGAAACAACAAAGAAGTGGAACAGAACAGCAACAATACAGCAATCATGGAAGCTTAGAAAAAAATCCAGCATTTTCAAAAGTGTTTGATAACTTTTTTGTGTACTCGTTGTTGTTGTTGTTGTTGTACGTTTTCATTTGTTCTACATACGTTGTTGTTGTTGTTTAATGTTGTTGTTGCCATATGGTCTCTGTTAAATCAGGTGAAAATTAATGCACCATCGAACAAAGCGAAGACATTCATTCATTCAATTAATGATATCATTCATTTAGTGATTCATTCTCGTAGATTCATTCGTTCATTCATTAAAAACATGGCTCAAAACACTGCAATCAGATGGACAAAAAAGAGTGTTTAACAAATTTAATGAGTTTTCAAGAATAATGGAAACGAATTTACAAACATTAAAAAGTATGCATTTTATTTGCTATAAAAAAATAGGTTTCTGTTCGCTGTCAACGTTGTAAATAATGTCAATTAATGATTTGTTGCATTTGCACTTGTAATTTGCAGATGATTTAATAAATGTGACATGAAGAAATGCAACAAACAGTGATCATTAACGATAAAAACAACACGTACAACAAAAACACCAGCAATAACAAAAAAATAACCCAGATAACAACAAAAAAAAAAAAAAATATGTAAACAGCGAAAAACCAATAAACGAGAATAAATGTCATTTATTTTTATTTGTGTTAATTTTTTTGTATGTGCAAACTTTAAAGCTGACATGTTGTGTGTTTTGTTGTGTGTTTTATTGTGTGTACTTTTCATTTCCTGCTTTTACACTGTTTTTGTAATTTTCTATATTTTTTTGGTATTTTAATATTTTTTATTTATATTTTTTTACAGCTTTTTTTTGTTACACTTTTTTTATTTTGTTTGTTTTCGATTTAATATATGTTTTTTTATTTTATTCAACTTTCTGTCTGTGTTTTTTGCTTCTTGATAAGTTTCAATAAATTAATTTAATAAAAAAAAAAACCACCATAATGATTTATCAAAGGCTTTTAATTAAATGGATCAACCACAAAAAAACCACTGTAAAAAGAGAAAAAAAAAAATATGTTAAAAAATTAATACAACTTATAAAGTGATATATGTATATATATTGATAAATATATACACATACATATGTATAAAAATATGTACAATATGTATGTAAATATATATAAATATCAACCACAAAAACTAATTAACTTTAAAAATGGGCTGAACAAAATAATAGTAAAAAAAATATCGATAAACAATTAACACAAAAACAACAAAGAAACATCAGCAATAACAACTACAACAACAATTCATAAAATTTCGAAAAACTTTTCAACATTATCGATTGAGTGTGAAACCACATTTTTACAAAATTACGATTTAATTTGCAAAATTTTAGCAATTTTGAAATTCGAGCTAATAAATGGTAAAATATACAGGGTGGTGATCTCTACAAACCACATAACAAACTACAAATCGCTGATGGTTTACTAATTTTTCGATTTCTTTTTTATAATCAGTTTTAGGTCCTGAAATATAAACTGTTTGCTTCGAAATTAGTAATTATTATAAAATATACTCAATTGAACTGAAATTATATTTAAATTACTTCCAAGTGAATGCAGTTATAATCACTAATCATTTGCAAAGAGAAAAGGAAGTAATATCTTGGGATTGTTCGGGTCTATATTGAAATAGATGCTGTTGCCTTCTATTATATACGTTAAAACCTCTTTTATATTGGTTAGAGTGAAACTCCTTGTTTTTTAATATCAAATAACCTCTGAGAAGACTTTTGAGGATTCATCTCATTCGACAGGGACTGAAATAAAAGCTTCTCTGGCCTCTGGTCTTGTAGTCGACTGCGGTCAGAGGTTCTTAAAGTGTTATATACTCGTCTTGTTATCCTCTTGAGTTACCCAAGGAGATGAATTTAAAGAGCTGACTTCAACTGAATTTGAAGAAGTTCGACTATCTTCACTCGTAAAAGCTGCTTATAGTTTCAATCGCTGTGGGAAAAGCATTCAATTGCATGCTCTACAGTCACAGATGCAGACCAGAGCCATTGTTAAAGTGTTAAATTCTGAGACAGGAGCTGATAGATTCTTGCCAGAGGAGAGAAGATTTCATTGTAGCTCTTACTCGAGGGTGTTAAAGATAAAAGTACACAATCATACTTACATAAATCCTCAAACACTCATGCATTGAGGATAAAGCGTTGTCTATTTGAAGGATGCTGCATGAAGATTGATTTCGGGATTTCATTTTTATGAAATACGAGTTCAAACAAAACTGAATGGTTTTGCGAATGGATGTCGAATGTTTGAACAGTTCTCCGGCTGTGTGTTTGTCTTCACCCCCTCCCCCCCCCCCCCCATACCACTCTTACGTCTTCACTCTCATCGACTGTCGGGTTCTGTCTGTGTGCGTCTTTGCTCTCGAATGCTATTGAATTAGATTCCAAATTGAATTCCAGATAGTTACAAGTTATTCTCTTTATATTCACCGAAAGATGTACTTTCGCCCCCCTCCACCCACCCCCTGTATCATACCCTATAGGTTTAGAAAATGGTTTTCGGCAGAGATACTTAATTACTTTGTAGCCACGTTGTTCAACACCTGAATAACTTGTAATTGAGAGGTTTTGGTATTCAATCGATTCATATACAGAAATCGTGAAAGTAACGGTATATGTAGTACTCTTACACACATACACGTACACGTACCGAAATATTTGTATGATACACAGAAGTGTATTCAGTACAAAACAGTGCGGTATTCACTCTAACCACATGCAGTCACAGTAAACATGCGATTGAAGATCGATTTTGTAGTGTTCTGTGGTGTCATTAGGGTTATAGAAGAGTGTATATGGTACACACGCAAGTGTGTATGTGTGCGTGGTTAGATCAGAACTCAATAATTCCTTTATTTCAATTATTATTAAATGTGCAAAATATGTTTTGTGAAATCTATGAAGGTATTCGCTATTATTCGGGTATAATATAGTTTGGTATAAATTCTATGAACGCTAAAATAATTGATAATCGTACTTAAAAAGTGAATCAATTCTTAGAAACTATTTTATTTTAATACAAATTATAAAACGATATCATATTACACTATATTACAACATTAATTAAATGAGACAAAAGCTGGTTCTCGAAAATTTCATGTCAAACATCATGACAGCTTCTGACATTTGTTATGATGCAGATTTGTCACTTTGATTGATCGCTGACTATTCAATAAGAGTAGATAATTAAAAGCAACTAATTGATGCGCATATAATTTCGATAGGAGTGGATATTTTTAGTAGTCGTATTACAAAATACATGTATAGAAGAGACGAGTATGTGTACGAGACAACAGTAACATCATACCTACATTCATACACGTGCATGACATGCATGCCCACATACCTGTAATTATACGCAGGCAGTTGTGTAGCTTTGTGGGTGTAATTCAAGTGTAATTAATGAATCACGCAGTGTTGATGCGGTCAGACAGAAACCTCAACAATAAACGACCGATGCGACACCAGTAAACAATCAACCACACCCTACTGGACGCCCTACTCGACACCCAACCACCTTCGTAATACTCTCTCATCCTCTTCATGTGGCTCTTCATTGCTTACAAAGCAGTTAATTAAAGTGCTTTTAGTCTTTTCGCAGTCACTTAAATCATTTAAACTCTTTGACTTTGATGACATAACTAATTAACACCCTACCATTAAATGTCCACACTCTTCTACTATTTTTTTACACGAAAACTTAAAGAAGAGAAAAAGTAGTCTTTCAGTTCCAATTAAAATCCATATGAACGAAATGCATTTATATGATTTCTATAGACGTTTATTAACTCTGAGATTGTGACCAAACTCAAAAAGATACTGCAGTCTTTTCATGTTTTAGGTAATTAAAAATTTTAAATCTAAACACTATATCTTTAAAGCTTTCAAAGTTATACAGAGTTAAAATTGAAAAACTATCTTAATGTCTAGTTTTGTAATAAAGATAAAAAATTCATATCTTCATTACTTCAAAATTATAATCAACTGAAAGAAAGAAAATACTCTCTGAAAATGAACGAAATACTCAGAAATAATTGAACGTTGTAACAAAAGAAGATTATTTTTAATTTTTTATCTCTAGAAATATTGTAATTTATATGATTTGCTTACGAAGATTTCATCAATTTACAGTTTGAATTAAGATCTTCACGAAAACAAAAGAGGTCGATAACAAAACCTCGTGAAAATTTATTTATATTATGTTTATGATTTTACATTATGTTTTTTTTTTTTTCTTTATTCATGTTTGAAGGCGGGTGAAAATGACGGGTTGATGTGGATTAAGAATACTTCAAACTCAACCAATCGATCGAGTTCAGTATTTTGTTTCTTTTTTCTATTAAAAGCAGAACAATCGGTAACTGAATACTTTCCCTTAGTTTCTAAACTAAAGCTTGGCTTTAGAGTTCTTTTGTTCTTCACAAAAATATTGTTGCGAAGTACAAGAAAATTGCTAAGATTTTTAAGTAATGCTGACTGGCATTCAATGAATTTTAAGAGAGAGAGTGAAAGAAAGATGAAATTTTACTTTCTTCATCTTCGACTATTTTAAATTTTCAAGAAATACGAACCCATTCTCTGTCTGACTGACTAAAAAGTCTTGAAAACTATGTGGATCTAGAAGAAGGTTTTATTATGAAACTTTTACAACGAAAGTCAGCGAAAATTGAATTAAAGGAATACAAGAGATACAGGCAATCAGATGCCAGAACATCGAAGATGTAAGACTTTACAGAAGTATAGAGAAAGAGAGACAGAGAGAGAGAGAGAGAGAGAGAAAGAGAGATGGAGAGAGTACAAGTAAGTAGTAAATACAGTTAAGATACAACTGTAATTTCAGCAGACTTCTGCGAAGAAACTTTGAAAGCTTTATTAATTTAAAGTTTTCCAACTTCTTCAAAAACTCGTCAGTTGGTCACTATAAAGAATAGCAAAGAGATTTGACCGTCAGACGGGTCCGGGTCTGTTTACGTAGACAACCTTAACTTTAAGGTTTCTTTTTTAGGTTTCTTTCAACTGGAGGCTTTCAAAATCAGCATCTTAAAACCAATCGCTGAGGTACATCTGCTCGTTACTGCTTTAGCTTTATCTTCATCTTCATCTCCATCTTGATTTTATATAAAAACCATTTCCTTGGCTTGGCAATGCTTCGATGGGACTCTTTTTTCTTGTTATAAAATTGATGTCATCTGTCGTTGGCAACAGAAGCTGTCATTTCCAACTTTATGCAAATTTAACCTTCACCTTCTTTTCGCCTGTCAGTCAAGCTCATCAATTTAAGTGCTCTTCAAAAGCAGCCACTGGTTTAGATTTAAAGTACTCTCCACTCCCAGTCATCCATCCACTCGTCCTTTACTCAGTCTCCCATTCATTCTCGGTGTACACCCCCTCATTCCGTATTCAGCCATCCATCCATCCATCAATCCATCTCCATCCGTTCTTCCCTTCATGGTCTCATCATTTCATGCTGTAAACATCTCAACCTCTCATCATTTCCTCTTCTCATCCCCTCATTCTGCCATCCTCACATCCTCGCATCCCCTCATCACTTTATCCTTTCACTCCTTTAATGTGTCAAATCAATGGTTGATGATGATGATCATCATCAATACATGACTTCGCTGTTACTTTGATGTCATCTGCTTTTGAGGCCTCTTTAGATGGTACTTCATTTAGATTCATCTGCTTCGACTACTCGACTCGAATTTAATATGTGAAAGCACTCGATTTCAATGCTTATTACTGAAACCATTAACGATTTTATTGACAGCATTTAAATTATTTACGATCGACTATAAACCGTAGGTTCGATCACAATAGATTTTATCAATGAAAAAAGGATTTCCCGAAATATACTTTAAAGTAGAAAGAAATAATTTTAAACGAAAAAATTAGAACTTTTTTCCGTTTAGAATTCCGCTTAGAATTCATAATAAGTTGTTTCAATTGTTGTTCAATTTCAAATAATGTATCATTATCTTTTATTAAATCGTTTACTTTTCTCAAATCACTCCATTCCATCTCTCTCATTAGTGATGGCTTTTTATTTTTTCTCGTTGTTGTTGTTGTATTATTTTATTTGTGGTTGTTGCCGCTTTTAAATGAAGACCAAAGAAAAAAGAACCAAAGAAAACTTAACCTCAACTTGGTTTATATTTACTCCATACATAAATGGCTCTGATGAACCTGGAACGGACAGTCGTAGATACACAACGGAACCGCATCAAACGTCTGAACCATTCCCGCCTCCCCTCCTCTGCCGAGGGCTATATCTTTCCCATTCTATCTTTCTCTCTCTCTCTCTCTCTCTCTGGTTCCAAAGTTTTCTTGCTTCTGTTTTCTGCTCCTTCATTTAACACGATTATTTTCTATCCTTATCTCTTTCTTCCCTCCGTCTCTGTCGGTTTACGGTGTATATACGAGCTTCACGTAGATTTCTGTGCCAGACCTGTGAGTAGTTCTCAATGACGTTGTTGTTGTTGTTGTTATTTGCTGTGCCGCATCCATGGTGCACTTAGTAATGAAACCATACAACCTCTATTCCTCATCTTTCAACGCCCCCCCACACAACCTCCACAAATTCCGATGCGGTATGCAACGAAGCTCTTCCTTATCTGTGATTTTTTGCAATTATTTCAATATTTAACGTTCTTTGGCTGCAGCTGCATTGAATGTTGTTCAGATTGTTGTTCCTGTGTTTCTGATTTCTTTCATCCCCTCGCTCACTATCGCTGTACATGCTGCTGAAGTCACTCGAGGTCACGTTCCAGTTTCTCTCTTTGTCGATATAATGTTGACTTCTCTTTTTCCTCCCATTTTCCATTTTCTTCATTACGTACTCTTGTAGATATCATTGAAGATGCTGTCCCGATTGTCCTTTCGTCCTTCCTGTTTGTAAGCGAGCAACACTACTGAACTTTCCACTTATTTTCGTGATTATTATTTTTCTTTCTCTGACTGGTTTCTCTCATTATTTTTACTTTTCCATTTTAGGCTGCGCAGAATATATTACAGTCTCATAGTTACTGAGAAAGGAGATGAATATTTCATGGGTAACGTTAAATCACCAAAAAATATATTAGCAAATTTTGAGTCCTTAAAGTATTTCAAATCAAAGAATCTTGATTTTTAAATCCTTCTCGGTCGAAAAAAAAAATTAGTTTCTAAAATCTTTCGCATTGGAAAAAGCTGTTTTAAGTCCCAAGTCTTTTATGTCCTTCACTTTACATTTCTTACAGTGTCTCACTTTTACGAGAGTGCTTGGGAAAAAATTCGATGCAAAAAATAAATCACTTTCATCGGAAAAAACCATCAAGAATGAAGCAGAAAAGAAGACAAACAGAAAAGTACCGTTTGCTTTAAACCCAATATGGACGTGGCTCATCCGTTTCCGCTGGTGAAACTTTAGACACTGAGCGCGGCACGGAATGTCATTTAACCTCGCCGCCGCTGACGTTTCGCTTATTAAATTCTCTCAACGTTCCAGGACACGTCTAAAGGACTCGTTCAGGCGACAAAGAATGCAAATTTGTTCGAAGCTCATTGAGTGCACGTTGCAGATGGCAAAACTGATGAAGGAACGGGCTCCATCTTCAGGGTTCTTGTATCGGGATCCGGCTCTGTTTTAACCACTTCCTGCAGAGTGAAAGGCGCCATATTGCAGGCCATATTGTTCTCTCTCTCTCTCTCTCTCTGTCTCTCTTTCTGTGGCTCTTCAGTTTTTCAGGTGTTGTGAATTGTTTTATTATTTATTGTAGCTTTTATTTTCTCGTTCTTCTCTTTTTACTCCAACTCCATTGAATTGAATCGAGAATTCGTAGATTGCATTTTTCTGTTGTTCGCAGATTCGATTACAAACTTTCGAATTTTTGTTATTTCGAAAGAATTTCCGGTTTTATACTGCTTTCATTTAATACTGTTGACAATATTTTAGTTGCCGGGAAATAATCTTTCGGTTTCTCTTCTCTTCTGTTTTTTATTGCAGGATGATGCCATGGCGTGTGGCTTTTAATGCAAGAGGACTAAAAAATCTGTACTGAAGGTGAGTCAAATTAGTCTTTTATGCTGATATTCAATACTTATCGTTAAAGTCGATGGAAGCGGATTTTCTAACATCTTTTGTTCATCACTTCAACTGTCTTAATTATTAAAAATTCTTAATTCTTATAATGAACCTTAATATTTCCAAAAATTTAGCTGTATATTTCCATT
The DNA here is from genome assembly GCA_949629155.1 of Myopa testacea. NCBI lineage: Eukaryota > Metazoa > Arthropoda > Insecta > Diptera > Conopidae > Myopa > Myopa testacea. Next base: position 50,684,423 of record OX451347.1, read on the forward strand.
ATAAGATTCGTTAACCTTTCAATAAATTTAAAGAGCTTCTTTCAATTACCAACGTCTTAAAAACTATAATCGTTTAAATTATAAGAAATCCACTTTCAGATATCTACATTTCTAAAGTCTTAAACTCTTTAAATCTTATAGACGAAGGAACATGTTCTTTCCATCTGGCAATTTGTTGCTTTTTGTTGTTAAAACATGAAGCAGTATCGATTGGATGCTAACCAACTTCAAGGAATAAAAGATAAACGAAGTCGACAAACGATAAATTTTCAATTTTCAATCTTTTCCTCCGGCAATCGTTTGGAAAATTTTTAACTTTCGTATTTGGGCCCCCTCTCCACCCTCCTCTCCACCTCGTTTCCGTTTTTCTTTCCATTTTCGGAGCAGCAGATTTCAATTTAAATCGACCGAAAGTACATTTTTCAACCCTGGGAATGGGAACTGTACAATATTTAGGACGTCTGCGTCTAGCCGCTGTCTGTACTGAGGTTCTTGTAACGGTTTTCATGGCTTTCAGTTGCTCTGGCTTAATGAGGTTGCGGCTCTGGCTGAATGGGGTTGAGACTCTGGCTGAATGAGGTTGCGGTTCTGGCTGTATGGGGTTATGACTCTGGCTGAATGCAGTCAAATTTATTATGATTGAGGAACTATTAAAAGAAATTTACAAAGAAAGTGAGTGAAAGGAAGAGAAAGACGAAGAAGAGAATAGGTTGAATAATAATAATCGTACTAATCCTTATCGCTTATACTTTATCGCTTTACTTTATACTTTCTTCAATCTGCTTTCTGTATTAAAGTTAAAGTAAATAATTGTATCCAATCATAAGTAAATCTGTAGATTATCTGATACGCAGTTATACTAAGAATTATCTGCCAACATCATATCCAATCATAAGATGAAAATAGCTCCATTAAAATAGTTGCAGAGTTAATCCACTTTACCTTTAAACAGTCAAATAAACCCAATCAGAAGTACGAAATCTGTTGACCGTTCGTCTTTAACCTTAAGGAATCAAGGTAAGAAAATAAGAAGTCGAAGAAAACACAGAATTCAATCATGGGGATGATTTTGAAATACAATGTTTCAAAAAAATTCTCCTCCACTCTACAGAAATACCAAAAGCACTATACAGCCATCCTTGCAATATACATACGAGTGTATGTGTATATCCGTAGATGACAACAACAATGTTGGTCGATTTTTGTTTATACACTCGTATATTTTGTAGTTTATTGCATGACGATCATCGATGACCAACTGCAGAAACCAAACCAAAAACAAAACCGAAAAAGTAAAGGAATCTTGATGACTTGAGTGGCCAAAGAAAAGCGGCATAAAGAAGACGCAAAGTTATTTTAAATTTTCCCAATCAGCCAGGGACACCGAAGAAAAGTCCAAAGTCAAGGGAGAAATTGAGAAAATCCACAATAAAAATGTTTTCCTTTAATAAAAATTCAATTTCCTTTGGCAACACATGTTGTCGTCATCGTCGTTATCCCCGTAGTGGTTGTTGTTGTTGTCGTTGTTGTTGCTGCACAGCTGTACGGTTGCTGCAGCAACATTCAATTTGTAAATGCAGTCCATAACAATGATGGCCACACCCTGCGCCGCCCACAACTACAATAACAATGGCAGGAGCAACAACGTCAGTGACACAACCTGTGGCCCAAAAATGTCTGTCACCACTGATGCTCGGTAGTGCTGATTGTGTACTCGTCGTCCTCGTCGACCCAACCAACAACCGTCCCGCCCTCGTCCTCGCCGACCCAACCAACCACCGTCCCGCCCTTGTCCTGGTCCACGCCTTGTTCAGCATTCACATCTCATCTTCTTCCTTGTCGACTTTGTCGTTGTCCTTATCATCAGCGCGAGTCGTGGATTGCATCAACAACGACGTGTACGTCTTTGACTTCCTTCTTCTTCTTCTTCCGGTTCTTCCTCTTCCCGTTCAGGGTGGGCGACGACGAATGCGCGGGTCTGATTGTGTGCACTCTCTACTCCAGGGATACCATTAAAGTCTCTGAAGCGGAAATGCAGCTCGCAGCTGCCAGCAGGGACACGATTTGTTGCCAGCATGCAGCAGCATCAGCAACGGCATCAGCAACAGCAACAGCAAAGTGAAGGCAAACAATTTAAAAGAAACAAAGAAAAAAAATCTAAAATAAAGTAAATCGAGTAGCGAAAGCTGGAAGAAAAAAAGTAATAAAGTTTAGAAAAATAGCGACGACATCAATTGAAAATAAATTTCCAGTTGTTACAAAGCTCATTCTTCATTTGAAACACACGCCGCCTGCGAAGAGTGATTCCAGGAACAGCGGCAGCACCCGGAAGAGGACTCCAAGAAGAAGAAGAAGCAGCGTGTGATCATCCGGACCCCAATCAGGCGGCTCATTTCAAACACCCACCCACTATCATTTCTAGTTCATCACAAAGACTGGTGCAAAGAGTTGGAAAACTTGAAATTGACAGCAACAACAACATCATCATCATCAGCAGCAGCATATAAAATATGTTCATCGGCAATATCAACCTCCTTCTCCGCCAGCAACACCAGCACCAGAATAAGAATCATTACAGTCATCATCATTATCATTCTCAAGCTCATCATTCTCATCACCTCTCATAATCCCCATCATGCTCTACCATCCCCACCACCTTCCAAGTTCATCTCTCATTTTTAGCACCGCTTATGAACTGTTGACGATGTGGATATGCTACCGTCACAGATGCTACGGGGAGCAACCAAAGAATCAGGAAGGCGTTCCACAACGCCTCACGCTGTAGACCACCGACTCTACATCAGATGTTGTTTTGTTCCAAATGATTTCCACTTGATCAATTCGATTAAAGGGATGTTCGTTTGGGATGAGAAATCGATGCAGAGTGGATGAGAAATGATTTTAAGGCGGTGGTCGGTGGGTAAGAAAGACTCAAGATATAGGTTTAGTTCAAATAACCGCACCGAAGTTCCTGAAAACTAAAAGAAACTATCATCTATCATTCGAAAGGAATTCATCATTTTGACGTATTTCATTATCACAATCGTGGAACACGTGTCGCAGACACAAGATGGTCCTTAGCTCATCTGACCACAGTTCTTACAACAACTACGATATCTACCTACATACATACTCGTATAGATAATATTGGACAAATTTCTAATCTGATAATAATAGCAAAATTAATTGAATAAGTTCCAGAACATCCTCAATGACTTTGTGGAGAAATTCTAAAGGATTCTCAGGATTTAAGTTGTGAAGAAGAAGTTAAAGAAGCTTATAAATTGTGTCTCTTCTGCTTGTGTCCCTTCTTCCTTCCTCCGTCCTTGGTTCTTAGTTTTGTATCTCAGAAGTATCCAAACATACTTCGGACACATCTTGAACTCATTCACAAAGAATTCAGTCACAAGTCCAGAAAACAGCAACAACATTTATTTACTTGGCTTAGTATATGTGTACGTTGACCAGAACATTGATGACAGATCATCGACTTAACTAGATTCTGTACAGTCGCAGTGTGTGTCCATTATAAATTGCTTTACAGTACATATTCAAGATAAACAGTCCTCTGCTGCTATCCACCAGCAACAGACACCACATCCTTGCGGTTTCTCCGCAGTCAATAAATAATGTTGAGCAGTTTGCTCATTTTACGACGGTGTTGTTTGTCTTTTGTCAGGAATCAATATGAAGGCGAGAAGAAAAAGAAAAAATAATCCACGCACACATCATAAAAAATAACAGCAGAAGCAACAGATGTAGAGGCAGCAGTATAATAATGGTTCCAATAATGGTAACAATAATAATAATAATTCCAATAATAATAGTGATGAAATCCGATTTATGATCAGCGATGATTTTCTTGGAAGATTGAAAAATAATCGTATAGCAAAAGTTGAGCAGAAAACGTATTATGAGAAAGATTAAGGAAATTTTTATTATATATCAGAATTACGATGGAAGAAGTTGTTGATGGGAAGGAGAAGTGATGCAATGAGGAAGGGAGTGATAGAAAATATACATATTCACCCCGTATTCATGAAATCATCATCTGCTACATTTTTCCGAATCTGAATTAAAAATTGATTTTCGTTACTAATAAAAGAACCAACCAACAAAATAAGTATAAATACAGAAATATTGTTGGCTCTAACTAATAATTTATGAAACCAGAATTGATAAAAGCGAGCTTAGAATTTATTATACTCCAGTTGGCCAATGAAAGGCTAACAATAGCAACAAAAACAACACAAATAAATAATAAACCACAACAAAACTTTGTAATTAGTTTTGGGGAAGGGATCACCACCAAACCGAAAAAAATTGGGGCAATGAAGAATATGGCAGAAATCCAATCCAAAAAAGAACAAAAACGAACAAACAAACAGAGTAACTGCAGCAGCAATCAATGCTGGCAAAAATAAACTTTGGCAACAAAGTTTTAGCCACAATTGGGATCTGTTGGCTGTGCAATTAAGCCAGACAGCCAGCGAACCAGGCAGTCAAACAACCAAGAAGACAAACGAACACTCAACTCACAGAACTAATCAGCCACCCAATCCACCTGCCGAACGACCCAACAACCAGTCTGTGCAACAAGAAGTGCACCGACTATTGAGGGAATGAGGACACCCAAAAGATACCCGTTCCCAATCGAGGGGGCAAAAAGTTGATTAAAAGAAAACTGAACAAAAATGAGCAAAAATATCATATTTTGTAAAAATGAAAAGCTTCTGCTTTGCTTCAATTTAAGCATCACGGTCATCGCCAATAATTATTTTTACTCTCATCCCACTTCAAATAAAGTTACAAGTAATCTCAAGATGCAATATCGATAGAAATAAATCCCAGAATAACACAAACAATTCGTGCTCTGAGTAGCATTAAATGGGTTGCTTTTGAGAGTTGAAACTGAGACTGAAATGTAGCTGCAATATGTTTGGGTTGAACTACGCTTCAGAGTACTTGATTGAGATATCATGTGCTTTCATAAAAAGAAGGACAGGGGGGGAGGGGAGTGGAAAACATTCAATCAAAACCGTACTTCTCTTCCTTTATTCAATTAAGACTGTCAGAAACTTAGAACGAATGAGTATAGGAAACTTTTTCTTGTTCAATAAAATTGGAAAAATCGAGATAAGTTTGTAGAGAGAGAGAGAGAGAGGGAGTGGGAAAGAGAGAGGGAAAGAGAGGGATAGAAGTGCAATAAAAGTGAGTGATGGGAGTGATAGAGGGAATATTTATTCTATAAGTACAATATACTATAGTATATGTATCTGTGAGTATATGTTCTTTTGTTTCCTTGGCATACCCAGCATTTGCTACCCAACACATTTATAATCTCTTTCTACATCCACTTTATGTCCTCATCTCCAACCCCTGACTTCTTCGAACAATCAATCTGCATCCTTATTATCTACATTTTCAGGCATTCCTAATGATGTGTTGCCAGCCAGGCATAATGAAGGCCAAAAGCTCTTTAAAATAGGCGACCCTTAAACCGGATATGTTGTTGTTGCTGTTATTCTCGCTGATGTCGCCTTCAGCATCATCTTCTTCATGTTTTTTTTTTTTTTTGTTGTAACGAAGTGTACAGTACCCATCTACACGTGTACAGGCTCACATGATATGCTTTTCTTGTGGCTACTCTTACTTGCCGTTTGTCCCTCCTCCTCTCTTTTGTAGTATACTCCTTTTAATGGTTGGATTTTCTCTGTCTGCTTCTAAACAAGAATCTGAAAAGGGTCTTGGTTTATTTTTCTGACAAGTTCAGAGTTTCACTGCCATAATATATGTTGTTTTTGTCTTCCTTGTATTATTGAAGGTTTGGGGTATGTATTCTGAGGGTGAAGACATAGAAAACTTGGGGCTTCGGGCTCTACGGTGTCCATTTGTGAGGCATACAAATATTTTCATCCATTTTACAATTCTATTTTATTCTTTCATCCTTGCTTTCGTCCCCTCTTTTCCTCATCACTTATTCTCGTCCTACTCTGTACTGCAATATTTCGTCTACTTAATTCAGTCACATACATATTCTGCTCTTTAATTTATACGAGTTACGTACTCATATCTGTGATGGAGACCTGTCTTTAAGTCTTAAGGAATTCTTTTCTTAGAATCTTCCTTTTCTTCTTATATATCCTCCCATAAAAACTTTCTTTTTTAAATTCTGGTAAAAAATTCCTTCGAAGAAAGCATTAATAAATGTTATTATGTCAAATTTTGTACATTTATATACCATATATAAATCGTCACGTATTACAATCATTATATATTAATAAAGTCAAAATACTACAATAACAAAACAACAACAACCACCATAACCACAATAATACCATATCTACAACAAACATTTTTTGAAATATTTACAATAAAAACCAATCAAAAGCGAAAAAAACAAAAATGAAAAGAATACAAACAGAAATAAAGAAGGAATGAATGAATGAATGAACCCAAGGGAATGAATAAATAAACGGAATACTGAATAAATAGATAACCGAATGGCGATGTTCGTGTGAATGAAAAAATGATTATATGAATGATTGATTGTGTGTAAATTTATTGTGTGTATGGATGCGTGTGTATCATCAGCATCGCTGGTATTGTCACAGTGACACGTAGCATACAACAACAACAACGATAGCAACAAGTATGAAGCATGACTTTCATATAGAAACAACGACAACAAAACCACTAGAATAAGAATGACAATAAAACATCACGTATGCATGACTGCCAACATACTAAAAATAACGTTAGAAACGAATGAGTGCATCAGCGAACGAATAAAGACAGAGAGAGGGAGAGAGAGGAAAGAGCGATAGACACGTTCGTCGAATGTGCGCTCTTCAGGGGCAACTTAATGCGAATTCATATGTTAATAATTCTTCCATCGCGCGAATGGCGACATTTGCAATCATTAAATGTTGTTGCGGGTAATGCTAGTGTTGTTGTCTTTATAGTTATTGTTGCTATTCATTGTGCAAGGATATAAAATAGTAAATAATGGCTTTTTTTAAAAAAACATTAAAGAGAGGTAAGAAAAAATGGAGATGAGATCTTAAAATTAGTTTTAATATTGGCTCTTGAGAAATGCCCTAAAAGTTCATCATGTCTTCGATCATAAAAAGTGTCTTTATTACTGTGGTTGTTTCAATTAATTGGGCTGAAAGAATCACTTCCCGAAAAAGTGATGCATTTCCTTCCTTCTTTACTGTTAGTTTTTTTATCACTTCTATTTTCTCTGGAGAAAAATTATCGAGAACACATCTTCAATTAGTTTGCTTCCCTGAAGTCCACTTAATATTGTTAACTCTTCACTGCTTCTTCATGCATTCAATCTTTTTTTAATCTTCTCGCTTCTCATTTGAAAAGAAATCATTCTTTGTGCCCAACGGTCCTGGATACTAACGGAGTGAATGAGATCAATTAATCAATCACTCTCAACAGTTCTGAGCTTACATCCTGCATTCAGATCCTCAGAAGGCAGTTTTTTCACTCTTCTACGAAGAAAAAGAGGAGGAAGTAGAAAACAAAAGTTATTCTTTTATCATCACATCACTTGTTCTGCGTTGCTCTCTTCTGCTTCTTGTGAAACTTCTGACTGATAGATTAGGCCATGAAATTTAGACACATGGCAATGATACAAACTTAAAAAGGAAAGAAGATGGCTTAATCTCCTTCCTCTTCCTCTTTTTTCTTCTTCTTCTCTCTCCCCCTTCTTTTTCTTGTGTTTTGAGTTTCCTCGACGATAAGAAAAGAATAAAAATTTAGCAGACTTTCAGGACTTTTAGAAGAGTAGAGCCACACCCATGATAATAAAAAGAAAACAAAAAATACAGTTGCTTTGGTTGTTGGCGTTGTTGTTTTATTTGTTTTACTCCTGTCATTTTGTAGAAACGTCAAGTTTATCAGCTGCTTTAAACCCGGGACATCATTTATTTGAAGACTCCGAAGCGAATCCAGCCAGAAAGACGCGTTGTTTTGAGGAAAAGAAAACAAGCATTCATACTCACTGACATTGTTTTTTCCCAAGAGAGAGAGAGAAAGAGAGAGGGAGAGAGAAAGAGACAGAGGGAGAGAGAGAGAGGGAGAGAGAGAGGGAGAGAGATAAACAAAGATATACAAAAACCTTCCGCTTCCTTTCGTTAGCTTTTGGATTATTTGTTGCTTCAGGTGAATTTCTTTTCTCCTCCTCCTCCACCTCTTCTTCAAACTCGAGAGGATTTATTGATGTGGGACGTGGGTGTGGGTGTGGCTGTCTGTATGTGTGCGTGTGTGGCACCACTCACACAAGAGATGATTAATCTTTGTGTCGCTAAGAGCGCAGGAAAAGAAAACAGACAACAACAAAAACTGGTGCTCTTACTTACATTAATCTCAACGGAAAGATTAAAGATGTCTCAAAGCGAGATAGATAAACAAACAGATAGAGAGACAAACAGACACACTATACAAAGAGAAAACTTATTTACATGTTGAAATCCATTTTGTCCCCTATCAACAAATTTTCTAAACATCTCTGAAAATTCTTCAATCCTTAGAAAAAAGGTACCACTACAAAAAAGGGAGAAAAGAAGATGAAAGGCAAAGAAAAAAACGCAAAAGTTTTAAACAAAAAGTTATTCTCTCTTCCTTAAAATCACGTTCCTTTTGAACAAGCATAAAACTCTGAAAGAAATAATTTTAAAGGAGAAAACTTTGTTCTATTCCAAAAACAGATGATGATTTCAATCAATTTCCTTTGAAAATGTAAAATATTCTTCGACATGACAATGATATTGATTGAATTCCTTTGCAAATTCCTCGACACTTGGAGTGACATTTCCAGTCAACATCCAGACACAACCAGAGACTCGAGTGACAGGTGACAGTGAAAGATGAAATCTATATCCTATCGTGGAAATACGAATACTGTACAGAGTTAGTACAGAGGTTGAATTAATGTACATATGTACATATTTTTACCTCTTCTATGAATTACAATGATTCATAAAGAGTGTGCTTATATAAAAGATTGACTTCTTCATGAGATCAGAGCAACAACAATGCAAAAAGGTAGTCACCACTCCGCGCGTTGAGTGTTTGATCCACTCCATTGGCACCGAATCAAACTTCTCCGAAGAGCGCAGCGCGTCCTCGGCAAGAACGCGCCGCCATTATTGTTGCTTGTGGTTGTTGTTGTTGTTTGATTTTGTTGTTTGTTTTCATAGTTGTTTGGTTTTTGTTGTTTGTTTTTCGCAATTAGGGGATGCGAACAACCCTTTCTGCCAATGAAGTGTCGACTACCAACACAACATGTCGATGAGGTTCAATTTATTTGATTCCTTTACAGAAAAACTTATTGCGAATTATATACGAAATTTCGCCAAAGCAAAAAGAATGTTCAACGATTTTAGAGCAGCTCTCCAACTGAACGTGCTGCAAATGATTGTTACAGTGTTTCTCAAAGCGTACTCTGTGCGGATTTCTGTGTGTTGAAATGATTTTAATGCACAGTGCAAAATAAACAGTTACACTATGAAATTTTTTATTTATTTTTTTATGAAATGTTAGTTATTAAAACATACAAAGAATATGCTTCTTTCATAGAAAAATATTTTATTTTCAAATTTAAATAAAAAAATTAAATTTTGATCATATTTCAAATAATATCTGAAAAATGAGATAAGAAACAGACAGAGAGAGATAGAGGGAGAGAGAGGGAGAGAGAGGAGAGGTGGAGAAAATAGAAAAAATAAAGTAAATGACAAGACAGAAGATTGATAAAGAAGATATTCGGTCCATAAATCGAATAATTTTAAATTCAGTTCATTCGTAATTTCAATTTATTCGTAATTATTATCATCGTCCTCGTCACCATTATGATCATCATTATCATTAGCATCAATATCACCACCATCATCATCATCATCATCTCCGTAAGCGGCTAGAAGAGGAACAGCCACATTGTGAAACTGTTGATGCCGATATTATTAATGATATTTGAGCTCAGAGTGATTTTTCACTCCTGTCATGCGTGCATATTTGAAAGGTACCCCATACAAACAAACCAAAGAAACACACACACATACACATACAAACAAATATACACGCACTCATACCACCCTCGCCGAAGGCTGTCATTCTGAGTAGTCGGCCTCCTCTGGTTGTCATTCGAGACTGACAGCTGGATAAATAATTCGCTTGGCTTCGGTTCGGATGGATGAAAAAGAAGAAGAACCCGTAACTGATGGGTTTCACTGGTGTTGTTGCTGTTGTTGTTCTTGTAATTATTCCTGCATAAATTGAAACTTTAAGCATAGAAATAGAATTGATATGGATGCCGTCTATGGAAAATATTAGAAATGAGCCACTCGACAAACACTTTGAACGCTATTCAACACGTATTCGAAGAAGAATTAAATTTCGATTCGTTCAGTTCGATTGTTTGGTTCTCTAATTAAATGCGAGATAAAACGAGGTGAAGAGAAAGCGATAGAATGCTAAATAATAACTAAAATTGAGTGAATAATTTAATTTAATCATATCGACGACAAAAAGAAATTAAAATGCAATCAAATCACTTTTATTATTAATAATTTCATTATTCTTTTATAATTTAAATAAAAATTAACGTAAAACTTTGAATGGAGATGAACATTTCTGAAAACTTTTATTTAAATTAAGTGAAATCAAAAACTATTTAATTGTTTAGAGTTTATTACAATTTATGGCTTTCATTTGCGATTTATTTAGTGTAATTTAATGTAATATAATAAATTGAGAAATTAATACCATATAATGCTAAATTATGGAAATTTCTGAATAATTTTAATGTAAATATATTTTAATTAATGCGTAAATTTGTTGTAATTTTGATTGCAATTAAATTTCTCTTTATTTTTGATATTTTTTTTTATATTTTATTATAATATATTTGGATCTTAATTAATAAATATTGCAAATTTAATCTATTTTAATATTGAAATTTATTTAAACTTTAATTAATATTTAAATAATTTTTAATATTTTGTATTTTTTTGCTGTTCGAATATTTTCAATGAATTTCCAAAAAGTTTTCATTTCATATGAAAGCATTAATTAATTTTTAAATATTTTTAATTATGTTTACAGTAGCTTTTATTACAGAAATTATTTACTTTATGTTATTAAATGAAAATATGTGAAAATTTTGCTTCTCTTTGCCGGAATTTTTTTTTTTTTATTTTTTTTAACTGCTGCTCAATTAAAATTCAACTTTGAATGCAACAAATGTGAAAAAACCGACACAAATATTTTACATATTAATTTATATATTCATTTAAATGAAATTTCTGCACAGAAAATAATGGAATTGTTTTTTTTAATCCGGAATTTTTTGGGTTATTTTTGCTTTCTTTTTTTCTGGATTGTTATTGTTTTTCTTACTTTGTTGTTTATTTATTTTGTACACTTTCTCTGTTAAGGGAAAAAATTACTTTTTTATTTCTTTTTTTTTAATCTTTAGTCTCTGTTGCTGTTGCTATTAACCCCCGTGTTGCTTCTACACAATGGCTCACATCCTTCCCCCCTCCCCCCTCCCCCTCCACCCTTCAGCGTTTTTGCAAAACACCAGCTGCAATTTTATGCTTCAGTGGTGCATTTTTTATGACGCAAGCAGGTTGCACAAATAATGCACAAGCAGTCAGCCAGCCAATCAAGCAACCAGCCAAATAACACCACACAACGTGGGTGCGGTGGCCGAGGGGCTGCGAGAGGGGGGCGAGATGGGGGTCGATGGGTATCATCCACACCCCTCCCCTCGACCCCTTCACCGTCCCACATCAACCACTTGCTACAAGTTGGCTTGCAACATGGCTTGAAAATATGCGGTTCGTAGAAACTTTGTTCGCATTCAGCTGAAATGCGCTGGCACGTCTCTGTGTGTGTGTGAGTGAGTACGTGTGTGTGTGTGTGTGTGTGAGTACGTGTGTGTATGTGTGTGTGTGAGTACATGTGTGTGTGTGCACATTGATTACGTAATATTTCAACAGTGCCAAAGTACAACAACAGCCACACATAAAAACAAAGAATAAAAGAAACGTTCTTTTACAAAATAAGCTTTTTAAGCTGCAATGCAAATAATAGAGTTGGGAGAATGTTGTTGTTGTTGTTGTTGGTGTTGTTGTTGTTGTTGCAAAATAATACGTGCAGAATATTAAAAAACGGTTCTCTCCTTGTCTGTGGATCAGAACATTGAAGGAATTTAATTTAAATACTCATTCGTGCAGAGAAGTAAGAAAACTCGTTTTTTGTAATAAAAAAAATGCAGCAAAGTTTAAGGAAAATTTTAAATAATATTAAATAATTTACAAGGAGTAAAATAATAGTAAAAAATTGCTAAACGTTACCCATATTTATTATTTTATTGATGATTGTTAGGAAAGTAAAATATATATGTTATATTAGTGTAGTTTTCTTTAATGCTTCTGTTTTAGAAGTGTTTACTTTAGAAGACAGTAACTTTAAATACTGCAGCAGTAAAACAACAACAATAAAGCAACAACAACTCTCATCGTCATGAACAATATGAAACTTCTGCCAACCCATGGCGATAGTAGAGAAGCAGGCAGAGAGGCAGGCGGGGGCAGCAACGTCTCGCCAGCCGCCTCTTAGAAAAAGCCTCCTGAGAAATAATCACTGACAGATACACACACACACACACACACGAAGAGACACACACACCTCACAAAGTGAAATTGCTTCTATTATTTCTAGTGCTGCTGTTGTTGTTGTTGTTGTTGTTGCTGTGACTCTGTACAGAGCCTGATTCTTCATTCACTTGAAGATCAGCACAGGACTCGTTGCTCTCGTTTGCTTTGTGTATGAATCGCTTTCATGCAGATGTTGAAACGTTATGTTTGTGGCCTTGTCCTGGCTGCTGACTGCCGGCTGGCTTGCTGCTTGTTTCCCTGACTGACTGACCTGCTTTTCAGCCTGCCTGCCTGCCTGCTTGATTTCTTGTCGGCCTCTCAGTCTGCCTTCTTGTCTGGCATCTTGCTTGGGTTCTTCTTCCTGCAGCCAGCCTCCCTGGTGACTTGCATGTCATCTTCTTTAGTTTTTCCGTTTCCGCATCCGCATCCGTTTCCGCATCCACTGAACGACATCTGTGCTTCATGCCTTGTGCTTTGCTGCGACACAAGAACGTACTTGTGAAAATCTGCAATTATTTGCTTCGGTGTTGCAAAGTAACGAATAAGTGCCGAATGGTGGCAACACTGGTCCATCGAGAGGATTTGCTGAATAAGCAAACGAAAGGCTGTCAGAGTGACAGCTGTATTAATAAGTGGAAAAAAAAAACACATGAAAAAAATTACGAAAAAAATTACGAAAACTGCTGAGAGAAGGATTGATAAATAAAACTGTTCGCTCTTTAAATGAGTTCAATATTAAAGAAAGTTTTCAATTAAACTCTGCTTCTACCTCATGCACAATTTTGTAGCATGCGAGAAAAAAGATTCTAAATTCGCTTTATACACATTTTTTATATCTTTCAAGTGATCAATTAAAAAACTTTTTACTCCCAGTTTTTTTTTTATATTTTCGAGTTTAATTTACAGTTACCTTGAAATCGTATATCCCTTGAAATTCCTTCAAAAGTTAAAAAATTTACACCTAATTTAATCTTGTATCCTTGAGTATGTGAAACGAAGAGCTATAAATTTGTCTGCAAACTGAAAGGAAACTTTTTTAATGATGTAACAAAGTTTTTTTCGTTTTCTCCAAATCTTGGGCAATAATTCGAAATTTAGAAAAACTTTTCTGTTGCATCATCCACCCGATTTCTCGAGGGTACCACGATTTGTTGTCATCAGAGGGTGACATCATTAAATTTAAAGTTCTTTCGTGACTTTTACTCGACTGTAAACTGAACTCAATTTAACTGTAAAACTTTGTAATGAAGCAAAATTATATAAACTAAAATAAAATGCAATGGATTCACATAAAATTCAATAGATTAGTAAATATAACAGTAAAGAGAAAGAGAAAAGAGTGAACCTGAGAAAGCTTGTGGGGAAAACTTTTCTTGCTTTTGTTCTCTGTATCATGGGTTAATTTTTTATATATCACTATTTTTGGTGCTAATTAAATAATAATAAAAAGTGTATAAATACAATTCTCGGGTTTCTCTCTTGAAAATTTAACTGTTTTGCTGTTTAACTGTTGCAGTAACTGTTTTATTTTTAGTGCGTTTCTTTGAAAGTTCTTCTTTGCCATTCTTGTGACTCTGCTTTTTCTGAAGTTCCGAAGAGCACAAAAATTCGTGGTTCCTGGAAATCGTGTCTCAACTGCAATTTGTTCTTCTTTGTCCGTTACTTCTTTTTATTGTTGTTCTTCTTCTTGTATTCCTTGTTGTTGCTTTTGTGCTGCTGGTTTTGTGGCAATAATTTTGTGTACTCTCTAATAGCTTCACTTTTGTACTCTACTCCGTAATTACTTTGAAACTATTGTTATTGTTGTTATTGTTGTTGTATTGTAGTTTCGCCAGCAAAGTTTCGCACATTACGCAGCATATCCTTCGGCATCCTTGGAGCAACTTCTGAGTTCCATCCTTGCTCTCCCCTCATCCTGGAACGTGTGAGTGAGAATACATGACAGTCATTTATTTGAATATCCTTTCGTTGCCCTCGTGTTAGCTAGTGTCAAGTTTCGGCATTCGTTTTAATTACATCGAAATGCGAAAGTGAAGCATACTTTCGGGAGTCATTCAACAGAAACTTGAAAGTTCCACAGAGGGATCACAACCACTGCTGTTCTATGAACTGTCATTAGATGTCATTAAAATAAGATTAAAAACAATAATTACAATAAAAGTAAGGATAATAGTAATAATAATTTGAAATATAATAATAATAGAGACCATTTATAGTTTATTTAAGTTAAAATTTAATCCTTGTATTTTATGTTAAAGAAAATACTACAGAAATAGATGACTATATAGTAGAATACTATAATATTTAAATACCTTGTATATAAAGAGAAGTATTATCGAGCTTTTGTTAGGTATTCAGTTCAAATCTGACCTCAGGTTAAACTAACCTCAAAATATTCCAAAACATTCATATGTAAATATTGAGTTTTTGTTAGCAAAGAGAGAAAAACTAAAAGCGAATGCATCCCAAATTCAATTACAACAACACCAAGCAAACCAAATTCATGGACCAATAAATTTAATACAATAAAAAAATGAAAAAAAAAAGAAATATTAAATTCAAACCTCCGAAAAGTAATAAATAAACAAATGAATGAATGAACGAGTGAACGAAGGAATGAATGAATGAAGGAATTCATTTGCGCCTGAAACCATTTGCACAGAATAACGGTGGATAATTTACGGCAATTAACACGCCAGCTACAGTAACAACAACAACAACAACAACGCAAAAACAACAGCAGCAACATCACAACAACAACAGCAGCAACAACATCACAACAACAATAGCAGCAGCAGCAACAAGAACAAAAGCAGTGACAGCAACACAACAGATGCAATGCCAACACTAACAGTAAACCATCGACAATAAAACATTCCCAACAACAGCGACAAAAACTGTAAAACGTTTTAAAAACTCATTCGAATTCATGCAAAATGCATGAACAGAAAAACGATGTGGAAAAAATGGTAAACAAAAATATCGAAAAAAATATGGAAAAAAAGATCGAGAAAAAATATCGAGAATAAATATTGTGAAAAAATATTGTGAAAAAATATTGTGGAAAGCTATTGAGAAAAAATATGGACCAGAAACATCAATGAAATTACATTTGGATATCATGATGAGTGCGAAGGACATCCAAAATAACAGCAACAAAAATTCTTAAAGATTTGTAGCGGGTGGTCAGAAGTGATCAGGGGTGGTAAGGGATAAAAATGAAGAAGAGAGAGAGAGAGAGAGAGAGAGAGAGCGAGAGAGAGAGAGAGAGAGAGAGAGAGACCGATTGAGGACTCTTTTTAGAGGAATGAACAAAATGAGC
This sequence comes from Myopa testacea, assembly GCA_949629155.1. Taxonomy (NCBI): domain Eukaryota; kingdom Metazoa; phylum Arthropoda; class Insecta; order Diptera; family Conopidae; genus Myopa; species Myopa testacea. The sequence goes on from OX451347.1 coordinate 50,700,422, forward strand.
CCAGGCTCAAAAAAGTGCTGTTAAACTTGTGCACTCTTCAAAGCTTTTAATTGATGCTGGCAACAACAACAACAACAGCAACAGCCACAACAACCACATCTTCTTCTCTCTCTCTCTCTCGATCTGTCTCGCTCACACACACGCAGATTGCAGTCGGCGTGATATTTTAACTCGTGTTGTAACTTTGAACATTTTGACAACAACAAAAACAATAACAACAACAGCGTTGAGCACAGCTGCTTTTTACGATTGTGAAGCAGCAGAAATATCAACAGCAACAACAACAGAAAGCAGAACAACACCAAAAACAAATAAAATAGAGCGCTTGTTGGCTGCCGATGAGCCTACGAACGATCGTTCTTCACTCTGTACTGTGTATTTGTTGTTGTTATTTCTACTTAATTCTCCTTTAATTTTTGCCTTGTTTTTGTTGCTTTATTTGGTTTGCTTTTTTTTGCTGCTGCCAAAGCCATTATGGAAATGGCACCGTTTGGACCAAAAGTCTGAAACACACACACATTTGCTACTGGATCTGGCAACGCTCGCACCTGACATAAAACTTAATGCTGCCAACATAACAACATAAAAACAACAACAACAACAGGAGCTACAAAAAATACAGCAAGATTCTGAACTTTAAACGGTGTTCAGCCGGCTGTTGAACAGAATGGCGATGAAAGCACTTGAAGGAGGTGACGGAGGATGGCGGGAGGGGGGAGAACATGGGGGGGGGGTGAGTGTGGGGGGGTGTAAGTGGGGGGGAAGCAAGTGATGCGATGTGGTGTGTCGCCAGGCTAAATAATGGCATGATGTTGCCTGTGTTGTGGAGCAGCAGCAACAAATGATGTCATGCTGCACTTGCTGCTTGTTATGCATGTCGTCATATCCTAGCTGTATGTGTGTTGTTTATGTATGTATTGAAGGATATAAAATTTAATTGTTGACCTTCGCTCTTCCTGGCAATGAGCTCAATAAAGCGATCCAAGCGTAGCGTAGACAATAAAGCGAGTCAAGATTCTGACGGAGCGCAACGTCACTGTAACGAAAGCACTCGAGCGACGCACGTCGAAAATTTTCACGCTTCGATGTACTCCATTGTGAATGTAGCACAATGTTGCACTTTGGATCTCACGCTCCTCCCCCTTCCTCTCTCTTAGCCTCTCCCTTTGTTTGTGTTTCCAACCACCAGCAACATGCAACATGTTCTTTTGTCGTAACGACAGCGGAAAAACTTGAAGTCAACGTAGTGTAGTTTTTGTTGTTGTTTGTTGTTGTTGTAAGCATCTCCTTCGCGGCCAGCAACAAAAGCAGTCATCATAAAAAGCGTAACAGTTCAGCGGATTAACTACGAATGTCGTTCACACGCAACTTCACAACGAAAACGACGATAAACGACAGTAAAAAGAATAACAGAAACAACAACAAGCACAAAATAATACAAAGAATGATGAGAGACTGAGAAGAAATCATTTTCTGCGGTAATCGTAAAGTTTTTCTTGCATCCACTTCTTTCACTTCGATTATTTTATAGCTTTTTTCTTTTTTTTCTTCTCTATTCAATTAAAGATGCAGGGTTTTTATAAATGGGGAAAAAGCAACAAGTTTTAATGAGTTATTCCTTGAAAAGAAGCAGCATTTTGTTTTATTTTCCTTAAAGTATCATCAAAATAACCCGAGCAGATTATTTATCAGCCATTGAATTTAATTCCAGACCAACGAGAAAATGTTCACAATTCCAGCATCGCCACGATTTTGTGCTATGAAAAAAAAAGAACTAAAGTGGAGCCACGAGTAAAACGTGGAGGCGTGGCACTTAAATTTAATGCAAGAACTGGTTGAGTGGATGGTTTTATTGCCATCTCAGTCTCGGTCTCGTTCACGCAACCACTTTGACACGTCAAACGCTCTGCTCAACATGATGATGATCATGATGACGTCACCCGCCCCCCCCTCTCTCGTCCTTGACACCTTTCCAACATGCAACAGTTCTCAAGTGCAATAAAAACGCAAAAGAAACACTCACAAAAACTATTTCGTGAACTGAAAGCAACGACTTCTACCGTCGTTGGATTTAATGACTTCTGGAAGGGTAGGGAGGGGAGGGGAGGGAAGGGGAGGGATGCAGACACTCTTGTGCAGAAGATGCTCATAAAATATGAAGGAGTTTTCGCCTGGTTTGCTTCTTTAAAAGGAACAAAAGTCAACCGTGTTCAATTAATTAAAATCGCGCATACGTCGTGGTCTCCAAGATGCATTTAAACCCTACTCAAGACCTCTTCACTGTTTAAATGCCACACAACTTGTTGTTTAGTCGTTTGCCTCTAACGGTGGCTACTTTTTAAATAACTATTTCGGCCACATAAAAGCGGCAACGTTTTATAGCCAGCATCCGGCAACCGTTGGCCATAAAATTTTACTGCTTTCAGTGCTTTAAATGAATTTTAATTTTTTAATTTTCCTTCCTATCGGAGCTGCGAAGCTCGCCCGCCTTTCGTGGTCATAACCACGTAGCAGCTTAAATTCCAGGGTGCTCTCAAACACTTGAATGCTTCAAATTGTTTCAGAAGGAGTTGCTTTTGCGGTTACTCGGTTTTCGTTGTTGTTGTTGTTGCTTCTCTGGTGGTGTCGCTCCTCTGGTGGTGTTGTTGCTGCCACCGGTTGATTTCATCGTCTGCGACTTCAAATTTTATGCGTTTCTATCTTTTGTTGGAGTTTTTGTTGTTGTTTGCATATTTTGCTTTCTTGCCACCCTACACGTAAATATTAAACATGGTCCACTTGTTGTTGTTGTTGTTGGCTCTTCTATTTTCCCCCATCTTCTTGGAAGCTGTCTAAGTTTTGCTTGCATTTCCCCTTAAAACTCATGGAGCGGAGGGAGGAAGTTGATTGAGTTTCCTTTCGTTTCGTTGTCGAATGACGCTTTTTGTGGTAACCATTTAAAGTTTTCTGAGGGGGGGGGCGATCTTACCCTCTTCTGTTGCTCTTGCTTCTTTGATTTCCATCAACTTCTGGCCAAACGTTCGGAGGAATCGCTTCAACAGATCGTTATGCGTTTTTTACACTCGCTCCACTTCGTTGAAGGAAGGAATCTCGAAGACGAAGGAGAGAGAGGACAATAAAAGAGAAGGAAGTGAAGAACTCATGCTGAAGTTCCTTGAATGGGGATTAAAAGTTGCTCATACGCAGATCTGCATAACTTTGCTTCTTTTTGATTTCGTTGATTATGAGTCAAAGTTTGCAGCGATGTCAGAGTGAAAAATTTCGAGAACAGATAATTAAAGCGAATATTTTGAGTGTGCAATCGAATCTGCAATGAAATATTATGGAATACTCAACTTTAGAGACAAAGAGACTGATTTACCCACAGAGTAGGTGATCCTTTTATTGTATGTCGCTTATTATTCAGTGTAGTGAAGTATTAGAGACTCATTAATGAGTTTCTAGAGCATTTCTATAGTTTGGGTAATTAATTTCATTGACGTTAATGTGAAGAACAACACGTAACAATCAACAACAACAACAACAACGACAACAACTATTGTTGTGAACTGTGATGTTGTTCGTGAGCATTCATTGCATCTCTCGCGGGTATTTAAATTCATTTGCACGAAATGCGCAACAAATGAATAGTAAACAAGTCAACGATGAGCGGCGTTGAAGCGAAGCCGTGACAACTGGTGATGATGATCATGATGATGATGATGATGATGATGATGATGGGTATAACAATGATGTTCAAAGGTGATGCTAAACTAAACGCTCCTCCCAAACGGCATTTAATTCAATTAAAGTGAATAATAAATTGAATGGCACTCAAAGACAATGCAATGAATGTGAATTTGTGAACAGTAATAACAACAACAACAATGAGAACAATAATAATAACAACAATAATAATAAGAACGACAACTTCAACACCGAAAATCACGAAATTAATTTGTTTATTAAAGTCAAGTGAAATTCTATTTACGAGTAATTTAATCAGAATATAAATTAAAGTGTAATTAGAAGCTAAAAAGAAACAAACCATCGGCGCTTCAAATCTAATAAATTCAACAGAGTTTAGATTCTGCTCTTGCTTTGTAGAGGATTAAAATGAAGTGTTGTCGTAGTCAACAGGGAAACCATTCCTAAAAAACACTCCACACAATCTTAAGGAACTCTGCTTCATTCTACGCTACCCTTTTCTACTTCACGCTATTCTACGCTATGTAAATAAATCTGTAGAACCATCCAAGCCAGATACCGAGAAAGCTACCCAAAGTAAATCACGGAGTCCTATCGACTTGCCACAGAATCCTCAAGCAAGAGCAGAGCTGGAAGAATCCATTCCAATCTCTCACAACCACCACCAGCACCATCCACCACTCACCACTACCACCACCATCCACCCTCCACCACTCACCACTACCACCACCCTACACCATCCTCCTCTCTTCACTTCAAAATACACCAAAGCACCCTACACCCAACCCAGTCAAGCTCAGACGCGGTTCATTCAAGTTTACAGCGTAAATAAAAACTAATGCAGAATAGCAAAAGTTGTATCCGCCAGTATTTTTGTTAAATCGGAGGATTGTTATGGTTGTTTTTGTTGTTGTTGTTGTTTTTGTACTCTACAATGTTTACAGAGAGATCTGAATAACCAAGCTTAATAGACGAATAAACCATGAAGCCTATGATATCAATAGCAATAGATTTTCTGTTGTTGTTTTTCTTGTAGTCGTTGTTTTTATTGTTGTTAGTTTTTATGCAATTACTGTTGGTTTTTCTGCAATTGTTGTTATTGTTCTTTCAGTTAGTATTTCTTTCAATAAAATTAATTTATTCGACTTTTCTTGAGATGGTTTAACATTTTTATCTCATGAGAAATCATGATGTACTAAAGAAACACTTCATTATCGAATGATAAATACTCGTAAAAACCACTTAAAAACCGAGTTATTTTTATTCTTCTGAAAACTTGATGAACTAAAGAATCGCTTCTAAAGCGTTTCCTTATTTAAATAAAGTAAATTCACTAGATTTTTAGGGATTTCAAGTTCACTCTTTCTAAGGGATTTTCCAAGAAATTCTTGAAAACTGGCCTCACCACGAAAGTGGTTTTTAAATGCTTCATTTATTCTAAATGATGCAAAAACATTTTGCCATCCGGTGCATCTTTTTACTGCGCCCCACTCTACTCACTACTCTTTCTACTACTACTACTACTACTCTTTCTACTGCTACTTCTACTCCAGTGCTTCTGAATACTACTACAACTGCCACTGCTTCTATCATTACTTGTGCTTAAATTTGTTGTTGCGTTCGTTTTTGCTACCAGCATAAAATTTGTGTCCTCAGTGTTGTCGTTGTTTGTTTTTTTTTCCTGTTGCTTGCAATTAAGTGTCCCTTGACAGGCATCGTCGTTGATAATGATGATGATAATGATGGTCATAATTACGATGTAATGATGATGGTCAGAATAATGAGAAAACTGATTGTGATTATGATGAGCGCGATACTGGCGATGATGTTGATGGTGGTGGTATTGTTGATGGTGTTGCTGATGGTGTTGATGATGATGCTGAAGCTGAAGCAATTCACAAGCACGATGATGATGATGATGATGAGTGTTGTAATGAGATTGAACATGATTATGTTGATGATTTTTATTATGTTTTATGATGCTTTCTGAAGGTCTTGAAAATGTGTTGACTTCGCAGAAACGAGGCAGCGATTACGTTTTTTCACGCTGCTTCTGCTTCGCCATGCGAATTGTAATTTATTTTAATTTCCCATTTTGACATCTTCATTTCGTTTATAGAATTTATAATAACAATAAAAACAGCTGCGAATCACAAAACTATTATTAAATCATTTACAATATAATTCTAAACCCAAAATTCTAAAAAATTCATTTAACATTTCTTTGTACTAAAACAATGTGGTTCGAATTAAATATTTCATTATATTTAAGTAAGGATTTTAATTTGAATGCACTTAAAATTTAAACACATTTATAATTCGTCGAAATTCGGTCGTTTGGTCAGAGTTTGAGTTAAGAATTTAGAAGGATTTCGTTAAGTTTACTTTGTGTTAAATGTTTAAAGTAAACGCCACAAGAAATGAACACCAACTGATCCACCATCAATTCTACCCTTCAACCTCTCGAGCAAGAATAATAAAACACCGAAGAATCAAGACAACCACAACAAAAGAATAGGAAACAAGAACAAAAATTAAGCAGCATTTAATTTTTCTGTGTGTTCAACTAATAAAGGGTCTAACTTCAGTTTCATAGATAAATATATTTATATGCAAAGAAGGGAAGGAAGGAAGTGAGAGGGCGGGGGGGAGGTGGGAAAGGACAGACTAATATTGTGCCTTGTATTTGTAAGCTTTTTGCAATTTGTTACAAGATCCTTGACGCAAGCAAATATTTAAGTGAATGAGTAGCTACGATGTTCAACATGCACTCATGTCCACATGTCTGTGTAGATGTGCAGTTGTTTGTGTTGTTGTTCTTTTATTCCTCTTGTTGCTTTTGTTTATATTGACAGAACACAACACAAGGCAGCACAAAACAATGCAACGCAACAAAATAATTCATATTACTTCAGCTCACTCGAGCAGCAGCAGACGTTTCTGGCTTCTCGTTACTCGCTTTTGAAGTCTTTTGAAGTCTCTGGATTTTGTTGCTGTCAAATTAAAAGCTGCTATTTTTCAACTACATCGACATATGTTCCTTTAAATGCATGTGTGTGAGTTTTGTCCTTGTGCAACCGTTCACCAACAACTGAGAAGCAAGCAAAGTATTGTTGAGCTTGTAACACTAACGTAAAGAACTACAACAACAATTACAACAATTATAACAACGATTAGACCAAAAGAAATTAAGGTACTAAAGGAATGACCTATTAAAGATCTACAAACTCTACGATGTAATATAATATTAATCTACACAGTATATTAAGTATGTATTTTAACTTTATCTCTATCAAAGATGTCATTCATACGAACTGTTGTACTAGCTTATGACTTCTGCATTCCCTTATCTACAATTTTATCCCTTTTGTATAAAATTATTCTGAGTATAACAACTTGTAATTATAGAACAAAATTAATAAAAGTACCCTTTGATGAAAAACTTACTCACAGAACTTTTTCACATATATTTTCAACTGATGAGCTCTATATTTTGTGTAATAAAATTTAATTAAATTCCTTTAAGAAATTCTCCAGCTTTTGAATTGATAGATCTGCCCCCCCCCCTCACCCCCTCCCCTCAGTCTACATCCATCTCTGTAAAAAACTTTCTGTAACTGAATCTGAGCTCCGTAAAATGTGAGGCGTGTTCGTTACGCACTCATTTGTAAAAGTTTACTTTATTTCTTACGCTTGTCTCTCGGAAACTTTGAAAGACTCCTTCTTCATCACTTCCCTCTCCCTCTTCATCACTTCCCTTTTCCTCTTCATCACTTCTCTTTCCCTCTTCATCACTTCCCTTTCTCCCGGTTTACTTTCCTGCTTTCTGCAACACTTCTTCGCATTCTTTGAATTTAAAACTCAACTTCATTTTCTTTAAACTGCTCTAAGAATGGATATGAAAACAACATGTACTCGTGTTCAAGCAACATGTTTCTCTCTTTCTGTGCAACATTCTTGTGATAGAACATCACATGCACATTGTGTGGTATTTATGTTTATATGCTTGTTTCTTTCTTTTGTGACATAAAATACAATATTTCAGTGTGTTTTCTTTGTCCTTTCGCTCGCTTACGAAATACATTCCTCTTAACTGAATTCTGCAAGAACAAAACTTCTGTTTTACTGCTTCTTCTTCTTCTTAGTAAAAGAAACAGAACAGAGACAGAGTGAGAGTGAGAGTGAGACGGGAGAGCGATTTTGTGAGCTTAATTTCACTTGTTATTTGACTAAAAACATATGCAAATATTTTATTCATAGTTGAATCTTATGTCATCACAAAGAAAGAGAGAGACAGTGAAGCGAAAGACTTAGAAAGAGAGAGGAAGATAGAGTGAGCGAAGAGCATGAGAGTTTCGGTTACCAAAGTGACAGATATGAGTATTTAAATCACTGACCTGGTATCTATTATTTTATATCATGTATCATGTACTTCATCTTTTATGCAATCGAGTAAACTTAATGAAGTGACTCAAGTCACTCAACTCAAGGATCTTTCTTTCCTCTTTCTATATTGTACAATATACTGTCTTTCTGTCTCTTTATTTAGCTTGATAGCAGAACAGTAAATTTTCTAGAATTTATAAAGGAAGATTTTAAAGGATCCAGGATGTTGCAGGTGAAGAAATATACTTGGAAATTCAAAGAAATACAGTTCACAGTACGAAATACATACGAGAGATATTTAAGACATTACGATAGACATTACAATTCATATAATATTCGTATATTCGTGTACATACATTACAGAATTTCGAATTTTGTTTACAGTTAAGATATAAGAGTGGATATAAAAATGTTATGGAGAGCAATAAAGACTTAAACACAAACACACTCGCATATACATACATTGACAAGCTTACATATATATTTTCTCCTTACATACACTTATGAAAGTCTTTATTGATCGTACATAAATAAATATAAACGACTGTTATTGCTTTTAACGGATGAATTCTCTTCGCCTTCAAGCATAATTTTATTTTTCGTCTCAATAATTCAAATGCTTTGATAAAAACAAAAACAACATCAGAGGAAAAGGAAAGCAACCACAAACGAGGAGAAAAATAAATAATTTATATTTTTCCATAAAGTTTTGGTGACAAACAAACAAACACGCAGCGTTATCCTTTCACATTCAGACTCTATACACACACAGCCACGTATACATACATACACACACATACTCTCTCACATCACTTGGATGTGGTTACGTCGTCGCGACAGACATGTTTACGTTTTTGTTTGCGTTGGCGGCTGAAAGTCGCGTTCCGATTCAGCTTTAGTTTTACTTCAAAGCTTTGGCTTTTCGACTCCCATATAATTTAATTCCGTTTAGTTTCCTTGTTTTCTGTTTTATTGTTATTGGTTTTTTATTATTATTTTTTATTATCATCTGTTTTTTCTTTTTTTCCTTCGCGCTGGTTGAATTTTTTCTGAATTCGTTGTTTTAATCATTTCTTTTATGATTTTTTGTATAGAATGGCGTCGTTTTATTGGTTTTATTTTCATTGTTCTCACTTCCTCTTTATACTGGTTTAATATTTGGTCCTTTTTGAGCTTCCCCTTTTGCTTTGTGGCTTTTTTTCTTTGCCTGACTTTTTGATGGATTTCTTTTTATTTTCGCTTTTATTCAAATTAAATTTGTTCCACTTCAATATAACTTAAATTCCTGTTCAATTCCGAATTCTCAGCAACATCATCGGGTTTATGTCCCCACTAAGCTTATTATAAGTCTGGACATCACCCAATCTCAGGTTGACTTCTTTATTATATTTACATTGGATTCTTTGTTTAAGTCTCTTGTAAAGTCTCACAGAAATATTCATGAGATTGTTTTTCCTTCTTCCTCTATTCTCTCTTCTCTCTCTGTTATTCTGAGGGCGTGACCACAGTTGACATTTGCAGCTGGCCGATTGTCTTCTCAACCGGAGCAGCTTTTTTCATTCCGCTTAGTTTTTTCTGGATTACGAAATGTCATCACTTGAAGTCATGTGACAGCAGTCAGGAGCTTAGTTGATGGTTTCTACTTTCCATCACTTCGAAGTCACCAGCCACCTCCACCCCTCTCTCCCTCCCCCCCTTCCCAGCCTCCGTTCCTGCCACTAACTTAACCACAATTTGCAATTGCAACCATTCGTTGAATTTGCATGTTTTACGTAGTTTTACATGTACATCTATTTTTCGTTTGTTTGTTGTTCTTCTTTGTTGACATTCACTGTACAAAACAGTTTCTTTCTTTCCTTCTTTCAGGATTTCGACATGGATTTCTTTTCTACTTACTAGCAGCTGGTATTCGGCAATGGCCAACAACAACAACATCTGTAGAAATACCCTGTCGCTCGTCGAGGTCGCATGCATCTCTATCGAGGTTTCATGCATAATTCAAGGACTCTTACCACGCCACTCACAATCAGTACCACGACGAGTATTCAACATGTTCTGAATGTGCAACGTTATCATGTGTTTTCGTCATCGTCATCGTCATCATCGTCGTCGAAGCAGTCGTCATGTGACACGAGCTGAGACGAGACACCGAAATGCTACACGAGGAACAATGAAGAGGTTGATGTTGCTACCGATGTTAATTCCGATGCTCATTCTGATGTTGCTGACAACTCGGAAATAAGCAGACATCACAGAGTTGCATAAAACATCAGATTGAAATGGAAAAACGATTGTGTGCGGGGATGGAAATGAAATGAAATGCTGAATGCAAAAATTAATGCCGTGTAAGTTCAGCATCTGTGATCTCCTTATAATGCATAATATATTCATTCGGTGTATTTTTTATTTATTTTCTTTCTGTTCGCTTTTCACTTTCTCTCAATATTAGTTGAATTTCAACATTATTTGAATTTTACAATACAAAGTAACAATCGTTGTGTTTCTAAAGAAATATTCTGAGAAATGTCATAAGTTTTTTATAACTTAATCTTATACACTTTCAGAGTACACATTTGCATTTTCTTGCAAATCTTTTTGCCTTCTCTCCATTCTCTTTTGTTTTCTATGCTCTTTGATATCCTTTTTCTTTTGTTTCTCCAAGATTCGAAATCTCGATTTAGTGTTGATGCTCGACACGACCCGCAATCAATGCAACACACATTGAAATTGAAGTCGGGTACTTATTTGACTTTCTGACATCCACACAAGTCAAATATAGAATGACATCACATCTCGCCGTATATCTCGTACATCTCGAGAAAAACTGACATTTACGATGTGGACAACATTTGAAGGAATTCGATAGAAGCAATCTTCGTGGAAGGGCGGGAGGGGGAGGGGTACCTCCTTAAAGAGTTTTGTTTTAACATTTGACATTAACAAGTTTTGTAAATATTTTGGTTTTAATTCCTTAAGTATTTTTAATTCCTTAAGAATCTTAACTAAAGTATACCTCATCTGGCCTTGAAGTGCCCTTTTATTTCCCCACAACCCATCATCGGGATGAAATCGTGATGGGATTTAAAGGCTTTAAGACTTAAATATATTCGCGGTATTGAATTTTACTCTGTTTCGCTGCTCCGAAATCCTGCTCCTGCTAATCCGAGCATCCGTTTGATTGCGTTCAACTTTCAACTTTTCTTGCATAACTTGAGACCCTCACCACCTTCGTCGAGCTGTCACTCTACCACCCAGTCAGCTGTTCGGGACCCAGTATATTCACCTGGACGATAGACATGCCCACACTCAGCTGAATGCGATGAAATCTGCTTGCTATCTATCGAGCTGTTTGACTTTGCTCTCAGCCACGGACAAATTTGACTCCATGTACCATGGAATCTGTACTCTTTTCGAGTAGTCTATTTTTTGCACAATTCTTTTTCGAGTTCTGATTCTTTTTTCCAGACACAAATTCGTTTTTTTACGTGTAATGCTCAACTCGAGTTGGACGGATTTCTATATATACACGTATATATGGTAGATATTCGTCTGTATGTATGTCTGTATGTATGTATGCTTTACTACTTTTACAGGAAAATATTTTAGCTGTTTTTCGTTGTTTCTTTGTTTTTCTAAAAGCACGTTTCTCCTGTCGAGAGCCACGTTTCGCAACGTAATCCAATGTAATTTGTCAGTATCCGTCAGTATTCGTGAGTATCGCTGAGACTGCTTTACGTTCACTCAAGCGTGGAATAGAGTTTGGAATAGAGTACCCAAGTTTTTTTGGTATTTTTGTGGGTTTTTTTCCTTATTTTATTTCTACTTTCGTTACATAATTTTGTAAAAATTATGTATTTCCAACGTAATTTGATGGAGTATCTTCATTACGTTGATTAAATTTTGGTCGGACCCTCAATGTATACACCCTTCCCCCCTCTCTCACTGTCACACACACACACACTCTCTCTCTCTCTCTCTCTCTCTCTCCCTCTCCCTCTCCCTTTCTCTCTCTCTCACCCTATTATATTGGAATGGGATACTTGCCCAAATGCTCAACTTAAATCCAGAAGCTTTCATGAGATTAAACCGTTATGTAATAAATTTACTTCTCTAAAGTTTCATTGAAGTCATGTAAAGTGTTAAAAGTATAGAAAGTACAGCTTTTGACCCTTCTTAAACGCACTGAATATTTCCACAAGTACACACGTCTTCCTGTCTGTCCCCCTGTACGTATATCTGTCCATATGTCTGCCTGTATATCTCTCCGTCCGTCTGCATGTCTTTTTGGCTGCCGAAAGATTTGAATACTGCTGAAATTTCACTTTCAGAGCAGAAGGTAGGGAGACTGTGAGACATAAAAGGATGGAGAGAGAGAGAGAGATAGAGAGAAAGAGAACAATAGAGTAAGAGAGAGATAGAATATTCCCGCTGCATTTGTTGTTGTTGTCATTGTAGTTACTCTCTTTTTCATTGTTGTTTTTGTATATCGAACGTGACATTAACTCAGTTGCTTACAAAAATAGAGTCATTTTTCATCTGGTTTTTAAGAGACACCAAAAAATTACTCCTTCATTTATTTTTTTTTATTCCTCTCGAGTTCTAAAATTTAAGTTTCTTTATGTTGACATGAAGTAAAAACTAAAAAGAATTCTTCTTTCGGTAAAAACTTTATGAAAAACGTGTGCTGAATATTTAACATTTTTTGGCGATGTGGTGAGCGTGAATGTTGGCTCGCCTCTCTTCTATCTTCTTCACCCTCTCCTTCCCACGTGACTCTCTCCCAGATTCTCTCTCACTCTCAGCTCTTTGGCTCTCTCTCCTTCTTTTCGTTTCCTATTAAAGCACTTTTTATGCAAAACGAATTAAGTGCAGCAACTGCAATTATTTCGTCCACAATTAATTGTTTCTACTGCGTGAGGTTGTGCACTGAAGGAAGGAGAGAGTGAGAGAGAAGACAGGCGAAGAGAGGACGAGGTCCTTTATACAGCTGAAAATTTAATGAAGCGTTTGTTTTTTTCCCACTTTGTTTCTTTTGGCCTTCTTTGTTTTTGCTTTTGTAAATTTATGCAAAATTATTCATCAACCGTCCTCTCACGCGGTGCACCTTGATTTGTTCCTCTCCGTTCCTTTTTTTTTATGGTGTGCAGTAATTTTTTTATGAGGTCTGGTTTTTTTTTTCCATTTACCGACCGACCCACAGACCGAATAGAGTTCTTTTGCCTTCTCGTTAGCTGCTTTGGAGAAGGTGAAGAAAAACAACAAACGAAGAAAAAAAAAACTAACTTCTAAAATTTATTTACGTTTTGCATTCTTCGTGCTCACTGCCAGCGAATACCAGGTGGGCGTCGGCGGCGGTGAAGGAAGCGGAGGAGGAGCAGCGGGTGGTTTTTGTAGCTTTTGAAGCGTTCTCAAACACTAAACTCGAATCATCATAAAATGCACAAGGAAACCACAAGAGAATGAATAAAAGGTTGATGAAGAGAGACAGAGAGCAGAGGGAGAGAGACAAAAGTGAGAAAGGGAGAGAGAGAGAAAGAGGCTAAAAGAGTGTGTAAGACGTTTGAAGGTTTCAGGTTAGGAGTTAAATTGTGTTGGTTCTTCGTTAAAATGCAGAAAAGCTCGACCAAAGCAACTAAAAATCTGCATGCGGTATTTTTAATGATCGCGTTTTGCAGTCAAAGCTACCGAATTCAGATTCAGAGTCAGTGATTCTTAACACTTGCTCACTATCGTTGAGGTGTACTTTGAAATGGATATAAATTGAGTTCTGGGTAAAATTTACTTCTAATATTGGCTGCAAAATTAAAGTATATGTTATGTATAGCATTTAGATAGAAAAAACTATTTTTATAGAAGTGAAACTTATTTTTGGATAGAGATGCAGGGCCACCCTAACCACAGTGCTATAAGGACTACAGCCCCGGATTGCAAAAACCATAAACTACATTTGAATTATAAAGTGAGTGAATGAAACAGTGTTAAAACATGCACCAAATAAATCAAATATAAAAACTTTGTTCGAATCTGTGCACTCGATGAGGACAAAAACAATAACAACAGCAAAAATAGAAACAACAGTTGTTACAACAACAACAGCTGCTTTTATAGGTTAGGCCATAATAAGACAGCGCCACAATCGCACCAGCAACTTTAGCATTACGCTTAGCTAGCAATTTAAAGCGTTGCCACCCCAAATAAAACTTATCTACTCGCACTCGCTACGAACAAGTAAACAACAATAACAACAAGCAGTGGTTATAGCAGAGGGCGCCACTATAACGAAGCTTCGAAATATATTCTTATATTTTTTATCAGAAAACTTTATCTGAGCAAAAACTTGGCTGGTCGAAGAGTCGCGTCATTCAGACAGACAGACAGACTGAAAGGCAGACACAATCGTGGGGAACAAGACAAAGAAATACCTCTAAAGAACTGAATGTTAGTTGGGCGAAACGAGGATGAGGGGCGGGGTACGGGAGTCGGGGTTGTGGCGCGTGGCAGCTCCGGTTGCTACTGCCAAAAGTCAGCAGTTCCGTTTGTAGCCGTGGCAATCGTCAAAATGAATGAGGAACTCGCAACACTTCGCCGACACCACGGAGCCGCACGTTATACAATTTCTATTCTGCCAGTTTTTTCCTTTTTTCCCTCCTTTTCTTTTTATAAATGAATGCTTTCGTTATGATTATCACTCTTTTTCTTTCTCTATCCTCTCTCTTTCTATCTTTTTCTCTATTGCTTGTCGATTTCTTTCGCCTGACTGACTTTCTGCTAGTTTATAGCAATAATTGTTGAGTTCTCTTTTTATCTCTTTGGTCTTTAATCGGCTTCTTCTTTAGCTGACAGTTTTTGGATCGTATTTCTGCTTCTCCGGCCCCTTTTATAACTTTCTGTTTACACGTCTTTCTAACCTTGCATAACTTCTCAGAGTCCAACTCTTTCTTTAGTTCTTAAACCCGTCCTCTGTATCCAAAACTCTGGTCCAGTTTTGTCTCCGTTTATATGTATTTATCATACCAAATGTACGACTATATCCTTGTTTATCTCTTTTATCTCTCTGGTTCTCTGTCTGTTCTCCCGTTCATTACCTTTCTCTATCGTATCTTATGTTTTGGCCGTATTTATTTCACCTTCTCTCTTTCTGATTCTTTCTGTCCACCTGTCTTACTTACTTAATCTTCTTTCTTCCTTATGAACTTTATTCTTGGTACTTGCTTACTTGTATACCACTTTTTAGGGTATCGGAGAAGCTCAGAAGGTTGGACGTTTTGGCGTGAAAACTGAATCCTGTTCTTCGCTGTGTACGTGTCTTTAGCTCAGTTCACTACTCGGTAGAACAAGTTTTCTATTTCCGTTTCCGTCTAAGAGTTTCGGCGGCTTATCAACAATATAACACAAAAACAAGGAAGTACACCCCCTCCCACTACACCCCGCCCTATAAAAAGCAGTGAATAGAAAATGTTTTACGAAAGATTTACGATTGCCACAGCAATAAATATCACTTTGCAAACGTATTTATTTATATCTTTAAGTGTTTGCATTGTCGGGAACGGGAGGGTGGGGGGAGGAGGGGTTCAAAGGAAGTTTTACAAAAGATTGCCAAAAAGGGGCGGGAGACGAGTAGTCCACCAACAGTCGACCAGACTGGTAACTTTGATATACCTTTAAACATAAGTTTAGAGCTAAAATAGTACGATACTTCTGTCTGCTGATTATTCTTGCCCATTTTTACTGATAACAGCGGTTTGCAGAATAAGTTTTTCTCAAAAATGGCATGGCAAACTATTTTAAACAACACCATCGAGAATACCCTCCAAAAAAGAAGGCTCTTAAAGTAAAAGTTCTTAAAATTAAAGTACTCAACAACCATGAACTATAGTTTTCTTTATTATTAATGAATTAATTCTCCAGAGACTCCCAATTCGACAGCTCAATCTTAATCAAAATCCTGAAAATAATCTTGACCCTAATCCGGGACCACGAAATTGCGGATACTGACTCCAGTCAAAATTAACTGCGAATTCTCAGAACACACAAAAGCTCACCAATTAAGAAAACCTCAATTAATTGACGCAATAAAAGACAGAAGAAGATGAAGAAAACGATTCTCTTTAGCAATGAAAGCTTCTACTCGACGCGTCTTCCTGATTGAAGGCGTTCCTTTTAAAGCGGAAGCCACAACATTTCCTCGCAGGCTAATTTTGTGCATCCAAATGAACAGGAAGCAGACATAAAAGCAGACAGATAACCAGAGAATCACAGAACCTCAGAAAGTCAGATGGAAACCCGAAAACCCAGCCAAGCATATATTCAGACAGATAATCAGCCAACCCACCAGAGAACCACAGCTTCTCAGATGATGAGCAGTCTTACTTCCCCCCCCCCCCCCTGAACCGGGCCGTCCTACCACCGTCCGGCAGTTTGACATCTTTGACCAAGTGTCTGGCAGTCGCCGATTCCGGATGCCGTTTATTCAATCGACTGCGTGTTTCTTTCACTTTGATTTCGTTTGATTCGTTCGTCTTCTCCTTTATCCCGATTCTGTGCCTGGAGGGGGTACTAAACAACCCATTAGGAGGGGGGCGGGTTGGTGGCAGCAGCCTGACAGTGCGTGGCTTCGTTTCGCTCGGGTTGAATTGGTTCAGTTGAATAAAGTTAGCTCGACTTCGAACAGCTGCCTGGATGGAAGTTCAATCATGGTCAACGGATTTAAGGATATCCGTAGCTCAGGGTGGTGGTTACCATGCTTGTGGTTGCCACCCTCGCTACACCATTGATTAAAGTCAGACGCCGAGTCTGAGCAACCGATTGCCAGCCATCGAATTAAAGCAATAAAAATGGTTTTGAGGTTATCTGTAAATAATTTAAACTGAGGTCTGAGGTCTGAGGTTTCGGTTGAAATGATTTTAAACATTTGAGCGCAGGAAGGATCGCAGGCAGGTTCATTCATTCTGGGTCGAAAAAATTAGTCATGTATGTGTGACAAGTTCAGGGCTAGGTGAGAAATTCCAATTAAAGTTGAAGTGTTTCATGGTTTTATTTGTTTCTTGACAGCCTCAACAAATCGAATCCAATTGACGATGGGTTTTTTTTCTAATAAATCAAGCAGTCTTTAAAGTTGAAGGATTTAAATGCAAACTGACCACAAACATGATTGTCACTCTTTTCAATACTGCTGTAGACACAACTTTTGTTCTTCTATCTTTTAAAAGTTTTAAGTGTTTGTAGTTGAAGAGTCGTTGATTTTTCGCACGCGCTGTCATGTTAGAACTGCTGACAGCTGACAATAGATGGCGCTGTGGGCGTGCAGAGGGAAAGTCGCTCGAGGTTAGTATAAAATCGATGTTACGATGTTACACGCCATGCCATCTAACGGGAGTATGAGTGAGTGACTAGTTGCATGCGACGTGACTCTGCAAGTGTTAACAGCGATTCATCAGCGATCAGCGTCACTCAAGGGCCAACCCTTGTGATTTCAATAAACGAACAGCTTTTCATTTATTGGAAAAACTCACTTTCAGCAAAATTCAACCGAAAATTACGTTAACATGTCAAATATACGATATAATGAAAATATCAAAACAATTTCTGAGTTTTTAACAGATAGAAAAAAATTGCTCATCGTCTTTCAGCAATTAAATTAATTTTGCTTGACATTGGATTAAAATTGCTATGTTTAAATCTCGAAACATATCGTGGCATTCGTGCTTTATTAAGGCTAGTGGAAAAGTTCAGCTCAACCTGTCACAAAAGTCTATCACCACTTGAGCCCCAACCTGGCGTTGTTATAGATACCCACGAAATACCACAGGCTAACGAGCCCAATCAACTGCCAACTGACGATGAAGTTTTTTTCAAAGTAAGGCCAATTAAAACGGCTAACAAAAGGTTGGCACGTGTTTGAGCTGATTTTGGGAGGAAGGCGGGGAGTGGAGGAGGCACCAAATGTCCCCGGCGAAAGGCGTGCAATTGTCACAATCAAATCGATGCAAAAGGCAGGGTTGCAGTGATGAGAACGAAAACAGCAACAACAACAACACCAACGAAACGAACGAACGAACGAACCACAACCACTCCGTGGTTCCAAGCCAATCAATGCAGGAAGGAGGGAGGGCAAAGAATCGGGGGCGGGGGGCAATAAATAGCTACGATAGATTGAAGCAACAGGATGATGATACGAGTATCGTGGCAGTTGGTAAAGCCGGCTACGATGTTGGGCAGAGGGTTCCGTTGAAGGCCAACAGAGTTAAGATAGATATTGAAGGATGGATAGCGGGGTGAATGGATGAATGGATGGAAGGAGGGATGGATAGATACTTGGAATGGTTGACAGTTCTCTAGCCGATTTCATTGGATTTGACAGCTGTTGAAAGCGGGTTTAAAAGAGCTACCAATTGTGACACTTGGACAGGGGTGAAAGAGGGAGACGGAGAGGGGGAGAGAGCTAGAGAGAGAGAGGGAGAGATCTCGTTCATAAGTGTAGTGATTTTACAACCGGTTCAAAATGTCTTCAAAGGCTTCTTTTTCTCCTCCACTTGTAACTCTCCGTCTCCGGAAAGGAGTTCAATAGACAATAAAAAACTCCTGCGAGATTCACGGGAACTGAAAGAAGGAGAAAAACAAAAAACCTGCTGAAACAGCTGTTGTGACAACTGCGACATCACACCGTACCACAAAAACTTTAACGAGTTGCAAGTCTTCATCATCATCACCATCATCATCGTCAACAACTGAAACTTGTACTGGAGCAGAATCTTTAAAACCTGGTGATGTTGATGAATTGTTCTTGTTTTTTGTTCTTGTTTTTTTGTTATTGTAGTTTTGCTTTTAATTATGCCTGTTTTTGATGATTTTTTTTTGGCTGATAAGGATTCTTATTTTTCAAGGTAATAAAATCTTAATTAAGAATGATTTACAACATAAGCTACTCTTTCTAAAAAATTTGTTCAATATTCCTTTTTTAAAGTCAATACTTCTTCTAAATCGACAGTAAATCGTGCCTTTTTTATTACTATTTTTTTTTAAACTATTGCTTTTTCTTGTTTTACTAATTTTTATTGTTTCTTAACCATTTTTATTGTATATTTCTTTTACTGGTATTGTACTTTGTCTTTTTTTGTTGTTCGATTTTTTCTTTCAGTTTCACTATTTTTTTAGTAATTTTTTTCTACTCCATCTTTTTTAGATATTCTACGATATTCTTTCTCCATTTTAATACACTGCTGTCTTTTTTATTCTTAATCACACACACACTCGCATAACTTCACTTCTGTAACATGTTTCTTACTTTATTTATACTTTTTATTTATTTTTGGTCGTTTTTCTATTGTTGTTGTTGTTAATGTTGTTGCTTTCTAGCTCTTTATACTCTAGTTTTCCCGAGTTTTCATAGCAACATCCTGCTACAGTTACAATCCATGTATGTGTATGAGTCTGTTACTGTTGTTGTCTTCCTTGTTTTTGTTGTTGTTGAAATGAATGGTCCTTAAGGAATTTATTGTCAACAACACGAGTTGCGTTGCATTACTTAGAATTGAGCTGAATTTAATTCTTCTAAAGGGGCATGTGTTTTATTTCTTAACTACTCTTCGGCTGTTCTGCTTCTACTTCTTCTGTTCTTCTATCTCACTTCCTCTGCCTCGCCACTCACTTTCTTTTATGTTTGTTTCTCTAACCATTTGCGACTTTTATAATATTTCTTCAGACGTCATTCTTTTAGTTGAAAAAGTTTACAATTTTAACTGAGTATAGCAAGTATTCCACTTAAACTAAGTTTTCGTGAACCTACACTAAAGTTAAACGCCACTCGAAAGCACTCACTTAAGAAACTTAAAAAAATGTCTGTCATTTACATGAACATTTTTAGAAATCAAATTAAAATCTAAGAGAACAGAAGAAAGAATTGGAAAAAGTGGACATCTGAAGGATTTCAAGCTTCTTAAACCCATTAGATTCTATAATTAGACAATATCTTTTATAATTTCACGAAATTTCACATCCTTCATTCCAAAATTCGAGTGGTATTAGAATCTAGCATAAATAATACATCCTTAAGAAATGAATATTTGTACCTTTAAATTAAAACTCAGAATTGAACAACTTTAAATGTATTGTACTACGATAATGTGTCCTTAATTCTCTAAACATATAAACTGTGATATAATAAATACATTTTAATACACTATAATAAGTGCCTTAATTCTGAGCTTTATTAAGCGCTATTCTGATTGTTTTTGCTTTAATTTCCTTCGTGTTTTTTTGTTTTCTGGTCGAGCACATAATTGCAACAATAAACATTTAACGATAAGCTGAAAATAATTACAAGCCAACCTGCACCCGAACCCAACCCAGTTAAGTGAGGGCCTTCCCTTTTCACTCACACACACACACACACACACACCGTTGAGTCTACTTGGGTGTGGGTGGCGTTGATTCATTACTGATGTCAGTTGTTACTCAACGAAAGAAACTCTAAAAAATCAGGAAATTTGGGAAAATAAAATAAAAAATTATACAAAAACAGAACTCCTCGACCTCCCACACCCCTCTCCCGTCCAAAAAAGAAAAAAATAATAAAATATATGAACAGAATTGAACAAAATTATATATGATTCAAGAAAAAAATAAATGGGAGTGTAGCGGGTTTTACTTGCCGTGTAACCCCTGCTGAGCACAAAGCTAAACGACAGGGTTGCCATGATTGCTATTTTTTTACTCCATTATTAAAACATTATCACATGAAAAGAGGAAAAAACGGTCACAAAAAAAGAAGTCAAAATGAAATTAAATTCCTGAGTCAGTCAAAGAATACAACGTAACGAACGCGAACGCGAACTCAGGGGAAGAAGAAGAAGAAGAAGAAGAAAAAATAAGAGGAACAAGAAGAATATAAAGAAGAAGAAGAAGAAGTAGAATAAAAAGTCGCTTGATGAGAAACGAGCCGTGTCGAGCGAACGACGTTCGACTAACAGCGACGAATGCGACGATTTAACGCGATTCTAAATCGTTCGTTGTTCCCGAAAAGACATGTTGCATGTGGGGTGAAGCCTGGAATAAAAGGAATATAAATAAATAGAAACATCAAAATTACTTACCACAATTTTAATAGAAAATGCGAAATCTGAATGTTGATGATGTGCAAGTTAAAACCTATCATCGTGAATACCACCGAGCAGTAGCCGCTGGATCCGCTAGTGTAGTAATAAACGTCAAAAGCAAGATAAATCTAAAAGAGTTGCCAGGTAGACTTTCCCATTCATAACTTTCACCACATAAAGCGAAAAGAACAGAAGGTACAGAATAGAGAAAAGGCGGGAAATTGAAAAGGGTAACCGACTTCCAAAACATGATCGCCTGGTAGGATGAAGGCGATAATGTATTGGAGTATTGGGTAGAAAGAGCTGGTAGACGAAGAAAACGGGTCAAGTAGAGGACAAATCTCCGGAGGTCAAATAAAGGTCATTCAGACGTAGGGTCAGTTCGGGGAAGGAACAAAAGGGTGTAAGATTTTGGCGCCGGAACTGGAATAAATAGTTACCGGTTATAAAATCAAGGTCAAACCGAACATAGTGGGTGGCACTAAACAGCTTAGAAGAAAGGAAAATTCAGTTGTGTAGTGGTTTTCGAAGCAATCTGTCGTGCCGCGCTGATGATATATCTGGTCTTGCGCAAATATCGTTTGAACATTTAAAAGTTAAATTTCAAAAAAAAAAAAGGTATAATAGAAAAGAAATTTAAGTAAGATTTTAAAGATTCAAAAAATGCTCGTCAGGAGCATCGGAAATTTTGGAGTTATCACCAAATCGACGAAAAAGGAAATTAAAGGTAGGAAATCTTAAGATTTTTTTTGTGGTATTATGGCCGTAATATGTGGCTGACTGGTGACCCCTTTTATTTAGGAACCGGTATAAATACACCACAGGCGGCACGACGATAAGTTTACATAGACGAAACCGAATTTGAATTTACGCTAACATCGAATAACAACTGTAAAAAAAAAAGAAAATACAAAGCCGTTTGCCCACGGCGGCCGAGCATAAGATCCTCGAATCCCAAGTGATCTCACCGGGAGCATAAGACGCTATACGAGAATCAAAAAACCCAAAAGTCATCAAAAACGGCACCGCGATAACTCCGTATCTGAGTTTAAATCACGTATTTTAAAGGAGTTATATCCCGTCATTTCAACCATTGAAATGATCAGGAACTAAGATTAAAATTATTAATTAAGATTATTATTATTGAGATCATTAAGAGTATAATTATTAAGATTAAGAGTTGTAGGAACATTAATTTATTTTTGTAGGAATGTTAATTTATTCTGTGTTTGTGTAATTTGTTGTAAAATAGTAAGTTTGTTGTACGTGCCAAGGGTCTGATTTAAAGCGGTCGGAAATAAAATAAGAAGGAGCGTATATAGAAACGTTCCATTATAACCAAATATCCGAAAGAGCTCTATTAGGTATTTGTGAGTGTCGTGGAATCCGTAATTTGTAGATGTTCTAAGTTTAAAGACCGTTGGTATAGTAAGTTAAATGTTCGCTGTAAATGTCAGTTAAATATAAGCAAATACAAATAATCAAAATGGAAACCTAAAATTTGAGTTTGAGGGTTTGGGGAAGAAAGAGAGGATGGTGGTGAGGAAAGCAAAAGAACATGGGTAATATGAAGTAGTAGGATTAAGATATTTTATTGTTATCTCCTCGCCTCGGTCGAACGGGTCAAGGAACACGCCCGAAACGAGAATGAGCTAGTCGGGGAATTTCGGCTCGAGGACAGAACAGCAGAGGCAAAGGTAACAATAATGGCGCCCAATCGAAAAGCAGCTTCGCGGTTTTTTTTTGGCAGAGTTTCCCAAGCATGATGGCTTGCACAGGCGAACAGAAGCCAAGTCCAATTGCATATGCAAAGGAAACGTTGCCGACAAACAACCGCAAGCAGAAGCCATGATACAAACGTGGTAATAACTATAATATGATGTACGAACAACTATGACATCACAATAAAGAAAAGGACGTCGCTGTTCTTCCTTCGCGGTGTGTCCCGATCCTGTTGACTTGGAGTAATCGCGTGTTGTGTTAGATCCAATAGCACAGGTAAGGGAGATGTCGCGAATGAACAACGGCAGGCACGAATTTAAATGCAAATTAAAAATAGATAACCCAAATTAGTCTTGTAATTTGTTCCTCCGCAAGGTTTCTCAAAATTGGTAGCTTAGAATGGCAATGCAAGACAAATCTGAATCGTACCAGAAGAAGGAAACATTGCGGACGAACAAACGCAACAGAAACTAAAAAAATACTTTTTTTATGCAATTGATGTTTGTGAACGCTGTTTCGCAGTGAATATTCGAACTGATGACCTAGATAGATATGATTAATCCAATCTAGAAGCATCAGATTGCGAAAAATTTTCCGGGTGACCCAGAAGGGTGAATTAATCATTGACTGGTTGCACCGCGTAAACAGAAAACATCACAAACAAACAAGAGCAAAACCTGTAAATAGAAGAAATTTATTAGACCAGATATTTAGAAACTGAAGTGTGAAGATTACCCATGGAAGCGTGAAACTCGAAAGATTTCTCGTGTAACCACCATCCTCCGCTCGCCAAACCCCAAACACCACCAAAAAAATTCTGAAAAAGAAAAACAAATTAGATTACATTCATTAGATTCATCATAGCTAATAACAATATATTAAAAGATTTTACATTTGCCTCCATACGTGCAAGGCAAATCAAATTTATATTTCTTAAAATTATAGTTAGTACTAATCATTCGTTTCTTTTTTACATTTATTTATTTATGAACATTTATTTTTGTTTAGTATTTTACATTTATTTTTACATTTATTTACGTTTACATTTTTTTTGGATATAAGTTTAATTTTTTTTTTAATTTTTGTAGGTGCCACATTTAATTATTTGTAGTGTATTTATTTATTACATTTACATTTTTTTTAAAATTTTTAGTATACTAGTTCATGTTTATTTGTGATCAAAATTATATTTTTTTTATCTACTGATGCTATATTAAACTTTAAAGCGTAATAACCAATTCGGAAAAAGATTCGTTCATAGTATTAAACAGAATTCCATAGATCTGGGGTCGTGTGAAAGTACATAGTCTGCTTCATCGAGTAAATCAGTAGTTAGATTTAAATTTGTTTTCGAAATCCTGTCTGGTGGCCCACAAGTCTATTTAGCATAGGTTTCTGAACGGAAGGAAATTTAATTCAATGCCGAATGAACACAATTTACGAAAAAGGAATAGAAATAGTAGTTTCGACCTGAACCGCTCTTCGCCACAGGCAAAACTTATAAAATCAAATACCCACCAAAGTTTAACAAACATGGCAAAAGAGCAGGCTAGCGCTAATGCGGTCGGCCAAGACCAGCAATTCTATAGAGATTTGTCGAACACAATAAACGTGCCCGAGTGGAGGCCAAATGAACCTCCGAATACTTCGAGCAACCAAACGAAACAGAAACAATACGTAGATTCGAATAGAGGAAAAAAAGGGGCGGTGCCAAAAGGTAGGGCCAAGAAAGTAACTGTAGCGGTACCAGCGGCTAATCAGGCGCTGGGCGAAAATTCCCCTGATGAGTCTATAGAGAGTATAGTGAATTCCGCATGCAGCAACTTGCGCGTGGCAATGGATGATTCCATAGAGAGAAGAATCCGCGAGGGCATTCGTGTAGGTATGGAAGGGTTAAGAGACGAAATACGCACCATGATGCAGCCAGAGCAGACAGGTAGTCAGCGAGAGTGGCAAGTTTGGGGCGGCAATCGTCAAAACGGGTGGCCAAGTAACCATCCGGACAATCACTCCAATGCTATGCGGAGGTTGTCCTTGAATGGCAATGAGAACGGGAAGCACGAGCAGAACCGATTTAGTTCAGAACCAAATCAGCAAAATACCACTGAGATCAATAGAGGAAATCGCTTTATGTCGAGACCTCAGCAACCTTTCGCGCAAAACAATACATATCGACCACCGATGAGATCTGATTTCCCAAATTACAGCGATCAAAACAACTACATACGCGGCTGTCCTCCCATTAGAATCGACAAGTGGGGGTTAAGCTTTGATGGCAATCAGAAGCATACGACGGTCGACGATTTTATTTACCAAATAGAATATATGCAAGCGGAATACAACTGCCCATGGCCGTTGATTTTAAGGGATTTCCATTTGATGCTGACAGGCGAGTGTCGCGAGTGGTATTGGCTATACAAACGAACAAATGAGGTTCCAAGTTGGATGACGTTGAAAGTGGCTTTACAGCGGCAATACCGATCAAACAGGACGGAACACGAAAAGATGAGAGAATTGATGGAGCGAAAACAACAACCCAATGAATCCATAGATGCCTTCTTTCATGCCATCTGGAAATTGAAATCCCAACTAAGCATTCAATTACCGGAAAAAGAGATAATAAAAATAATAAAAGCAAACCTCAAAGAAAATATAAGATGCCACGTCTACCAAATGACAATATTTTCAGTCGAAGAACTGCGAGCAGAATGTCACGACGTAGAGAAAGTTTTCATGAAGCGTGACTATCGTTACTATCAGCCAGTGGGTAATCGTTTCCAGAAGCAAATAAACGAAATGGTTATGCCTGAAGTCTGCCAAGGTGAATATTATAACCACGAAGTAGAGGAATTCGCTTTGCCACAGCTGAAAGATGATCCACACAAACGGCAAGAACAGCACGAACCTCGGGTGTGCTGGAATTGTCGCGCACAGGGTCACTTCTTTAAAGAATGTGAGTCTATGGAAAGAAAAATTTTCTGTTACAAATGCGGATTACCGAACGTTATTACCCCAAAATGTAGCAACTGTTCGTCGGGAAACCAGAGAAGGAACCTGGTAAAAGCGGGACAACCACGGTTCCAGCCGAATCCCGCGAAATAGTAGAAGTAGAGTGTAGGGCTGAAAATTTGGATAGGAAGAATATATTAGAAAGAATAAGAATTAGCAATAAGAAAATTAATGAGAATAGATATAAGCCAATCGAAGAAAGAATAGAAAATTATTACAAAGCACGAAATAGGATTTTTGGAGACAATAATATGTCACGTAAAGTGAAGAAAGCTCGCGAAAGATATGCAGCCAGAAAGGTAGTTAGGAAAGCAGTTATCGATTCCATTCAAGCCAATGTCGAAAAAGACCCAAGAGCCTTTGCAGAAGTGAGGCTAAAAGATAAAGTAGTGAAGGGCCTATTAGACACAGGAGCATCGGTAAGCGTATTAGGGAAAGGATGCCGAGAACTCGTGCAAGAACTAGGATTAGAAATTAAACCCTTTTGGTCGTTAGTTAGAACCGCGTCCGGACAACCGTTTAGTGTGCTAGGTAAAGTGGAAATGTCGGTAGGATATAATAATCTAGAAAAGGATATGACGTTCTATTTGTGTCCGTATTTAGAGCAGAATGTGTACTTGGGCATAGATTTCTGGAGAGTATTCAAGTTAGCCGAAGAGGTAGTAGGATCGGTAAATGAAGTTGAAAGTTGTGTTACAATCGAAAAGCAACGAGATGCAACCGCACATGATTTAAATGAAGAACAACAACAACAATTAGAATCAGTATTGAAAAAATTCCTTACATTCGAACAGCATGGTTTAGGTAGAACGAAATTAGAAAAACATAGCATCGAATTGAAAGACGGAGTGGAACCAGTGAAAGAAAGATACTTTCCGATATCACCAGCCGTGCAAGAAATCGTATATGCGGAAATTGATAAGATGCTAGAATTAGATGTAATCGAGGTTAGCCAAAGTCCATGGAACAATAGGTTCACTGTAGTCCGAAAGCCGGGAAAGAATCGGTTCTGTCTGGACGCTAGAAAATTAAATGAAGTGACAGTAAAAGATGCGTACCCGTTACAAAATATGGATAGCATTCTCAGTCGCATAGATTATACACACTACATTAGTAGTGTGGATCTGAAGTCGGCTTTCTGGCAAATAGAGCTAGACGAAAGTTCAAAAGCATGTACAGCGTTCACAGTGCCCGGAAGACCATTGTACCAATTTAAAGTCATGCCCTTTGGCCTGTGTAATGCCGCACAAAGATTGTGTAGGTTAATGGACAAAGTGATTCCTACGCACTTGAAAACAAATGTCTTCGTGTATCTCGACGATTTACTGATAATAGCTCCAGATTTCGAGACTCATCTCCAAATTCTTGAGGAAGTTGCTGGGTGTCTAAAAGAGGCGAAGTTAACGATAGGATTAAGCAAGTCAAAGTTCTGTTATAAAGAAGTAAAATATCTTGGGTTCATAGTAGGTGGAGGTATGCTGAAAACAGATCCGGAAAAAGTATCCGCGATCCAACAAATCCCTGTTCCTCGTTCGATGAGAGAGGTACGAAGTGTCCTCGGAACAGCTGGTTGGTATCGTAGATTCATTAATAACTTTGCGTCGATAGCAGCCCCCCTAAGTGATACCTTGAAGAAAAGTAATAAATTTAAAATGACACCTGAAGCAATAACTGCCTTTAACCAACTAAAACGAGCACTGGTAACAGCCCCCGTTTTGCGTCACCCAGACTTCAGCAAACGATTCTATATACAGTGCGACGCGTCTGACATAGGTATAGGGGCGGTTTTATTTCAAGTGGATGATCAAAAGAACGAATACCCGGTGGCGTTTTTTTCGCAAAAACTAAATAAATGCCAGAAAAACTACAGCGTTACCGAAAAGGAATGTTTGGCAGCAGTACTCGCAGTAAAAAGATTTAGGCCGTATGTCGAACTCATGGCATTCACAGTAGTGACAGATCATGCCAGTTTGAAGTGGTTAATGTCGTTAAAAGATCTCACCGGTAGGTTGGCGCGATGGTCGTTACAGCTCCAAGCATTCGATTTCCAAATTGAACATCGAAAAGGGTCCGAAAACATTGTCGCGGATACGCTATCACGTTCGGTAGAACAAATTCAGTTAGGTGATGAGTTGTTGGTTGATTTTGAAACGACCGAGTTTGAGTCGCCAGAATATCTGGAAATGATTGAAAATATAAAGAGGAACCAGGAGAAGCTACCAGATGTGCAAGTGCACGAAGGTTTCATATTCAAGCGATCAGTATTTGATCGCGGAAACGAAAGTTGTGAAGAACTCAGTTGGAAATTGTGGATACCCGAAGCTTTGACAACGACATTAATTGAAAAGGCACATGTACCACAAACATCCAGTCACGGTGGTGTGGCTAAAACCTTGCACAGGTTGCGGCAGTTTTATTATTGGCCCCGAATGACCGCTCAAGTAAGACAGTATGTGGCTAAATGCCAGACTTGTAAGGAGTCCAAGTCAACAAACCAACAATTAATGCCAAGCATTGGCACTGAAGTTTCGACCGAGAGACCATTCCAAAAAATATATATAGATTTTCTTGGTAAATACCCTCGGTCAAAGAAGGGAAACGCGTACGTGTTTGTTGTCTTGGATCACTTTTCAAAATTTATGATGCTCAAAGCCATGCGAGAAGCGAAGGCATCAAAAGTAGTAGAATTCCTCATACAAGAAGTATTTTACAAATTTGGTGTGCCGGAGGTAATACATTCCGACAATGGAAAACAGTTTACGTCAAAAGAGTTTAATGATATGATTGAAGCGTTCAAAATAACCCATGTAAAAACTGCAGTGTATGCTCCGCAATCCAACGCCTCAGAGCGAGTTAATCAGTCGGTGTTGACGGCAATTAGGGCATATTTGCAAGAAGATCATCGAGATTGGGATCTATATTTACCAGAGATCGAATGCGCTTTACGATCTTCGATACATGCTGCAATCGGTGTAACGCCTTTTTTTGCGCTTTTCGGGCACAATATGTTTCTTAGTGGTGCCGACTACAAACTGGCACGCAAGTTAAAATCTCTAGGAGATCATGAGCTCTATATATTCAATAAAGAAGATAGATTGGCTGTGGTGCGAGATAAAATTAAAGAAAATCTGCACACGGCGTACGTAAGAAGCGCCCGATGGTATAATAAGCGCAAAAGAAAGGTTCAGTTCATGCCAGGTCAAGAAATTTATAGGCGAAATTTCGTATTAAGTGATTTCAAGCGAAACATTAATGCAAAGTTTTGTAAGAAATGGGTGAAAGGGCGCGTGGTTAAATCAGTTGGGAACAACATGTACGAAGTAGAGACACTGGGTGGTAAACCGATGGGAATTTTCCATGCAAAGGACATTAAGCAATAAATGACCAGCAATATACAGTGCAATATTAACATTTAAAAAAAAAAAAAAAAAAAAGTACGTGCAATAATTTAAAACCACAATAGTTAAGTGCAATATTTATAATACCATCCATGTTGTGCCGTTTAGTGAATGTTGATGATGTGCTGTATACTGTATTCTGGGAGTTAGCCTTAAGAGTCTCTAGTTGGTGTCCGTACGGTGTGCTGTGACCAATTGATATGTTGTGTATGAAGTGAGTGTCCCGCTTTTATAGACTAAATATTAAACATCTATCACCTAGTACCTGGAAGTAAGGAAAGCTTACACAAAGTAAATGAAAATAAAAGAATAAGGTTAATGAGCTTCCCGTGAATGGCAAGAAACTAAGAAACACAAACACCGAACGTAGAGGAAATTTGCCTGGCTAGCTTGTACGGTAGAATCTCAGGGTGTGGGTGGATGCCTACGCTGGGCGCCCGCAGAAATCTGTCCATATTAAATCCAAACCACGTGCACACTGCCTTTGTCCTCCGAAGCCAAAGTCTCACGTCCAAACGCAGAGTTTTGTTGCATGTGGGGTGAAGCCTGGAATAAAAGGAATATAAATAAATAGAAACATCAAAATTACTTACCACAATTTTAATAGAAAATGCGAAATCTGAATGTTGATGATGTGCAAGTTAAAACCTATCATCGTGAATACCACCGAGCAGTAGCCGCTGGATCCGCTAGTGTAGTAATAAACGTCAAAAGCAAGATAAATCTAAAAGAGTTGCCAGGTAGACTTTCCCATTCATAACTTTCACCACATAAAGCGAAAAGAACAGAAGGTACAGAATAGAGAAAAGGCGGGAAATTGAAAAGGGTAACCGACTTCCAAAACATGATCGCCTGGTAGGATGAAGGCGATAATGTATTGGAGTATTGGGTAGAAAGAGCTGGTAGACGAAGAAAACGGGTCAAGTAGAGGACAAATCTCCGGAGGTCAAATAAAGGTCATTCAGACGTAGGGTCAGTTCGGGGAAGGAACAAAAGGGTGTAAGATTTTGGCGCCGGAACTGGAATAAATAGTTACCGGTTATAAAATCAAGGTCAAACCGAACATAGTGGGTGGCACTAAACAGCTTAGAAGAAAGGAAAATTCAGTTGTGTAGTGGTTTTCGAAGCAATCTGTCGTGCCGCGCTGATGATATATCTGGTCTTGCGCAAATATCGTTTGAACATTTAAAAGTTAAATTTCAAAAAAAAAAAAGGTATAATAGAAAAGAAATTTAAGTAAGATTTTAAAGATTCAAAAAATGCTCGTCAGGAGCATCGGAAATTTTGGAGTTATCACCAAATCGACGAAAAAGGAAATTAAAGGTAGGAAATCTTAAGATTTTTTTTGTGGTATTATGGCCGTAATATGTGGCTGACTGGTGACCCCTTTTATTTAGGAACCGGTATAAATACACCACAGGCGGCACGACGATAAGTTTACATAGACGAAACCGAATTTGAATTTACGCTAACATCGAATAACAACTGTAAAAAAAAAAGAAAATACAAAGCCGTTTGCCCACGGCGGCCGAGCATAAGATCCTCGAATCCCAAGTGATCTCACCGGGAGCATAAGACGCTATACGAGAATCAAAAAACCCAAAAGTCATCAAAAACGGCACCGCGATAACTCCGTATCTGAGTTTAAATCACGTATTTTAAAGGAGTTATATCCCGTCATTTCAACCATTGAAATGATCAGGAACTAAGATTAAAATTATTAATTAAGATTATTATTATTGAGATCATTAAGAGTATAATTATTAAGATTAAGAGTTGTAGGAACATTAATTTATTTTTGTAGGAATGTTAATTTATTCTGTGTTTGTGTAATTTGTTGTAAAATAGTAAGTTTGTTGTACGTGCCAAGGGTCTGATTTAAAGCGGTCGGAAATAAAATAAGAAGGAGCGTATATAGAAACGTTCCATTATAACCAAATATCCGAAAGAGCTCTATTAGGTATTTGTGAGTGTCGTGGAATCCGTAATTTGTAGATGTTCTAAGTTTAAAGACCGTTGGTATAGTAAGTTAAATGTTCGCTGTAAATGTCAGTTAAATATAAGCAAATACAAATAATCAAAATGGAAACCTAAAATTTGAGTTTGAGGGTTTGGGGAAGAAAGAGAGGATGGTGGTGAGGAAAGCAAAAGAACATGGGTAATATGAAGTAGTAGGATTAAGATATTTTATTGTTATCTCCTCGCCTCGGTCGAACGGGTCAAGGAACACGCCCGAAACGAGAATGAGCTAGTCGGGGAATTTCGGCTCGAGGACAGAACAGCAGAGGCAAAGGTAACAGACAGCGACAGCGACAACGACGACGACAACGCCGAATGATGCCCATTAATTTAGTTGTATTGCGTCTGTGAGGGCAACCCAACATCATCTCCACTCCCTCGGTTGACGCTTAATAAACGAACATAAATTTTGGGCACGTGTTGGATTTTGTATTCTGCAAGAAGCTCTTTAAAAGTTCATTCGGGAATTTAAACTAAAAAGGAGCCTTGTATAGAGTTTCTTCGTTATTTTGTGGTAATGTAGTCTTAGTATTCAAATAGATTCTGTTAAGATATACCAATATACCGATTGACACACTTGGTCCGTTTCTATAAATCTCGAAATATAGCTAAATTCTGATTTAAATATATGTATATAGTATGTATGAACTGTTGATTTCGAAGTTTTCATGGTTAATTTAAAGAAAAAATCCTTACAATATCATCAACAGCAAAAGATCGTCCTTCTAGATAAACATCTACTATATACATACATCACCACTCCGAAGCAGGTGAAGAAGGAAAATCTTACAAACGAACAACCGATAGAGTGGATTTTTAAAAAATAATTATTTCCAAGCGAAAGCATTTTATAATTAAAAAATTTCTTTGGAAAGGACAGAAGATTCCTGAATTCCGAGAAAGTAAATTGATGGGAAAGGAAAAGAAAGCAAAAGAAAAATAAAATAAAAAAATTTAAAAGGATAGGAAGTAAAAGGAAGAAATTAGAAACAGTTAAAAATAATATAAAAAAAAGCATTCCTTTTTCTAAACTAGTATCTGCAAAGAAATTCAAAGGGAGTAAAAATGACGAAACAAAACAGAAACAAAGTCAGTGAGCTACAACGTAACCAAGTAACCTTAATTTGCCAGAATTCATAAGAAGACAAGAGAACCCGAAGAGCAACAACAAAAATGGGAAAGAATCTTTTCTCTTTCCCAGGGCAATGAAAAGAACAACAACAAAGAAAGAAATTAAATTAAGTAGAATATTTGTTGTTTGTTTGTGGGTGTATCAAGCGAGGACTCATTACTGAGTCTAACTAAAGGAGCAAATAACATTAAAAATACATTTTTAATTTTTTTTTTTTTTTTTTTACAAAAGTTGAACGAAGCATGATTGAAGAGGGAAGGGCAAGAGTAGGAATGCGAGGAGGGGAGGGCGAAAGAACAGCATTCTTCATTTCAGAACCGATTTTAATTCTATGTTTATAGACTACAATAGACTTAATTTAATACTAGAAGCTTTATTCGTCATTCAGGGCCATGTTGATGCCAAAAAACCGCGTCCCAGAGAGGAGGATAGAGAGAGGGGAAAGAGAGAGGGGTCTTGCTTAAGCTTAAGGTTCGAATTTAATCACCATCATCGTCACTGAGCGGCTGACTGGAGTCGCGGACGCGGCCGAACCAATCCAACGACGAGGCCCGCATGTAGAGCATAATTTATTGTCTGCAGCGTAATTAACAGAGGTCTCTGGATGCTTCTGTGCCCTGGTCTCTGGCCTCTGATCTGTTGCTCTCTTAATCTCTCCTGTTATATGCAGTTGTTGCACGTTCTTGTTGCATCTACGAGGTGTTACTCTCAGTTTATACTCTCACTTTGTTGCCGTTATTGTTTTTGTTATATTGCTTTAAATGGGATCATGAAGAGCTTAGAGAGGGAGAGAGAGAGAGTTCAAATGTCACAGTCTGTTTCTAGTTTTGTCATTCTTTGTTTAGTCATTCTGTTTTCTCCTCTCCTCTCCTCTCCTCTACCCTTCTACTCCACTTGATTCTAGGAACACGTTATTCCCGTTGAAGCTAAAATAATTGGATTTCTTTTATTTTCTTCAGAATGGTGACCGGTCTTAAGGTCTTAGTTCTTAGTAATGAGTTCTGAGTTGAAATCGAGTTAAATTGGACTTTACACAAAAGGAAGATTTTTGGTCAAGACATGTTTCGTTCTTCTTATTTATTTAACATGTTTATTAATGAGTATTGAATAGGTTCCTCCTCATCCAGCTCCTGATCTTTCTCTAGCTGCTCCAACTTCCTCACCTTCTCCAGATCCTTCTTATTTCAAAAGATGGAGTTCCTCCTTTGGAAATACAGAATATTTAATAATAGTGCTTAAAAATTAACCTCCTCAACATTTCTGAATTTCGTTTTTCTCATTTCCTTAGTTTACTCCATTAAAGTTGAAGTTCTTTAATTATGTTTCTCCCACCCTTCCTTGCCCTTCTCTATGGTCCCCATCATTGCTTTTACTGTTTTCTCTACTCTCATATAATAGACTAAATCTATTCACTCACTGGTTATTCTCGCATAATTATTTGCATTTTTAGCACAATGATTGTATGTATTCCTTGGCTTCGTATTTTGTATTTTATACTCTGTGTTTATTATAATTAAAATTTTGCATAATTCTTGTGCCCAGATCCCCGAGCGGTAAGTAAAAATACCAAAATAAAAACCAACAACAACAGAAAAATACGAAAATAATCTGCATGACAGAAACCGAAGCGCATTTCCTGGCTTTACACTGACTTACGCTGTGTAATTCTATAAGAGTGTGTGTGTGTGTGTGTGTGT
Organism: Myopa testacea; assembly: GCA_949629155.1. NCBI lineage: Eukaryota > Metazoa > Arthropoda > Insecta > Diptera > Conopidae > Myopa > Myopa testacea. Next base: position 50,734,566 of record OX451347.1, read on the forward strand.
GTGTGAAAAGTTGTGAATGTGAGTGTGTGTGTGAATTCTGTGCTGTTGTGGCACCGCTTTCGTGGTCGGCCGCATTCAGGCAGTCGAACAAAACCAACTTTTACACTCGGATATACAGGATTATATGCACATGGACTGAGAGAGAGACAGAAGGAGAGTGAAAGGAGAAGAGAATGAGAGGGCAGAGATAGAGTGAGAGATAGAGGAAGAGTTGGAGTGGGAGTGGCAGAAAGAGTGGAGTGGAGACAGCGACAGACCGAGAAACAGCCATTATAAATCATAAGTATAACAATGGACCCAATACGGATGATTCCGCCTTCACACACACACGCACACACTCATCCACTCACACTTGCACATATCCTTACACCCTTTACATGCCAACGTCCTGTTCTATTTCGTTCCGTTCCGTTTCATGTTGCTTTGTTCCATTTATTTATACAATACATTCCGACTTTAATTGTGCTTCATACACTCAGATGTGGACATACGAGGGCGTTGGGCGGAAGGGGCAGAGCGGAGAGTGAGCCGGCGGATGTGCCTCTCATGTAAAGTATTGTTGTTGTTTTTCGTTCTTCCCGCTTTTGTTCTTTGCTCAACAACAACAAGTTACCAACTTTCTCAAAAGATATCAATTCATTTTGAAAGAACTTTAAAACCTAATAAATAAAGAAAGTGCCACTCCTACTCTTTCTCTTTGTCTCTCCCCCCACCTCTCTATAGTAAACCCCCTTCTCTTCGTTACAAGTAACTGTACATTCGGTGACTCTGCCGCATACTCGTAGACAGAAAAGCATAATATAATATTTTGTGCTACTTTCCACTCAGGATCTCCATGGAAATGTGGCATCTCTAGAGCAACACAGTGCAATGGAGTGTGTTGTGTTTTCATCATAATTAACGAAACTATACAATGCTGTTGAGGAAGTACAGGAGAAAAGAGACATATGTATACGCGTAGGTAGAGAGGGAGATAGCGAGAGAAGAGGAAGAAGCTAGAAAGAGAACAAAGGAATCTGATATTGGTATATATTTTTTCAGAAGAAAATAAAAGCCGCCTTTCACTGAAATTGAATATGAACGATGTTGAACGATGCTGATGAAAAACGATGATGAATAATCGTGATGAACAATGATGATGAACAATGGTGATAAACGATGAAGACGATGATTATAAACGATGATGAAGCATTATGAACGATGATGAACGGTAATTAAGGATAATGAACGTGATGATGGACTATGATGATTAACTATGATGATGAGCAATGATAGTGAGTGATGGTGGTGATATACTATGATGAAAGAAGGATGAAGATTTAGAAATGATGATGAATGATTATGATAATGAAGGGTAATGATGATGAAATATCATAACGTAGCCGATAATGATGAAGTAATGATGCTAATGATTATGATCAATCCTTATGCTGTAATCCTTAAAGAGTCCTGTGACAATTCTGTCAATTTTTGCTGAAGCTTTGAAATTTCGTACATTTCAAGTGTTGCTGGTGATGCTTTATAATTATTATTCTTTTTGCTTTTTGTTAGTGTTTATTTTGCGCATTTTATTACTTTACTTTTAAATTCACGCTTTTCGCGTTTTTATTCTCAGAGGCATCAACACTTCGTTCGTCAGAAGCAACACTAAACTGAGTCACTGTCATTTTATTGCAGAGTCACGCAGGTTTGACTTCAGTTTCTGGTGACCATCAACAAAGCTCAATGAAAGGACGTCACACCGAACAAAGGACATCCGCTCAGAGGGACATCAACGATTATTTTGAAGTGACGGACCACCTGAGGACTGGAGGCTTTAACGAAGTCTAAACAGAAACCACGAGGCTGAACCCCGGAACCCATGAAATTCAGCATATTTTCAGTGTGAATTTTAAATTATTTTTCCCTACTCTTTTGAAAACTTTTTATTATTATAACAAAAGTCGAATAACTCGAATGACAAAGCAGAAAACGAAACAAATTAAAACACAAAACAACTGCAAATGATTCATGAGCCGTTGACCGAAAAAGTTTCAAAGTTTTATTTTGATTTAAATTTCAATTTTTAACTTTTATAATGAATTCTTATGAGAAGCATAAAATATAAAAAGAAAATGAGAAAAGAAACTGGAACGAAACAATTTAGACAACTAAAACAACAACAATAAACTAATATAATAAAAATTTCTAGGAATCATAAGAAAAATAAGATAAAAGTTGACATCAGTTGGGTGGGATTTTCATTATTTTCTCTTTTAATAGGAAATCTTTTCCGCCTTCGGCACAACTTCGCTGGTGAACTTTGAATTGCAGAGCAACATTTTCGAGACAACGCTGTGTGTAGCTGGTTGACATCGGGTCAGATCTGTTTATTTGCTAGCATTTGGTCCCCTTCAACCAGCTGTAGCAGTGGTTGGCAACAACATGACAGCGCATGAAACACGTACTCAAAGAAAGTACAACAAAGAAAAAGGAAAGAAAAAAAGCCTACTCGTGTGCTACGCAAAGTGTTTAAATAAGTTTAGTAAAGTGCCAAAGTTTCTAGAGTCTGCATTCACGTTTTCTTGGCGTCAACTACAAAGTCAACTACTTCAAAGAGAGAGAGAGAGAGAGAGAGAGTGAGGGAGAGAGGTAGGTAGGTAGTGGAAAAGAAGTGGATATAGTGAAATATACTCTTTTAAGAAAATTTTGAATGCCGTCACTGAGGAACAAATATTCACCAAGAGTTTAAAAATTGTACTCAACACAATTGAATTCAGTTCATTAAATAATTCATTGCGATGATGGATTAAGTAACAAAGACGTAAGTAAGAGTGTCAACATCGGCCTGGATACGGCTGGACGAACGGACAGGGCCCGGAGTCAACTCAGGAGGTGACGCTGATCAGCGCGTTCCGGTCACGGAGGTCGCCTCAGGGAAATTCTTGGAAAAACTATTCTTTAAATAACAATTTTCTGTCGTCAAAGAGAAAAAACCATTTTGTGTCCATTGTCATTTACTAGAGTATGTAGATTTGAATTTTTTAATCAAATGACACGCAAACAAAATTGCAAATTCAATTAGATTGTGAGTGTGATTGAGTGTATATATTTTACATGAGTGTATACTTGTGAGTAATTGTTGGTGTAAGTGTACATATGTGCAATTAGTGTGCATGTGTATGTGTGTGTGTGTGTGTGTGTGTGTGTGTGTGTCAGTGTCCTTTCACGTACCTGAGTGCCTGCATTTGTTGGTTTATAGTAACATTTTCATTTAAACTCAACCGAGCCCACTCAATGTTTTGAACCTAAAATGCGTTAACTGCGACTCAATGATACCCACCTACAGTGTATGTGTGTGTGTGTTTTTGATAGGTGATTGCATTTGGTGACTCGATGGTTCTTGTCTATGGTATGTTTGAAAAGCTCTTCAGGACCTTCATTAATCACAGTCGTAGTTCTTCGTTGTTGCGAGTATAAACAATTAAGTATACACACACACTAGGTTGTTGTTGTTGTTGTGGTTTTGTTGTTGTTCATACTGGTTGTCGAATTGTTGTTGTTGTTTGTTTAAATTAAATAAATTCTATCTACTTCTCGAAAATGCAAACATTGATTTTAGCATCGAAACAGCTGCAACAACATCCAGGATAGCAGCAAATAAAATCGCGTGATAAATCCTACCGAAACATGACAAATATCCATAACAACAACAAGAACAATAATAATAAAAACATTGCTGTATTTTCAATGAAATTCATTCATTTTAAAATGGAGAAAATCAGACCGCTGCATCCCGTTTGACAGTTGAATATATGAGCCAGTAGTCCAGATCTAAAGTTGCAGTTCTATTCACGGAATTAAAGTAGCAGAGCCAACTTTACGGCCCACAAAGGGTAATGATCCATCTACTGAATTCAACCATAGATTCTTCCCTCGAGTGTAGGGTGTACAAGCTTCGGACAGGCAGAAGTCAACACTTTTACTTGTTTGTGTTTTCTTTCCTTTTTCAGTTATTTTTATTTATTTTAAAATATGTTTTTCATTCATTTAGCTTCTCGTTTCGAGCAGTTATACTAAAATATGGCAACACTATAAATATTTTTCACATGAAACTTAAATACAATAAATTTGAAGACTTTATGTAATTGAAATTGTTTTAATTTTATTATTTTTTCATAAAAAAATGCTCAAACAAGCAACTATGCACCAAACCCAACAACCAAGCGAACAACCAACCAACCAACTCTGTCGGCAGACTTCGCTCCCAACTCAACTCTGATTGCTGCACGGTGAAGAGCTGAGATTTATGTGGCAAATGATAAAAACTGAAAACATTTCGGTCATGTTTTTTCTTTGTAGTTGTTGTTGTCGCTATAAACAGGCTCTATGAATGTCCTGTGAGTATTCCATGAGGTCAAACAGGTCGTTTTGGTCCTGCTTGTCGGTGTTGTTGTTGTTGATAACACATTTTAAATACCAGAACCAACACTATAACAAGACCATCATGACTATAAGGGCCATCAGAATGAACCAGCCACCCACCCCATCCGCCACCCTCTCCCATGTATATTTTTAAAGCTCACTATTAATTTAATGCAATGAATTTTATTTTATTTTATTTTTACTTCTTTTTTATAATTCAAACATTAACCGGAAACAATTTCCACGCCTTCAGTTTATGTGCTTGAGGATTTAATTATTCTCTTCTGATTCATTATCATTTATTAACAAATTAAAATAATTGTAAATTCAATTTATTCAGCGTTAAAGTTAAATGGATAATAATTCTCCTTCATGGAATATTCGATGGGCCAGTAAAAAGTTTATATTTAAAATTATTCAAAATTATTAAGCTTTAAAACTACAAGACATCATTTAAACAAAAATGCAAGCAGAATAAAAATAATTATAATATATTATTATAATATAATCATATACGAGTATGTAGATAGATAATTATATTAATTAATTTAAAGTATCATTCAGTTTCCATTACGTAATGAGTAAATTTATAATCTACTAATGATATGTTGCTGAATAAATTAGTTCATATTACAACAATATATTTAATATTTTAATAGAAATATAAATAAAAAAAAAAATTATTTTAAAATAAAAAAACAAAACACAAAATAAAACAATACAAATGCAAACCAAATAAAATTAAATAAAATAAATGAAATAAAATACAAATGAATGGGTTGAAATTTAATGATTTCCTTCTTCTCTCTCACCCTCTGCTATCGCTTACAGTGTTGAGTCGGTTATTTAAACTACCAGCTGTACTACGTAAAGCATGATACTCCCCCTTATCTGCCACCCCCCTGACGTCATCCTTCACCCTCATGAAATAAAAGCGTGGCTTAATGGGCTTTCTCCGCCCCTTCACTAGGGAAAAAAGTACGAGTAACATTTATCAAATTGTTTCGTGTTGCAGCGTTAAATACAACAAGTAAAGCGAAGAACTGATTGTAGAGGGTGACGGTAGGAAGGGTGTATATGCGCCCCCCTCTGCTCTTGTCTCTGATACTGGGTAACAACGGACTAGCTACATAAATGAAAACTTAAATTTATTTGCGGTCACAGAGCCGCAGTCAGAGAGGAAACGTCGTTGGTACCGCAGCGAACCGCAATGGCTGCCATCGAGGTAATTAGCATCAACTCGGTGCGAGTAACGGGAAAATTAATGGCTCTGGGTGGATGGATTGTCAGGTCAATGGATCGGGAAGTCGGGAGACTTTGCTATGCTTAATGGCGGAATTTGATTTTTGAAACCGATAGCGATAGAAGTTTAAAAAGAGGGTGCCACGGAGCGCCTTATTTTAACCCTTTTAAAAGCATCGATACTCACTACAGTCACGATGATGACTGATTATTCTTCAGCTTCATCCTTCTGCTATCCTCATCATTCACATCATTATCACTACCCTGATCGCTTTCTTAATTCTCATCACTTCTCTACATCATTCATCATCTTAATGATTATCATCATATCCTGAATATCATCCATCGTTCTGTCCTCCTGATCATCCTCTTCATTCTCTTAACCCTCAACGTCACTCTCATCATTCTTATCATCACCATCACTCTGACCAACCTGATTCTCATCATCCTCGGCATCACTCTCATAATACTTATCAGTACCGTGATCATCCGCATCATCATCACTCTGACCATCCTCGAAATCGTAGTTCTCAGATAACATTTTTACAATTTTATATTTTAAACAAATCTTTAAAAGATAGATTAAGTGAGATGTTGAAAATATATTGCGGTAAAGCAATATTAAAGACTATAATGTATTATCTTAAAAACATATATGTACAGCAGTATCATACTTATTAATAAGAAGAGAACATTGAAGAAAACAATAACGTTTAATGTTCACGTTATTGTTTTCTTCAATGTTCTCTTCTTATTAATAAGTATGATACTGCTGTACATATATGTTTTTAAGATAATACATTATAGTCTTTAATTTTTGTCCACAATTGTAATTCGAATTTTGTCAACTTATAATGTTGTTGAAAAAAAGGCTCAATAAATTTCAATTCAATTCAATTGCGGTAAAGCAAACCTTATATGAAAAATATTTTCTTTCTGTGTTTGGATTGCTTTTAATAATATTTTTGTCGGTAATCTTTTTATGTTTTATTTGTTTAATGTTTTACTGTTTTTTATCATCGGCCTTTCTCCATTTCTGTCTCTCTCTCTCTTTCACTGTCTCTCTCATTCCCTCTCTTCAGAGAGTTTTTCTTCAATCGGCCTTTGAACTCAGTATTCACATGCAGATATCTTAATTAATTAAGGGATGTGAGTGAGTGCATGAAACCGTAAATAATTGCTTCTGTACGGACCCAGACTCAGATGGCCAGAGGGTGAACACACAGTCTTTTGATCTGCTTTGCGCTTCGTCCAAATTGCTTTATATAACCTCAAAATTCAAAGATGTCAAAACAACCCGATGCTTGATTTTGACCTAGAAAAAGCTCAACATGAATTTATAAAGGATTTTAAGCCACAAAAATACAAACCAAAATTCTATAGAACCCGAGGCTATACAGTTATTCAAAGATACATACCTACAAACAGCATATACATATGTACAATACATCACATTATATATAACATGTACATTACATGAGTATATTCAGAAAATAACACGAATTTTTTATTATCGCTGGGACTTTTTTATTTAGTGTATAATTTACAATTAAATTCAGATCGTTTTTGCGGTGCAAATATAATAAAAGACTAATTTGATCCACTCTCAGCTTACATATAATTAACTATTTTATTTAATTCCATTACTAAAACCAAAATAAATCAAAAACTTAAACCAAAATTAGCTCAAATTAAATTCCAATTAAATACAAATTCAGTTTTTTGCTCTTTATACTCATAATTAATCCACTGTATACAGTGTTAAAAGGATTAAGGAATTATTTTGCTCTTCACACAAAAACAAAAATTTTTCCAAAATAAAATTGTGTACTTTTAATTGACTACCAATACTTTTGTTGTTGGTATTATTGTACTATTTGTTGCCCCGTGCCTAGCTTAAAAAATTAAATAATAATTTTAAATTAAATATCGGAATTATCTGCTCCATAGATATTAATAATCATACACAATTTTCACACAGAAGCTAATCACTAAAAGCGAAAAATGAATGAATTGAACGATTCAGAGTTTAGTTTAATCTGCATTCTACCCGGGGAGGGACGGCGGGGATGAAATGGTGAGGGTGCCTGAGGGAGTGAATGGCACACGAGTGTACAAGGCATGCGACAGTTTAATTAACATTCAACCTGGAGCAGATTTCAGGAGTGATATAACGAAATCAGTGCAGAGATTTCATGGGGTTTATTTATTTTAATTTAATATCCATGTTGAATTAGTTTTTATTTCTATAGCCTGGAGGTCACTGTTAATGGATTTCCAACTATTATTCGATTATTTCAGACAGTGCAAAATAAATGATACTAATACCATGAACAATGATACACTTATAAAAACATCTTAAAGAGGTCCACAGTATAGTAACATCTTATCAGAAAACTAACCTGAGAACTATTCACAGACAATGATAGAGTTTTGAATACACAGTACACAATATTGACTGAGTTTGTATGACTATTTTTCTAAGAAAACCCTCTGATAGGATAACATTTTTGATGCTTCTTAAAAAAGATCACATTTTGTACAACTTTTATTAGAATTACACAGAATTAGTTTACCTTAGAAAACCCTAAACATATTTTCCCCAAGTTTTCATTTAATTTCAGGCAATTAAAAGTCTCCGGCATAAATTAATATCTGATATTTAAATCCTTAAACTGGTTTCCTCATAGTTGAATTTTCAGAAGTTTCTTTTAAGTTGTTTCTCCCAAACCTTACCGCTTTCTAATTAAGCTAGCTCTCTCAGAATATCTATCCATCTCGTCCCTGTACTTGTAGCTGTAGACACATGTATCAACCTCCATCAACAGCAAAAAGGTAAGCAAAATGTTCGTCATCCGGTTGCACAAATTATGCGGTTTTATATGCAGAGGTTTCCTGGCCCCAGAAACTACTTCTGCGAGAATATATTCACTCGGTTGCGTAGTAAAGAGAAAGTTTAAAGAATCATGCACACACACACATGTTTTCCCCTTCTAACAAGTAGCCTAAAAGAATGGCTCCCTTTAAAGCATACCCACAGGATCCACTGCCACCTGGTACACGTTACCGTCTCCGTCTAACATCATTAAAGTCTTCTCTTACCAACAACCAGCAAGTTTTACCAATTTTATCGACTATAAAAGAAGTGAAGAAACAGGTACGGGGTGGCTAAGAGCGGGAGGGGTGGGAAATGGATGTAGATACATATAACGGAACGAGTTCTCTTTAACGTTTTTGCACTTTTGCATTTTACACTCCGCGTAGTCTTTTCGGGTCCCCTCTCCGCTCCTCTTCCAAATGGTACTCTTTGGTCCTTCAGTCTTCTGGGATTCACTCTCCTCTGCACTCTCCTCTCAACTTTTCTCCTTCTTAACATGGGTTTTCTTACTTCCACCCTGCATAATAAGTTGTACAAATTTGCTTAAATATTTTCAGCAGAAATTTTAATCGACTCAACGTTATGTTTATCCAGTCGATTGCCAGGTCGAGGACGGCGAACGTACCGCCTCCAACACCAGCTCCAGGCACCATCGTCAGTCCTCCAGCAGTGGCTCCATCTCCAGTCGAGACCCCATCGCTTTAATAGCCGATTGGAAAATATCGTAACTTGTTGTAGTTATGTTCTAGTTGTAAGCTTTGTATATTTGGTGTTGTAATTTTCTGTAGTGTTTACTTTTTCTTTTTTGGTGGGGTTCATTTTCCCAGCAAGTTTTTAGTACGGAAAAAGCAATTTTTACAACATGACAAAATAATTGCAACTCTGCGGTGCATAAATTTTTAGCACGCACTGTATTTAGCAAGCAGTAAAAGAGGCAAGCCAAGAGGAGGAAGAGAGTAAGGACGACGCGGGGAAGAACACGGAGAAGGAGGAAAAATTAAGGGTACACTCATTAAAAAACATTGTATAGCAGCTGAAAAAACAGAAAAAGAGTTTATACTATATGAGACTGAAGATGAGAGAGCAAACCATCTGAAATTTGGAGTTCGTTTTAAAAATGGTTTAAAATTCGTTTAGGTTTTCTATTATCAACAATCGATCTATGATCAATTAAAAGAAGGATCATGAAATTACATAAATTAATAGATCAATAATAGAACGAGATTGTGATAAGATGTGAACAAGATTTGGACAAGACCAGGACAGGATTTGAAGAACATATGGAAAAAATAATAAAGACCATAGATAAGTCTGTTTTAGACTGAAAGGAATTTTAAATGGGTAAGGAAATAATCGAATATATTTTCTTTTTTATATATGAACTCATATATTGTATATTTTGCACATATAAATATCTTCATTCTCTTTATTACCACGTTTTGATGATAATCGAAATCAAGAATCAAGCTCAATTTTATTCAAAGTGAACCTCTGAACCTTTTACTAAAGGGAATGAATTCAGGATTCCAAAAAAACACCCGATTTCTTTTCTTGAAACTCATCTTCATATCCTTTGAGAATATGATGGTAAGAAATTCGATTATAAAGAAGGTTCTCTAAGGATAAAAATATGAAAAGACCACGTTTGAATATATAAAAAGCTAATAAAGACCTAATAACTGGACAATCGTTTAAAGAAGAAGATGAAGGAAGAGAAAAAGAAAAGAAGAAGCAAAATTCATTCTTCATTCCTTTGGAATGTCAAATGGTATATTTTATATGAGTTCCTTTGTATGGAAATTTGTTGTTGTTGTAGTTATATCCGAATCAGCATCCCTTCTTCTTCTTCTTCTTTTTACCCGAATGAACACCACCTTCTTTCCTCCTTCACTTTTATTTCTCTGTTACTTTTCTCTCTCTCTGTCTTCAATTCCACTTAATTTGTATTATTGTCTTCATCTCGTCCCACTTTTTGTCCATTCTTACCTTCTGGCCTAAAGCGACCATTCTAAATCTCTCTCTTCTTCTTCTTCTTCGTTTTTCTGAGGTAACTTATGACAAAATATAAATCATTCGAAATAGCTTTATGAATTCCATTTAAATGGAAATCAGTTTGTCGAGAAGTCTTCTTTTCCCCTCTCTCTCTCTCTCTCTCTCTCTCTCTCTCTCTTTCTCTCTCTCTCTTTCTCACCATAATTTGCGTTTTTTCATGTGTGCTCTTTTTTGTGAGGTCCGTTTTTTGTGGGTTTCTTGTCTCTCAAAAAGTCGGATTTGATTTCTGACTATTTTTGGAGTTTGAGCGCTAAAAATTGGATAACATAAAAAGTAAATTTGGGAGAAGGTACAAAAGGAGAAGCAGAGAAGAAGGTAGGAAGAAGGAATGGAAGAAGTACAGTTCGCTGGTGCTGCCAGGACCATTAAATCGGATGTCCTTTACACACAGATACCCACACGCACTCCCAACTTATCCCTTCCCCATTCACCAACCCCCACTCGTCCCTCTCACCCTCAAGTTCACTCATGTTTACGATGATATGGTTTGGTATTTTTTATGTGCTTTTTTCACTAAAGCAAATCTTCCTTGAAAACCTTTTTTGCATTCATGAAAAGTAAACCGCTGAGATTTCCTTTTTTCATATTTGTTTTTTTTTCCACTGTGCCCATTGCCCCAAAATATGGAAATTCATGGGTCACAAATGAAAAAGAAAAACGCAGCTCGCATAATTTTGCAATATTTTTCCGGACGACGGACGATTCACATCGATCCGGCGTAAAAGAGGCTGCGTTCTCCTTAATCTCTCCCCCCACCCTCCCCTATGAGACTTTAATTTTATTCATAAACGAATGCGAAATTAAAACCAAAACGTTTACGGATTGGATTTTATAGCAAATGCAAAAATATGATCATAATACTAATTCTCAACTTTAAAGGACGAAATTCTAAAAATACTTCGAAAACCCCCAGAAAAAAAGGTCTTTCTTGTGGATAATGATCGAATTTTTTCTATCGAATTAAAAGCTTGCAATCCTGAAAAGAATCTTTCAAGTCAGCAAATCGCAAAAACTGCTGCTTCGTAAAGATTTTTATTGCTCTTCTGTGAATTCTAATGTCAAAATAATGCAAGGTACTCGTTTATACCTCAACTGAACTCAGGCCAAAAATGCTGCCAACTGAAAAAGATTAACAACAACAATGAAGAGAGGAATACGACGGAGAGGGAGAGGAGAGAAAACGACATTTGACACAAAGGATCGAGGATTTTGAAAAAAAACAGGATGCATTTTCAAAGGCGGACACCGTTTTTTGCATACACGCAACTTTTCTCAGTTTTGAATGTAAACTTATTCGGCAAATTTTCAAACGAATGACATGCATGCATGAAAGTATTACAATGAAATGATGAAAGAAAAAAAAACTGAAAAATCCTTTTCATCCTCTGCCTCAGCTTCATCTTCATCGACTGATTAAATGGGCCAACAAATAATGAAATAGAATTCTTTCGTTTATACAAAAAATTATACGCTCAACTTTTATACGCTAACAACAATGACAAATTTACAACAACAACAAACACCAACATTGTTATATCTTTATTCCTCATCCGAGTTCGTCTTCTCTGTCGATTGGCTTTGAATTGTGGTTAAAAAGCCAACAATTTAAGGATCTTTTTGCACCAACAACAACAACAATGGCAACAAAGTTGTATATGGATTTCCATGTTATCCAGATTTTGAGGGGAAAAAAACAAACCAACAACAAGATTTCACAGACAAAATTGTATTGAGTTGAATTTTCATGGGTTGAGTTAAGCTCTTCAGCCTGTGATGAAAACTTCAAAATCTATAGAATTATAACACACACACAGGGAAATATTGAGAGAGGGAGATAGAGGGAGATAGAGGGAGAGAGAGGGAGAGAGAGCGAGAGAGAGAGCGAGAGAGAGAGAGAGAGAGAGGAGCCAATCCTGCATTCGTTTCACACACTTTCGCCTTCAAGCAGAACCGATGAGCCGATGATCCGGTTTTTTAATGTATTCAAAGTTTGAATTTCAAACGAATACAATTTCGACTGACAGATCGAGTGACTGACTGATGGATTGGCTGATGGACTGACTGATGGACTGGCGAGTGGCTGCATGAATTTCGTAACTAAATGTGATGAAGTTCTTAAAATGATTTCGAAGAAATTTAATTTTATTTATAAACCTTCCAAAGTTTTTTGCATTGTTTTCTTTCTTAAAGATTTTTTTTAATTTTTTTTCACTCAATGCCTCTGGTTAGATTTTCAATTAACCGCTTCATCAACCGCTTTCTAAACAAACAATTTTAATACATAGTAACATTTTTCTATTTATTTTTTTTTAAATCATTGTCACTTTGAAGTGATTTGAAGTTCAGAACTCCTTCTTTTCGAAAATACTTGAACATGTTAAACTAATTGAGAAATTTTTCTGTAAAATGATAAATGATGCCAACAGCAAGCAACAACAACGAAGACAACAACACTTACTTGGTTCCTTTGTTTCGTTTTATTACTGCGATGCGGTCAGCTGTTTAATTAAAGGCGGCTGGCAGCTTGTCAGCCAGCCGTCAACCCGCCTGCCTGTCAGCGTGTTTGCCTGCCAGCGAGTTGTTTGTTTCTCTGAAGACGATGAATTGTAATAAAGAAGAAGAGCAGCAGCAGCAGCAGCCGTTTAAACTTCGACCGCATGCTATTTGCATCAACGCCCGCTTCATTGCGACTTCCTTAACCACCCTCACCTACCCATTTCATCTCTTCTCCTTTCTCTCCTCTTCTCTTCTTTTCTCCTCCCTTTCGTCTTAATCATCAGCTTTAAATTTGTGTCTTTTGTTGTTTGAAGAGTTTTGTTTGTGGTTTAATGTTTGACTTTTTGGTGTTAAAGGATTTTTATTGTTGTTGTTGCTATTGTTGTTTTTGTATTTGTTGTTGTTACCATGTCTATTGTCGTTGTTTCTTTGTTGTTGTTATTATTGCGCTTCATTACTGTATCTCTCCCAACCTTACCACCCTCTTCTTTAACATCCCCATGTCCCAACATACCACCGTCCTTACAATACTACAAACGTACATGAAATAAGACGAATGTTCATAGAAGACGTCAACAAATAAGAAATTTCAAGAATCTGCAAATAATAAATAATTCTTTGTTTATGCGTAGTAGCAGCAGCAGCACCGGCAGCAGCTGATGATGTTCATGGTATAGATGATAATTTTATTGTTGTTTTTTGTTGTTGTTGTTGTTCCTGCTATTTTCGTTGTAAGCGTTGCTGTTGTTGATGCTCTTTTTTATGTGGTATTTTTGCATAATTCTCATTACAATTGTTGTTGTTGCTGTTGTTTTGTTTTTTTTATGGTTTTTGTAGTTGGTTGTTTTTGTTGTTGGTTTAGCTGTTGCAATGTAATGTAATGTATTTTAAATTGTGGTCAAGTTTTACTTTTTTTGATTATTTTTTGTGTGGTTTTCACGCTCAGATAAATTTTATACATGAAAAACATTAATTTTGTTGTTTGTAAATTTTATGTTTTTTTTAAAAAGTAATCAAACCGAGTTTTTGGATTTAAATGTGGCCCAAACACGTGAAGTTAAATTAAACCAACCCAAATTGAAGCAATTGAAATGATTGAATCGTCCATCTAATACTTAAGTAATTAACTTCCTTGATAGAGACACCTCTCTGTCCCCGGGATTATCCGGTAGTCCTCCGTATCGTCCCGAATTTCTATTGGATTCGACGGCCAAATAGGTGATGGTATCAACCCCAATACAATTCTATATACTATCTCTACAGCACCCTTTGTACACTAAAGCTAAATTATAACTCGTATTAAATAACATAAAAAAAGCACATGTATGCATCTATCTCTGTAACTATACACCATAGCAATTCCAAAGGATCAAATATTATATTAAACCAGCACATGACCAAACATGAAGCCGAATAAATGACGCAATTTTATTATTTCTTTATTATTTATGTGAATATAAATAAACGTATAACGTGGATTCTTCCTACTCCCCTCCTCTCGACTCTGCCCCCCTCCCCCCCCCCCCCCTAAAAACACGGGGATTGAATAATGGCAATGATACGCACCCTCCTGGTTCACTTGAGTACCATACATGAAATGTTGACAGTATTTTGTTGAATAATAAATTCTAGCTTCATTCATTCATTCATTTTTAATTTGCATAAAGAAAATATTTGAAATTTTTAGCACACGAAAGTTATGGGAGGCGGAAACGGTTGGGGGGAGGGACAGATGGGACCTTAAAATATTTTGTAACATACATCGAAGTTGAGTTCTTCTTATTGTTGTTATTATTATACGAAACAAACTTCTGGTACCTTAAAATAACTCGAGTCTAAAGGAATTTTTGCAAAAAGGGGTTAAAAGCATGAATAGCAATAGAATACAGTACAAATATTAGGATAAACAAGCCATGTAGGTTAACTGAAAAATTGGGTTACGATATCAGCACTCTGAGTGATGAGGGCAAATTTTACCCTTCATCTTTTTTATTTCTCTGATGTTTGTTTATGCAGCATTTTCAATTCATTTAAATTCATTGAATTTTATTATATTCATTTTTATCATCTCCTGTTTTAGTTACGACACTATAGCCCTATAATATTTTTCCTCCTCCCTCTCTCTCTCTCTCTCTCTCTCTTTTCATGTAATTCGTAATTTTTCCCTTATTTGTTCTGCAAATTTATGTCATTCCCTGAATTCCGTTTTATGTCCCCTGAATTCCATTTTATGTCCTCTAATTAATGTTCTAATGTTTAAGAAGATGAGGTTTAAGAATTCCAAGTATTCCAATTTATTATTATCTATGATACTTTTTCATCTCGTCATCATGAACTTCAAGGACCTCACTTTTGTGTACAAAATTCGGTGATATTATTTAATAAAAACTTCGTAACCTGGTAGATTGTGCAAGAAAAGACGACGACGAACTTAAAGAATTCATAGTTCATAAGAATTCAGGATTTCTTAAATTTCTGAACTTTAGAAAGAAATTAAAGACTTTATTTCTAAGCCCCGGACTTTTTGTCAAATATCTATAATAAATAATAATTATTATTGCGAGTTATAAATAATACTATAATACAATATAATATAGATACTGTATTCATTTATAATTTAAGTAATTCAATTAATTAATTCAAAAGAAATTCACAGCAAAAAGTAATGTTATTTAATGAAATTCCTTGAATAAAGCAAAATAGCATAAAGTTCAATTAAATAGTATGTCTCTGAAAGGAGGAGAGGAATTATTAAACTGCTCACTGCGAGAGACAAGAAGAAACACTTCAGAAAGGATCTTCCGACACTTAACACCTGGCTACGGAGGAGAAGACTCTGTAAGCTTTACACTCTCGTAAAGATGCTATCGACGTGGTTCCAACAGCACTTTGGAAAACAAACGACTTTCATAGGAAAGGAGAAGGAATACTTGCGTCCACGACACACGCGTTATCGAAGATTCTGAATGAAAGCGCTATCGAAGGTGAGGAGCTAAAAAGACTCAAAACGATGGTGAGAAAGCTGAAGATTATGTGGACACACTGGAACTTTGGGAGTGAAGAAGAGGAGGTGATGATGTAGCTGAATGTTGAAACACTGAAGATGGTAGGGACACTGCAAGGGGGGGACGTTGCGGACTTTCAGGAACCAAAGGATTCTCTGGAAGATGCTGGAAATACTGAGAACGAGCAGCTACGAATTAATACAATAATAAATGAGTCTTTTCTGGGCACTCAGAGAGCATTCTACAAACAATGATGCAAGAAATTGATTTTCTACAAGAAACACTTGCTGCAGGAACTCGATTTCAATGGGCCCGGAAGGCAGGAAGGGTGACGTAGAGAGTGGGAGTGGGGTAGGATTTCTTATAATTCTTTTTTTTTTGGGAAACAGCAGCATCACCAGTGACAATGATGGCGCTTAAAACATACGAGAAGAGAAGATAGAAGATGTTCTGTGATGAGATGTTCGAGGACGCACGAAACGGCGCAAATCAGGCCAGTGAAGTAAAACGTGGAGCCCACATCCAGCCCAGATACGCGCGGTAGAGCATCCTTGAGAAGTGCGAAAATTGAAATAATTTCTTGCCAGCAGTCGAGGCGTCCTGACATACGTTTTCTGAGCTCGCTTTGGCTTATTTTATCCGAGCGGATGGATGGGTTGATTGGACTTCGGCTGGATAAGCTTAGTCTTGTACACGGAACACTGGCGCAGCGACACGCCCACCGAAGACGCTGTTATGTGTCGTGAGTGGTGCTGCACACGAATGCGCCAGAGTTACAATCAGTGACGCGAACTGTCGTCGCCAAAGGAAGCCAAATCGTGTTGAAGTGCCATTGAAAGTAGATAAAATAAAGCAAGTACAAGGGATGCACTGGAGAAGATGGCGAGGACGGGAGGGGCGGCCGCGTGGGTGACTACAGAAAGAGACAAGTACCGCTGCAATTCAAGGCAGCCAAGCGTACAATTGAAATCCCCCGAAAAATGAATTGAATTCTGATAGAATGACGTCTGTACGACGGAAGATACAGGGTACGGAAGCAGTGTCTTGAAAAACCTTCAAGAAATTCAATTTAAGAAGTATTCGGGGTTTATTTTAATTATTGAATTAAATAGCTACAAGAATCTTTTTTAATTTTAAAGTCTGGAGAAATCTCAGAGAATCTGAACGGAATCTCCAAGAATCGGTCCATAGGACGTCCGGCTTTTAATGATCTTTCTGCGGAAGCCTTACTGAGGAACTCCCGAAGACGTGCAGGTCCGGGATGTTTATGTGTCTGCCCATCCTTCAATCAATATTTCGTGGTCTCTCGGTATAATTTTATTCTCCGTCACCAGCCACCAAACACCATGTTTTGTCTGCATTGAAGAGCGATAAAAAAAGTCCTCTAAAAACAATGACGAGCACAATTCAGTTCTTTGTAGAGGCAGAAGCATCCACTTACGGGTCGTTGTCGGAGGAGTACCGGGATCCCGGAGGAGCAAAGGTCGAAGTGGTGGTTCGAGGACTGCAGTTAAAAAGCTCTTAAAATTCGTACGATCGCAGAAACAACGAAGACATTTTTATATATCGCAAGGACTTCTCTCTGGTCGTCTTTCTGGTGTCTGGTAAGAAATTTCAAATGGAGACTTATAGTCGTTTCCGGCAGTGGGTGGGGTGGAGGGTTTGTTGGAGGTCGTACTTCGACTGCAGGCTAAATAAATCACTGCAAATAAACGAATCTAATCGAGATTAAAAGCAGGACAATCTGATGAGTTCCTTGTGCTATTTTATTACATTTTATTTGCTGAACTCTGCTTGTGTTTTTGTAGTCCGATGAGTGTGTGTAGGAGTGTGTTTCTTCCTGGTTTTACTTGTCAGCCTGATGAATTAAATTGCGGTGAATCTGAGGATTTGTGTTGTCCTTCCACTTGATGTAGATTTTGTAGCAATATTTAAATATAAAATCAAATTGAGTTGAATTTCTGTTGATTTAATGCTTGCTTTAATTGCTGATATGATATGAACGAATGGTTTATTTGTGTTTGAGAATCTAATGAATAAGAAACCCAGGTTTCTCAAGTGTCTCTCCTGAGGAAAGGGACTCGAATTGAGTCGAATTTAAGAGGACTTTAAAAGGAATATCCAACTAAAGGAAGGAAAGGACATCTTCATATTTGTTTGATGTGTATCTGGTACATTTCAGAAATAATCATAGTATATTTACGAAAAATATTTTGTATATAATAGAAACTTCTTCTTTATTCTTCAGAAAGAAAAAAAGAAGAACAAAAAAACACTTTCAATGCGTTCATTCGCATTGCAACCGAGACTTAAACACTGGACGCCTTTTTTTACTTCTGACGCCAGGAATTGAAGTGGATTAAATGTCGGTGACGTCCAACACAGCAGAAAGGATAATAAAAGCATTAAATGAGTGAATAATTGCGAGCACGGACATCAACCGCTGAAGCTTTTTGCTGGCTGACAGACTGAATCACTGGCACGAAGGCTAGCTGATGGTCCGTCGGTCGGTCGGTTGGTTGGTCGGTCGGTCGGTCGGTTGGTCTGTTCAGGAAGTAGAACACTAAAAACATCAAATCACCATCAAATTTTTTACTCTCCAAAACCGACGCCACACCTCAGCTCTCCCCGCCTTCACTCCGCACTGATTCGAAAATAATTGCGTCGAATTTCAACGATGGGAGTCACTGTTGAATGTTCTTCTCTTTCTTTGATCTGTCAGCTTTTCAATATCCATTTTTTGCCCCATTATAATAATTTTCAAATGTTTTTCGGTTTTTTCTTTGCTTTTTCTTTACTTCTGTGAGTGTTTTTGCCCCATTTTTTCTCTTTGTTCGGCCGCAACTTTTAATTGTTTTTATTAAAGTGAGTGTAAATCATGAATTCAGCCTTCACAGCAGCATCAGCAGCAGAAACATGATATTTTCATATTTTGAATGCTTTTTAATAGCTTGCAGTTCCATCGCCCATTGGCGGCCACGCCCACTCCCCATGAATTCGTCCTTCCTAATGACTTAGTTTTCAATTTGAAGTTAACAGAATGCAAATCGTGCGTCGTTTCACTCTTTATCAATCCTCTATCTATCTCTCTCTCTCTGTTTTCTTCTTCCTCCTTCCCCATACAACCCTTTCCAGTACTCGGTTTGAGTGAGTGGGTGTGGCATCACTTCACGGGTGGCAATCAGTACGCGGTCAGCAGTGTTGGCGTCGTGTTGTTGCATTGCTTCTACTTCATTGTTGTTGTTGTTGTGGTTGTTGTTGTTGTTGTGATGGTGGTCCTGGCTCTGTCAGTCCGATCAGGAAAGCTTCTCCTCTTCTTCTTCTTTTCTTTTTCTACTGGTGTTTTTCTGCTTCTTTTTATTCTTCATTCTTTGTACATAGTTTTTCATTTTCGCTGTCTGCTGCATGATTAGCCTTTAAAAGCAAAAAACATCAACCAGTTTTATTGGAATTTTTAATTAAACGTTCCCGATATTGTTGTTGTTGGTTTTGTTGTAATTAAGAATGCAATAAGCAGTTAAATCGTGCTGCAAATCGTTCTCCTTCTTCTTCTGTTTCTGTGGTTTTCTCGTCTTGTTCTTTACCCTGATTGCTGGTTCTCAATGATATCAAAGAATGTCCTTCTTTCAGTTAACGAATGATTTAGTTGAACGTTAATGATGACAAAAAAAAGTTGATGATGACACAGTAGTTTATACTCTCCATTTTGTTCTGTCACACCTTTTAGACTGCTACTCCATGAGAGCTACTGGATAATCCATCCATTGAAAAATCATCCATTTTTAGACCACTTAAAAAGTTACCAAAGACTCTTAAAAAGAATATTCTTAGATATGTTTTGAGTCAATTTACTCGGTTCTCATTTTATTCCTTTCTCCCTTCAGTTAACCAGTTCATAGAAATGATCGTAGTTCCTTAACTGAAGCTTGATTGCTTGATGGGCTGAATTAATAAATATTCATTAAATAGTTACAATAGTTAAATAGTTACCAAAATACTAAACAAATTCTGTGTTTCAATACAGAATTCGACAATAGATTTGTATTCACTTTAAGAATTAATTAAAATCTCCCCCCCCCCCCCCATCATTAAATAATATCGCCACCAGAACTAAAGTAAAGTTGCTTAAATTAAATAAACACTCAGAAACTCGTCTCAAGTTTCATCTCGAAATCCTAGAGCACGTTCACGATTCGGAACACTTCGCAGCTACACATTTTCAATGAGCTGTCGTGGTGAAAAATACACTCAGCGCTGCTGCTCTGGCCTGCTTTGCGGCGGAATTCGTAGCATTCGTTGGCAGCAATGAATGTCCTTTGATACACGAAATATCCTTGTTTTTCGCCTTGCTTTGCATGCAGCGGACGCACATATTTTGCGAAATTCGTGAGAATAAATTACAATTCATCACGTGCTCTTGCGATGGCGATGCTTTGTGGAGCCGCTTCCTGAATAACGGTTCCTGGTTGCCGTTTCGGTCAAAAGTTTTAATGCACTTTCGGCCACATTTATTAGATTTAATGCTGTTGTCTTGGGCTATAAATTGATTATCCTTGTGGCAGGACTCAACCACGATTCCTTCTGAGGAACATTTTTTCTTTGCTATTTTATACAATCCACAATATATAAAGACATACATACACATTTTCTTTTTATTTGTATGTTTGTAAAGTATATAAAAGCTACTAAAGCTATTTGAGCTCTTTTCGGTAATCTTCAAATCAAACGAAAAGTCACGAAGGTTTTTTTGGCCTTAAATTGATGAAAGAACAAAAAACTCGGCTGAAGACGATATAAGTACATCTTGTGTACATGTATTTGTGTCTACGAGTCAGTGGTGTCTGTGTGACGAACATCCTTTCGCTACTGTATACAATCGCCGTCATCCTCTTCGTCATCATCGACGGTTGCTCTGCTTGTTATTTATTTGTTGAAGGAGGGGCACAGAAAAAACGCATCACGTTGATTGCATCAATTGAAGCTGCGCCGAGCGAACGTCCGTCCGGTTGCCTCATCAACCACGTCGCCTTCACTGACCGACGACGACCAACTCAGCTGGAATCCAAAAAAGCAGCGTCGGTCGTGCGTACCATCAACTTCATCATCATGCAATCATCGTTGTAGTCAACGGCATCAGCAACATCGTCAACTTGATTGCCTTCGACGTCATCGACATCGTTATGAAGCGTTGTTTCATCGTTGCATTGATGCTTTTTATCATCATCATCATCTCTTAAAACAATAACAAAAGTAGGATTTGCTATCATCAGTCATCCTAACAATTATCATCGGCTTATATCACAAATGTATATCTTTATTTTAATTATTTATTAACCGTTCATATCTAACATCATCATCAACTTATCATGACCTGTTATATGTTTGTCTATCACGCGATCTGGCATCTTACATCATCAATCGACATTATTCACTACCATCCTTTATCAGTCACCATCATCTTCCAAGAAAAATCATCATTTTTCATCCTTCGACATCGTTATGCTTCCTCATCCATTATTTGCTATCATCTACTTTCATTCATCACCTACTAATGTACTAATCATCTATCATCATCATCTAAACACAATCACATCACACAATAACATCATTATTTGTTATCTTCCATCCATTATCGACTGAGATCCGTTATCCCGTCAAGAGTATGACATCCATCTCCTTCCACTATCATGCATTATTATATACATTATTATCTCTTACTATTCATAATTCGTGATCATCATCATCTGTCATTATCTGTCATCGCCCATCATTCTCCGTCTTCATACACCATAATAAACCATGGTCCAATATTATCCGTTATCACATGCCATCAGTTCCAATATCAATTTCACCATTTCTGATAATCCGATGTCATTATCCACTGATATCTGTTATTCTATTGTATATACATTGTATATATTTACTATTCCTATCCTACACATCATTTTATGTTACATAGTCTGTGATCATCCGTTATTATCCATCATCTTATCACCGTTATCACTCCACGTCATCATCCGCAATCACCCATCAAACATACATCATGATATTCTGTAACATATGGAGAACTATGACCATCTGTCAACAAAAATTATCTTGTCTTCCTATTCGACATCCCTTTACATCATCACTTTGGTCCATTCATCATCCATCCAACTTTCATTCATCATCCATTCCATTATAGACCCTTATAAATTACTTTCATCTTTCATCATTCTGCATTATAGCTCATGATCCATCCTCATCCTCTCATCATCCGCTAACACATCATCATTCTGTGTTCTTTCATCATCCTCTCTTTCTTTCGTCAGTATTTATGATCATCTCTCCTCAGCTATCATCAAGAATACAGATCTTCATCAAAGAACTTCTCTTCATATTACCAAATCCTTCACATCATAATCACTCTTATAGTAGTTTCTTTATCATTTCTACCATTCCATCATCTCAATAATTGCCATCGTTATCGTCATCGTTATCGTTATCGTCATCGTTATCATCATATTCTATAAGTTTCCCTTCGACTCTATCAATCGGCTTTGAATCAATTTGTAAGGTGATCAAATTACGTGCATCAGCAGCAATTGAAACAGCAACAGCAGCATTAGTTATTGCAACAGAAACAAGTCGGCCGCCTCGCCAGGACTTTGCAAGGACGAACTTTATGTATGTATGTGTGTTTGTGTTTCTAAAGAAGAAGTGAAGGAATTTTTTGAGTAAACAAAATAAATGCAATTTATTTGTTGTAATGCAATTTAGACAACAAATCAGACAAATTGACAAAAGAAAATTCGTAAACAAAAAATTTCTCAGAAAAGGTATCCAAAAAAAATGAGTGTTTAAAAAATAGCGAGAGAAATACAAGAAATATCAGAACTTTTTGTAAACTAAATAAATCAAAGTTACTCCAGTATTTTTATAGTGAGTTGGTAAAATAAAAATAAATATTTAGAAAAAGTAATAAGTTTTGAAAATAAGCTAAAAATAAATGTTAATAAACGCACCCGACGAAAGCGTAAAAAAATTATAACAACTCAGAGAAAAAGAAATCTTCACTTAAATGATTTCTTTTGAATAAAAGGTTGTATGAACATCAGATGATCAGTTTGCTTAATTAAGCAGCTTCAATTTTTCACTGAGTGTTTCAAATTAAGATATCACTACAATAACAACAACACACACAATTACAACAACACGCACAATTACAACAACACGCACAATTACAACAACAACATCAATAAAAGCAATCAGCCAGGGCACAGAGCACTGCTTTTAAGGTCCTGATCATCATGATATTAATACAAAATACAGATTGGAAGAAATTTATAAGCTCTTCATTTAAGATAGAGAGGGTGAGAGAGAGAGGTATACAAAAAGGGTGCTCTCAAGGCAACTCAAGTAGAACAGACTTCGCTTGACACCCGATACACGACGCTTGATGCTGGGTGCAGATTTCTTTTCATACCCTACACCCGAAAGTGAAGGAGTATATTAATGATGTCCTTCCGTTTGTAGATATAGAAAAGTCCGAAACACAGAAGGAGGCGTGGCAGGTATACTTTTCTATTCTTTCTTTTTGATCAGCATCATATTCTTAGCCGATTTAGTATTGCAAATTAGCAACATCGGTCTTCGACCATGCCTACTTTTTACAAAAAGACTGAAAGAACCTTTCTTAAAAGCGTAACATCATATCGGAGTGAACTATGATGGGAAAGTTTCATTTCCAAACCAGATTATTTATAATCTGAAGTAACAACTTCTGAAAAATGGGTGTAATCCGCCCATTCACATTGCATAATCTTTCCTATTAAGATTTTAAGACTCGAAACTATGAGGTGTTTATGAGAGTAAAGAGAGAGAGAGAAAGAGAGAGCGTGATGCGTCGACTTTTTCATACAAATCATGAGGGTGTAGGGTACTTGAGCTTCGGTCCGACCAGGCCACTTTTTCTGCTAATTTTTATTTCGTGGAAATGAAGGATGCAGTAAATAAATAATAATTATTAATTATTATGGGAGGAAAGTTTAATGTCAGTAATTTCATTCTTTTTTTGTAATTTTTAATTCGTATTTATTTTTATTTCGCTTTTCAGAATTTTCACTTTTAATCAGCAGCAGCAGAGTCACCATCGTTGTGTCGTCGTATGAGCCGCAGCTGCAAGCGTGCCCAACGGCAGCTCGTAGCTCCCTGTGTGTGTGTGTGAGAGTGTGTTTCTGTGTGTGTGGGAGCGTAAGAGTGAGAATAAATTTGCATAATGTGCAATTACCATGGCATATAGTGAAGCACGCACACACACACACATAAACAGTGTGTGCTTCTCCTGGCAGCAACTTATTTCGTTGGCTCACGGCATCGCTGTGGCGCCGCTCCTGGCCCGTTGTACGTGTTTCTCCTTCAAAAGCTTTTGCAGAGCTCTTAATGAAAACAAAAATAAAAATAAACGAACAGCAAAATGTACGTAAACATAAAACAAAAATAATTGCAATTCTTTTAATCTGCTCTTGTGCTGAAATGTTGTATTCTCCTCTTTTTTTCGTCACTGCCTTTTGTGATTTTCGCAGCATGTTTTTTTATTTGCTCCATTTTGTTGTTATGCTTTAACATGTACAACATTTAATTTAAGTGAAAAAACCGTATTATAAAATATTTAAAATGCTTAATTAACATGCTCATTCATAAAATGAAATTATTGCGGCATAAAACATCACATACGCGGCTTTAACATGTTACGCGTATGTCATCAGAAACACAAAAACAACACCACCTCTAAATAATCCCGAATTCTTTAAATATTTTATCGATTTTTTGCCTTGCATTCGTTTAAAACGAACAAACAAGTAAATAGAAGATTTTATATTGCATTGTGAAGTTGTAAAAATCATCACAAAATTATTGGAATCAGAGTGGGTATTAAAGGTATCAACGTCCAAAGTGAGTCCCATTTTCTAGATCCGTTTCGATTTAGCTGTTAGCTTGTCCGCTTTTTTCAGAGGTCCGCTCAACACCAACCACTTAATTTGGCTTTCGAATGCAGCACGACCTCAATAAAAACGAAACTTGCCCTTGTCCCTCACCCCCTTTGCTCACCCCCATTACCGCCCCCAACACATCAGCTCACCCTTCCTTCCCCACCCTCAGCTGACATAATCCAAGGGTTAGAATCACATCTTGTAGCTTGTGAGAGAAAAGATATGCAAAAAGAATCATAAAAATAAAAAATGAAGGAAAGATAAAAGAAAAACAAATGAAAACATTGCCTTAAGCTGCAAAGGGAGTTGTTAATAATGTTGTTGTTGTTGTTGTCTGGCTCAACTAAAGCCACTTTGGCAGAAAAGAACAAGGAAACCGGGGGGAAAAACCATTTTACCACCTACGAAAAGCTATAGAAGAAGTTTCTCAAAATAGGCGACAAGGTGAAAAAAACGACATAAATAAAAATCGTATTCGTTGAAATCGTATTGGACAGATTAGAAACAAAGACAGGAACAAGACACCAGTACCAGAGATAAGAACAAGAGACTAGTACCAGAGATAAGAACAAGAGACAAACCAGAATGTGAGAATCAGAGACCGATTCAAAGACCGATCAGGAGATCAGAGTGTTCTATAGACAAGAATCAGGAAATGACTAGAAGACAGAACTACAGCCCAAATGGAGGCCAGAACCAGAGACCAAGACAAGAACTAGACACCAGCACCAGTGACCAGAATGAAACAAATGCAATAGATACCAAAAAAAGACCGAACCAGTGGCAAGAATGAGAGGTTAAAACTAAAAACTAGAACTAGAGTCCAGAACTAAAAACAAAAATTAGAGATCAGAACGAGAGACTGGAACCGTAGTTCAGACCAACAACTAAGATCTGTAGTCAAAATATATTGGAAATAAAATAGCAAGAAGAAGCAGAATATAATGAGAATAAATGGAGGAGGAAGTTAAGAAGGGTGTGAAGGAAGAAGAAGGAGAATAAGAGAATAAGAATAATTCTTTGCACCCCAATAGAAATAATAAACAGCCAACATCTGTGAATTGGAAAAAAATATTGTGTGTCCCCAGGCGTTGTGGCGAGTGGGCGGGGTACTGACCCCACTAACATCAGGTCCTGTCAACACTTCGGCTGCGTCTTCAGCTTTGGAAGAGAGAAAATACAATGAAATTAAACCAAACACTATTATTATTTCTGCTGCAGAACTAAATAAGTAAAAATGAAGTATTAAATTAATTGAATAATTTGTTAAATTGTGGTAATTTAAAAAATGGCATTATAATTATCAACCTTCGGAATTAGTCGTAAATAGAGAAAATGGAGAACCATGTGCACACTCACACATACATACATCTAAAGGCTTCAACACATGCAACTCTAATTAAGAGCCTGAAAATAAATCTTCAGCTTTTGGACGTTAACGAAAAACAAACCATTTCAAAAGTTTCGGTTTTCTTTTTGCAATAAATTCAAATGTTGTTGTTGTTGATCATGTTTTCCTTGTTGCTCTCGTTATTCTTGTTGTACGACTTGTTGTCCTTGTAGTTATTTTTGCTTGATTTGTCCTGTAAACACACACACAAACACATTCATCATATTGTGGTTGTCACAGCGGCTGACTTTTCGACAAATTTATTGTTTTTAAGCAGCTTAGGTTTTCATGTCGTTCTTATTGTTGTTGTTGTTGTTTTATATGCCTCTGCTTCTACTTTTGATGTATGTGTTGTTGTTGTTCTCTGTTATTTTTGCTGTTGTTTCACTTGTCTAATAATTTGCGAATGCTTTCATTTCGCACAAAAAGTTTTATCGTATTTATGCACAAAACTTAAAACCTTCAAACACACACACAGAAACACGCACCTACCTATACAACCATAGCAATTTTATTGTATTATATAAACACAAGTCACGCAGAGACTGACATTGAATTTAGCTTAGTTTTTTATTTTATTTGTATTCATTTCATTATTTTTCATACGTCCTACAAACGGGATTATTTTCACGAAGCATGAATGGCCGGCGTCAGACGGATCATCACGAGGCGTGCATCACTCACGCTGGTGGGTTGGCTCACGTCACATGCCACGAATCAACCAATCAGCGTGACTGATGCACGCATCATGATGATTCATTTAATTCATTTTCCACTTCATACAATCCTCTTATCGTCTGATGGTGGGTAGAGTTGCCATGCGAACTTAAATGTTAGCCTTTTCAAGTTCCTTTTCGACTACGTACACTGAAAAAAGGAGTGACTTATAAATAAACCGAAAACTTCAGCTTGAGTATTTTGAGGAATTTATTTGTTCCAACGATACTCAGCTTTTGATGCAATGTACGTAAGTGTAAACTAAAAATTTCGCATTTCAACTTCCTGACCACGCATCCTCACCGCGTCCCTCTTTCGGTGTTGGTGGCACATCCTCTCCATCGCTCTGATGCATTTGATTTATCTTGACCGACGCTTGTAGTTTGCGCTTTTGTAAGATTGCCTGTAGTCAAGGTCGTTGTTGTTGCTTTTGTTATAAACATTATTTTTGTTGTTGCTCGTTCT
Organism: Myopa testacea; assembly: GCA_949629155.1. Taxonomy (NCBI): domain Eukaryota; kingdom Metazoa; phylum Arthropoda; class Insecta; order Diptera; family Conopidae; genus Myopa; species Myopa testacea. The sequence continues at coordinate 50,762,187 of OX451347.1, forward strand.
CAGAATCTCCGCTTCGCTGGCGATGAGTGGGAGCTGCGAAAATAGCTGCTTGACTTCTGTTTTGTGCAATGAAGAGGAGATTAGAAAGAAGAAGAGGAGGAGAGGAAGAGGGCGAATGGAATGTGGGAAATGAAGAGCAGTGAAGGTGCTGCATGTGGCCGAGATACATGATGCACGGCAACACTTCATCCGCTGACCCTCTCTCTCCAACTTGTGTCTGTCTCTATTACGCAATTCTCTATCTCACTCGGTTGTCCCTCCCCCACCAGGCTTCAAGCGTTCAACTGTTCAGGTTCTCGGTTTCATCCTGTTGGCTTTGATAAATACTTGTTTCTCCGGAGTACAAAATGACAGCCAGGAATCGTCGACAAACCGGTCGACTGCTTTCTGTTCCTGTTCACGCCGATGTGTTGCTATCTCTCTCGCTCTCTTCCTAGCAGTCTGTCCATCCTTCCATCCGTTCGTTCGCCCGAACACCGGCACCTTGTAACTACTCATCCTTTGAAGCAGCGTTTCCTGTTCTTGTTGTTGTTGTCCTGTGCTTCAAAATTGTTATTTATGAATTCTTATGTCTGCGATGGTTCACTTACAAATTTCATGTATGTTTAACAATGATAACTGCATGCATAACTAACCGGTTGTAAGAATCGAAAATTTTGTTGTTCTAAACGCTCAACTAGTCAAACATCCTTATTTTAAGCATGAAAAACTAAGTTTAAATCAATTCTTTATACTTAATCCAAACGTTCACTTAAAAGTTCTTAAATGAAATGTTTAAATTAATACACCCAACTCTCGTTTTACACGGTAGATACGTTCCAGCGAGGAGCCGTGCAAAAAAATTCGTGTAAAAAAATATACATACCTTATGGAAAAACAGGGGATTCGTTCCGCAAATAAAAAAAAACCGTGTTGTTTCAAAAAATTGCTCAATTTTCTTTGGAAAATCGTGTAAAAAAGAAAACGAAGAGAACTTTTGGAAACTAAATTTATTCATATTTAAATATTTGCACATTTTTAAAAATACCATAAAAAAAGAATACAATTACGACACCAAAAACTAACACAGGCAATTACTTAAATTACATACTTTATTATTTTTTTTAGTTTAAATAGTCTTGATTTGAATCACTAGATATATTGAAAAGTTCAATTGACCTTGAATCGAGCCTTTTCAAAAAATTTGTAATAGGTTGCTGGCTTTTTAAGGTGCTTATACATTTCCTGATACCCGGCCATGCACATCTGCGAATTACGTTGAAATTTGTGAATATAGAGCGAGGCTAGGTTGGGATCATGGGTGACAAAATGTTCTTCCATACTTGAGCCAAATTTCAAACCGTCGCGAAATTATTCAGTTGTTAATTATGGTATTTCGTCTTCGCTTCCGTGGTTTCCACCCTCACCACGAACTGACTGCCTCGACATGTCATTTAGATCATTGTCCTCTAAAGTCCTCTCAATTGATAATTTATCGATGTCCGACTGTTGCAAATTGCGAAAGGCTTTACCACCAGTTGAGTGGGACACTATGGAGTTTTCAGTTTTGATGCATTCTGGCCATTCCGCGTAACTAACCACGTATAATCATTTGCTTCAGATTGCACAGAAAATGATTTATTCAAGGAAAATAAATAAAGAAAATACAGAAGCAACAAAATCGTAAACTTGTGTCATTTACATACATTCAAACACGCAAGAGTGGAAGTTGTGTAGAGTTTCAAAAGGAAACCTATTTTGAAAATCGTGTAGAAAAAATGAAATCGTGTAAAAAAAGAGGATCGGTTCCAGTTTTTTTACCGTGTTGTTTCGAAATCGTGTAAAAAAAATGCGTGTAAAACGAGAGTTGAGTGTAATTAATTTGTATTTTAATTAATTTCATTATCAAGTAAAACGAACTCATTTTAGTTGCTTCTTCTTCCGTTTAATTTTTAAAAACCTTACATTGGAAACGTCTTTGAACGTTCTCGCTCATAGTCCTTGAACGGGAGCATCCTGGATCCTTGTATGTGGGTGTGTTCATGCTTGTTGCCGCCCAACATGGATGCATACATGAGTTGCATGAATTATTTTAAGCAATACCTTAAAGTCAGTCGTTTATCTGTGCTTAAGTAAAATTTATTTGTTATATTTTCCGCTTCTGGTCCGTATTTCATAAATGCTAGCTTCTTAATGGATCCGAAAACAGAATCTTGCCACAGCAGTGTGTCGACGACGTGCCTGCCTCCTGCAGCTCCTGCGCGTCCTCCTACCCTCATCCGCACTTCAAGTAGCTGGAGGACGTAACAACCACGAGGATGAGTACAGTAATCAGAGTCAACCGGCTGCTGCTTTTTATGTTAAACTGTAAAATTTATGGGGTGCTCGGGAAAAAACTCGAAAATTTCCCAACGATATACAAACATATGTAGGTATATAGATATGTATATAGTATATGGTAGGTATACGTAAAAATATTGTATGAAAGTAGAGAACAGAGAGCAAAGAAGAGCAGAGCAGCTCGACGCATCGTCGGGAGGACGATCTCTACAAATTAATTAAAGAATTGAAATTGGAATATACGATTTGTTCTGGTAAAACGTTAGATTGTAGACGAGCTAAGACGTATTTAATACCCCAGTAGTACCCTCAGTCGTTACAGAGTCCCTCGAGGGAATATCTTGTAACTCCTCAACTCCAACTGTTTCTCAACTTTTCACTCCACTTCCATATTCATGAAACAGCGTGGTGCAATCCAACCCACTTGGAGTCTGTATGTCGACTGACCGCTCTTGATACGAACGATCGCTAGTGCCGGTGTGAAAAAACGACGGGTACTGCGCTGTACATATGAATAGCCGAGAGAAAACTGTGTACTCGTAACGTCAATTACGTAAATTATCAACGTACTCTGCGCACATTCTTATCATTTAAAACAATGTTGGCCAAAACTTATACAATCATATTTTGTGCATGTGTGAAGCTTTGAGAGAGGTTGTTTGGCGGAAAAATTCTCTCTGCGCAGTACACTGAAAAGATTGCTGTTTGGGGGCTGTTAAACTTTAAATCGTGCAAATGATTCATCATTAGGGCACGATAACCTTGTCATAATCTTCATGACACGCCCTATAGTGTCTTTCTCTTCTCTCGTCTCTTTACAAAAAATTTAGAATCGCGTCCCTCCTTTTTATTGGAAATCATGCATTGCGGTTCACCTAAAAAATTTTCAAAGAAGAAATAGTTCTCCCAATAGATTTTCCCATTCCTTATTAAATATTTTGCTAAGTACAATCATGAAATAGCCTGGCGCGATCTTGCTTGCTTGAAGTCTGCACGTCGACTGACTGCACTTGGTACGAACGATCGCTAGTGCCGGTGTGAAAACTCGACGACTTTTATCGTGTACATGTGAATAGCTGAGAGAAAAAATTAGCACGCGTGCCCAACACTGATTTAAACCAAACTTTCGCTTAGGTTTAGTCTCTCTCGTTTAGCTTTGCTTCACATCACCAACCGGTCTGATATTTTTGTCGTTTCTTCGAACGATGTTCAAATAATTCATAATAAGTTTTTCCGTGTGCTGGGTTATAAAAGCCTCTTCTAAAACGACAATCGCAGTGGTCTCGTACTCCGTTTTCAGAACGGGTTGTATGCATCCCCAAATTGCAAATGAGTATATAGACCTCCCTTTGACTGGGGACGGTCTGCACCAAAGACTACCAAAGACTTGTGGTCTTGTGTAGTCTTTGGTATGTACTTGCCTATATGGCCTCTCTTTAACCACTCCTCCTTTAGGAAGCTGAGGAAATAAGAGAGAGAAACGCGGAGTGAAAGGTTTTCAACACTTTTTCACATGAAAGTGACTCTTTCTATTGGACACTGGACAGAGAGAGATACTTTATTTGAGATAAAGAGTTTTAGCTGATCACCTGCACGATCCACGCCACGCTCGCACGGTCACGGTGATTGTCCAGTTCCCCGTGAGCTGCGAGGCGTGTGTGCCTCGTTATAAATATGGTTGTAACACGGAGTACACTCGATGTGTTTGAGAGCAGACCACTTTTTTGAAGCTTATCCAGAAGCCGCCTGCAGTAAGAAAGCGTAGTAAGTGCCGAATCGTTTTATCTTCGCTTTGTTGTAATTAAATGCAACACGCTTTCGTGTGTGAAAATAAATTATTATATTGTAATTGCAAATAAATTAAAAAAAAAACAAGAGTAGACAAAAAAGTCACCCACAACAAATCGTTTCGCATCATACACTACGTGTATTCAAATTAGTTTTGTTATTTTAGCTGTCATTTGTCATAGTTACAATTTCTATACGAAGTTGGCACCGATTTACGAATTTAGCTGTGATTTTTTGTAAAAGTGCAACAGTTTGCTGCATTGCGAATCGACACCAATCCAACCCGGATAGATCCGGGGTGACCTGATTTATTGATCCCGGGTATGTATGTAGCTCTCGCATTCCTCTTTCCCTCAACTTTCTTGCATAAGCCTGGACCCTGGCCGAAATTTGAATGAATCTCTTCTGATGGAACCCATACTAAGTTAATGAAAAGAATTTAAAACACTCTCTTTTCTGGTACTTCAACAAAAAAGTGAAAGCAATAAAATTCATGGCGCAATCAGGACGCAATCATGGAGGATAATGAAAACAATTACATTTATTGGATTTTAATGAGATTCCATGTGTGTGAAGTTGAGAGGAAAAGATAGAGTGAAAGAGACCCTGAAAGAGCGAGAAGGATAAAGAAAGAGTGGCTGAGTGGCTAAATGATTCCCTTTTATTTCCATCTTATTTCATTGAACTTCATTTACTTATATGTGTAAGTAAGTGAGTACTGAAGTCCCCACTCCCATGTGACTCCCCCTTCGGTTTCAACGTGAATTTATTTCGAGGTTTAGAATTTACAAGGTTTTTATGATTTAGTTTCAATGATCTTACGATAATCTATCGAACTCTGATAATCAGCTACTCAAACTAAATTAAAATACCCCAAATCTGAAGATAATTTGGTCATTTGTTCAACGAATGCATATATTAGTATATAATCTAAGACTCCTAAGATTCTTCTTCTTCTTCTTTTTGATATTTTTATAATCTAATAAACAATTTTGGGGCTATGAAGATAAGGTGAATAACTTAGCTTCAGATCTCCATTTTAGCTGTCCTCGTTTCACGCTGTTTAAAAGATGCATGTATGTGCATTTAGCTAGACTCAGCCTACACCACCCATCATTTATATCGCACCTCGAATCACCACGACTCCCCTCATGTCACTCTTGATAGTTCGCTCTTTGAATGAAGTTGGAATTTTAATTGCTCACATGTGGTCGGTTTCGCTCACATTTCGTTGTCAATTTGACGCTTTTCAAAGAAGCACCTGCTACACTCAAAACACACCACACCAAAAACCAATGACAACCACACCACAAACGCTCCCAAAGAGAACAGGCGAATCAACCAGGCTGTGAGTAAGTCAGCCCGTTAGTCAGTCCGTTAGTCAGTCAATCAGTGGTTTGAGGAGGAACCACGTCATCCGCTGTCCATCCATCCTCGCTCTGGATCTGACTGGCTGACTTCCAGCTGGGGGTGCAAAGCCAACATGTTGATTGAAAGCTGACAGGACGTGCGCTAATGAACGCATGCTTGACAGCGTTTCCTGATGTCAATAAAGAGTGCGCCTCAAATTGGCAACACTTGCAATTTGAAATGGGTTCGAAATAAATTGAGTGCATCCATGCTGCATTTCCGGTCGGGTTGTTTGATCGGCCTTTGGTTGCTATGAATGGGTAACTAGCTGGTTAGGTGGTGAGTATCCTTACACCCTCCACCTCACGCCGCCTCTAAGTTCCAAGAGAGTTCCAAAATATTGCATTGGCTTTGAATAATAAACAAAAAATGTCACCGATTGTGAACTCATGAAGAATATTTTCTGTCAGAAGCAGATATCATCATCTCAGTTAAAACTTAGAGGTCAATCAATCATGTATAATTTTTTCCAAATAGTTTTCTCATCTCTCTTAACTCTCATCGATTCCTTTTCATATCACTAAAATTTAGAAAAAAAATCTTCTCAGTAGCGTCCACTTTTTTCTACATCTGTCAGCGACATCTAAAAACTACATATAAATCATGAGAATAGTTCCATATATAGTTTCCAAAGGGCAGAGAGAAGGGAGGGAGAGTGACATAGATGATAGAGGGAGAGCCTACTAGTGAGTGTTTGCGACACGAAAGAGCAACCAATCACAGCAAAAGCAAGAATAAATAAATACCAATATACGAACCCTATCGTTCGCTATGATGACTTCTTGACAGCTCCCATCCCCGCTCTATCACTCCCCTCCTCCTCCTCACCCCCTATCTCCATCTCTCGCTTTGTCAATTCCAGGTTGCGGTCGACTGATTCTACTTTGGTTCCGTTTTGGTAAACATTCTGCTGAGAATGAAAAATGGTTTCTGAAAGGCGACAAACTGAAATATTGTCCTTTCAGAGACCGTGAACAGTAACCAAGGCGCCCGAGAGAGAGAACACTTTGCGGATGTCCACTTCAGTTATCTAGAAGTCGGTAGGTGTTTCACTTTTCATTCTAAGAATGCTTTTATTTTTTTTATATACAATACATTCTTTTATTTGTTCTTTGATCTGATGTACATTTATTTCTTTTGAGTTCTGTTGGCACGGCTTTTTGTAGAAGTCTGTTTTTCTGTGACTTGTTCTACATTTTATCCCGAAAAGAAGGACAAAAACAGAGAAGGATAGAGAGAAAGATAGATACGAGTATATAGCGTAGTAAAATACAAATACATATACAGAAGTAACAAGTATTATGGTGAAGTGATGTGGTAAAAAGAGGGACTCAGTGGGTAAATGGATCGATACATGGATGGGTAAATTCGGAATCGAATTCTTTTGTAGAGATGTAAATCTTTTTTATGTTTGTTTTTTGTTACTGTCGGAAAAACTAACTGTCGAATGTTTTTCTTTATATTTTTATTGACTCCGACTTTGCACATGAACTGTGAACTCCTTGAAGCCATGACTTAGTCAATACTTTAGTATTTGCTAAGTTGTTAAAACTACAAATTGGATTTGTTTTTATTTCAAAATACACCGTGTTTAAGCTTAGCTTTCGTTTTTGCTTTTTTTCAGTGAATTTCTGATGATAGTTTCGATGAATTTTTTTTTAGGTCTTTGATTTTGATTTTCGAATTTTTACATGGTTCAGTGTTCATACTGAATAAAAAGTTTATTGGTTAAACACCAATTTTGAAAGCTAGGAAATAAATATTAACGGAATGATTTTGGGATTCGATCCATCGTGGTTTTATAGAGCACTTCATTGATCATGAATCGTAGTAGTTTTCAAAGAAATACGGATATACGGATTGTACCAGCATATAAACCCAATGGATCATTATTGTCTATATAATGGATTTCGAATTTAGAGAAGAGAAGAGGTTTATTTCATGATTGTTGTGATATTTAAATTTAATTTTCTTTTTTAACAACTTTATTTTAAATTTTTATTTAATTTAATATTTTTTTGTTATTAAATTACTCGTACCTTCAACGTTTATATTATTTCAACTCATTCAGATGTTTTGTACTGAGTCCATGCGTTTTAATTTTTTTAATAACTTTAATTAATTTATTTTAACCATTCGGCTTTTTAATCGAATTTAACTCTATTGTATGATTAAAAGATTTTTTTGCCCTCCTTCCTTCTTCAGTGTCTCTTCTCTTCAGCAAACGAAAGCTTATAAAATTAAGCGTACTCGTAGTTTTTATTGCCGTTGGATTTGTTGTTTTTTATTACCATTGTTTGTGTCCGATCCATCATCAATATAATTCCTTCATATTTACAAAACCTTTTTGTGATATTTTTGGGATTCATTTTTACTTGATTGGATTTCCCACAAATTACGAGTTACATTTTCGGATCTCTCTCACTTTCCTTCTATCTATCTCTATCTCTCTCTTTCTCTCTATTTTGTAGTTAAACAAAAAAACTCATCATCTGTTTTTTTATGAAAAGGTTTTTTGAAAAAAATCACATGGAATTCGTACAATTTTTCTTCACTAATTAACACTACGCTGTTACTCTCAGCCACCACGCCCCCAACCAATCTCACTACAGTTCTCCTTCTCGCTCTATCTGTCCCTTTTCTGCGTGTTCCTCTCTCTCTCTCTTCCACTCAATCAGCGAACAAGTTGCACAATTCAAGTAAATATGTGTGCGCCTATGTTTGTGTGCGAGTGTGTGTGTGTATGGGTGTGTGTACATGTATTTCTTTGTTTAATCGTGTTTTTGTTTGTTTGTCTATCTGTTTGTTTGGTTTTTTATGTGTTCGTTGTTGCTGTTGTTGTTTTTTTCGATTGAATTTTTTTAAAGGATTTCATTTATGTAACTCCATAGTAAATAACAGCGATGCAGCAACGAGTATTTAATTTATCCTGAAGTTAAACTTTTAATCTTTGACGTACAGCGGTGCATCAGTGTAAATAACAAACAACAACAACAACAAAAACATTATAACTGTAAACGTAAATTTACAAATCTATCGTATATTACAATAGAAATAATCTTGGAAAGTTTAATTAAACTATTAAATTATAAAAATTATATCAGATTTCATTGCATTACATGTGACTCAGGGTAGAATTCCACTAGGATTGGTTGAAAAAATGTGTTCATGCTATTTCAGTGATTTGATTCCTTTTTTTTTCGAAGCGTAAATCGATTTTTAATCATCGAAGGTTTCTCATCTGTTTTCAATCTGTGTATCTTCGACACTCCTCTGAACACAGTAACTCAGAAGTCAACCGCGTTTGACAGGCGCTTCAAACGCTTCAAACTTTTCTCACTTCGCTCTCCACAATACTCACACCCGCCTCGCCCCCCTTCTCCCACCCTCCCCCCATCGTTCGTATGTAAGTCATGGTGATCTGTATTTTTTGTTGTTGTTTTTAATGGTGAGACGTGAAATTTTTGCTTCTGTCAGCAAAAGAAACGCCCAAGAAGCTGAAGAAGCAACGCGGCAGTTGAGTGGATGGATAATTTTCAAAAGAAGTTTCTTAATTTAAGTTTTAAATTAGTTTCAACTGCTTGAAAGATGACTGAAGCTTGCTAGATGCTGGCTAGAACGCTGTATGGTTGTCTATCTGGAGTCCCAGCAACTGATTTGCAAATAAGAATGGGAGAGAGAGAGAGAGCGAGAGAGAGAGAGAGCCCTCGCACCCTCTCCGCCAAACGAGTTGATTTTAATGATGTCTCATTATGCCTCAGAGAGGAGCCAAACATGAAAATCAGCTGCTACGGAGTCAGCTGTGCAACATAAGCTTCAAGTTGATGTTTGCTTGTGAGAAGGATATAAAAAAGAGAGACAGAGAAACAACATAAAAGAAAGAAAATTTAAAGCACAGACACGATCTTCCACAGAACTTGTATTAATATATGCAAAAAGTTTTCCGATTTTTATTGACACAACCGAAGGGAAGAAACTTCGACTCTCAAAGATACTCAGAGATCCACAGAGAGAAGGAAGAGAGAGAGAGAGAGAGAGAGAGAAAGAGAAAGAGAGAGAGAGAGAGAGAGAAAGAGAAAGAGAGAGAGAGAGAGAGAGGAGAGATGAGTTGAAGAAAAGAGAGGAGAGAAAACTTGCATTTATATGAATTTATTTAAATATCATCCAATCTAAAGAATGGACGAATATTTCTGTTGTTGTGATGGTGATGATGTGCTGTTGTTGTTGTATTTCATGTATTGTTCTGTCATTGATTGGAATTTATGTCGATTTATGTACATATCAATCGACATTCATGTAAATATCGCACTTCATTGAGTTAAAACAACTCTCAACGTAACCAATCAAAATTCATTGAATTTCACACAATCAATCAATCAATCAGTCACTCAATGAAAACTCATTTCATGTCTGTACTCGAGTAGAATTGGAATCTTTGTTTTTTTTTTATTTAATTGATTTAAATCAGATTTTATTCAACACTAACAGATTGAGAAGACATACAAACCTCAATCAATACAATAAATCAATCAATCAATCAATTAGTTTCTGTTACAAAGTTTGTTGAATTTGCTTTTTGTTTCTTTTATTTTTAACATTTTTTTGTTGGTTTTATGGTATTTTTCATTATTCAGTTACATTTTATTTTCTTTCTCTGGAAAACGGGTTTTTTATATTAAAGTTTTAATGTCGAAATTTTTCAATTTCGAGGATTCATAGGATTGTTTTAAGTATCTTCACTCCTCCAGAAAATATGCGAGCAGAGTGTTCAAGTGTCCTCGAACGGGTTCAATGACTCTTCAAATACGAAATCGGAACGAGATGGCATCACTGCTGCATTGCAGTTGAAAAGTGTAATGAAACTTAAAAACATCTTCGCTTTGATGTCCGCATAACTCGACAAAATAATTAAGAAGCATGGCCGAAAAAAATTGGCAGAAAAAAAAACACAAAACCATCAGCTGACGATGCTGTAAATGAGTGAATTTTTTCGTTTTTTATTTTTATCCCTTCTTCTCGGCATCACTTCGGGTTTCGCCAGCAGCGACGCGGCTCGAGTAACGACTCTGTAATTAAAACAAAAAAAAAAGAAACAAAAAAAATAATGAATTTTCTTGCAAGAAACACTTTTTGGCGAAATTTCAAATGCGGCGACTCGTGATAACTCATTTCCGTTTCCTGTTCCTCTTGTTGCCAGGCTCCAAGATGCAGATGATGCCGCTGACGCCGTGATGCCAGATGATGATGATGATGATGAGATGCCGCTTGTCTGAGGATATCATCTCCGATTATGAAGCATCGCCGAATTTTATTAGCCAATAAAAACAAAAAACTCTCAATTAGCCAATCATTTGTGTGAGCTACCGTTGACATCAACCGGAAACCACCAGCCGCTAAAATGATGTCAACGTTGAGAAAAACGTTTGGCAATCAAGAAAGAAGCACTGATTTACGATCGAAGGAAATCGAAAACCAGATTTTTTTTATTAAAAAACAAAACCCTCCTAATAAAAGGAGGTAACTCAAGCCACAACAACAACAACAACAATTAAATAGTGCGCAGCAGTAGCAACAACAACAACAATTATTATTACTGCGGCAACAAATGCTTCAAGCGATTGCCAAAAAGCGATTCACACAAACACACACACACACATGAACGAATGCACTTTGAAAGTACGTCCATGGAGAGGGAGACGGGTGACAAGCGAGAGAGAGAGAGAGAGGGAGAGAGAAAGAACGAGAGGCAGACAGACAGGCAGATAGGATTCTATGCTGTATTCAGTGTAAAGAAAATAAAATAATTTCGACCATTTGGAGAGAGAGAGAGAGAGTGAGAGAGAACTTGATGGTAGCAAGAGGCGGGGGGAGCCCTCAGAGTCAGCGAAGTGAAGCGAGCTCAGAACTCAAAAGTAGCTGACGCGCCCTGAAAAACTTTTCTGGTCCCCACCCTCCCCTCCTCACCACTCTTCCATGGACATCACATCCTCATGGCCAGAATCTCATTTATCATTCCGTAAAGAATTTTCAACTCCGAAAAGTTGTTGTCATTGTTGCTGTGTGTGTGCGTGTGTGTGTGTGTGCGTGTGTGCGTGTGGCTTCGAGCAAAGCTGCTTGGTTGCTGATGCCGCTGAAGTATTTATTTTGCGATTATAGAAGTGCGAATCCAAATCAAAAACTTGCGTGGAGGACCGGAGAGGTCGTCGATGGGTAGTACGATCTGACAGTGATGCCATATCGAATCAATACGAATCGGTACGAAAAAATAACTGCTTTTGAAATGGCCAAAAATGGTGATTTCTCTTCTCCGTTTTCAGGACCACACAGACTCACATGTATATACAGTTATGTACATATATCTACCTATATTCAATCATGTCCGATATATCTGTCCATAAATTTGTAGATATTTTTGTCTCCAGCAAAAACCATTCATGGACGATAATTAAAATCGATGCTGTGGCTCGAAGTTTTACTAATGATCAAAGCCATTAAATAGTCGTCGTCGGTGAAACATTAATTAAAATCGTCCGATTCCGATGAATCGATGATTCATCCCAAAAACTATTTTTTTTTCCACATGTTGTTGTCGTCAAGTGTAAACAATCTGGCAACGTTGTGGTATTAACACTCGATGTGCCAAATGTGAGGCCGCAACCAGCAACAACAACAGCAGCGACCAGCAACAATAACAACAACAACTGATCCCAACAATGAGATTTCCGTCGTTACTCCGCAGAGGAACGAAGGCCATCGCAACACATCGTGGAACATCACATCGTGGAGCAGCATCACATCGTGGAACATCACATCGTACGACGACGATGCACGAGGCACCACCAGCCGACACAAATGTTAGGTAGAAATAACAACAACAATACGACAACAACTGAAATTTGTTATTTTGTGGGTAAGTAGCAACAACAACAAACAACAAGAACAAACAACTACCACAACAACAACATTAACACTGAGCACGAAAGTCGCATTGAATTACAATTCAATGTGTTGAGCACGAAGTCTGCTGCGAGCGACATGAATGCGGTTTATTTGCTGCTCCCGCTGCCAGAGCGGATCCTGCGCTAGTCCTTGCAGCAGGATGCAGAGCAGTAAATATTTGAAGAAAGACTGACAGAATGACTAAATAAAAGAATGACTGCATGACAACAGAATGAAACGAAGGAAAGGAATGAAATAAAAATGCATCACGTGACATCAGCATCGCCATCGGATTATCTGCAGCATCGGTTCTCTCTCTCTTTCTTCCTTCATCTCTCTCTCTCTCTCTCTCTCTCTCTGTCCTTCCTGATCTTTCCTTCTTCGCTTCTATAATGTACTCGTGCTGCTGTCAACGCTTCTTGAGAATAATTATTTGATCTCTTCTCTCCTCCTTCGCATTGCCTTCGGTTTTGTTTGCAGATTAACGAAAGATTCTTCATTATAAGAATTTCGTATCGTTTCTGTTTAGCTTCTCCTCTTCTTTACCCGGTTTATTCGCAAAATTCTGAAGTTTAATGTACAGAAGGAATTTTAAATGAAAACAACATTTCAACCATATGAAGCATCTCGCGAAATATCCCAAGATTACCATATCCTGCTTCTTCTTCTTATTCTTCTTGTTCTTCTTCTTCATTTTCCTTTCACTCAATCTTCATTCTTCCCCGAAGGAATTCGCAATGAGTTCGGAATTCGTTCGTCGTTCGTTAATTCAAAAACTGTGACCATTGTTGAGGGATACCACGATTCAACCGGAAATCCACACTTACAGACCCACTTACACACGCACACACACACACACACACACATACACACACTTACACCTGCTCAGCTATACACATGTCACCTATAGTACAATACCAACAACAACAATAGAATGCGATTGCTGTCGAAACTAGGAGCGGATCCGTTCTTCCGGTCACAATGTAGCACAAAACAAAGCAACACATTTACACTAACGCACACACACTACGGACGCACACATACGCATTCATCCACACAGCCATTCACACCAACGCTGATGGAAGATTAGATGCTTTTCACCAATAAACAGGCGTGGTTTTCCTAGCGGTGGAACCTGCGAAGTGAGTGAGTTGCACGAGGCTACGAACGCGTTCGTGTGCTTGTGGGTGTGGGTGACACGTGTGTGTGTGTGTGTTGGAGTACTTGCATAAAGGCGACAAAATCTCCTTCGGGGATTAAAGTCGTTAATAATGAATGAACGATTTAGTTGTCTGGGTTACACGTGAGCATAGCGATTTGCAGGCACCCAACAAGAACACAATTACGAGGTCTATGTTAGGATGTGCGTGTGACTAAGTGTGTGTGTATGTATGTTTGTGTGTGTATTTGTTCAGTTGACCAGAATTCACTGCACGCATTTCCAATATCCTTGGAGCGTGGTACCCGGTTTTACTACTCCTCAGTTCACTAGATTTCCGTCAGGTACTCGTACATTATATGCTAGTATTTGTGCGAGTGTATCTTCTTAGCTGTCCATGTGTCTGTATTTTATGTGTTGTGGTGTTAGTAGCCTCTGCGAGTATGAAGCACTTCATGGAAATCGGAAATCATGTTTCCAATTACTGATCCATGCCTGGTCATTATTTATGCAGCAGTCATCGGCTAAGATTACGGGAAGAGGCCACCTCCTGCTGTTCATGTGTCTGCTCTCGTGGCTTGAACATTAACTGGTAAGCAGGGCACCAAATTTAAGGTAAATCAATTGAGTAAACTTTGTCACTTTTGTCACTCGGGCGGGACCATCTTCAAGACGGAGATTCGTCTATGTCTTTTGTCGTCATCTGTCCTTAACCAGTAATACAAGGATAAAGATTCATCATCCCAGATTATAAGGTTTTATTGTCCATTATCATTATCCTACACCATCATCTATGATAATTCATTATGGAATCGGAAGATCATATATCATTTCCTTCCTCATCCGAAACCATTGTTAATCCGTGATCATCACGATGATCATCACTTTTATCACCACACTTATTATCACTATTTATTTTCCTCTTCTTTATCAGTCTTTATTTATCATTCTTTATCATCTGTCATATCATAAATCATCATACGTCGGCGTTGTCCAACAATATCATTATCATCACCAACAATATTCGTTATCATCGTCATTATTCAAGACCGAATTCAAGACCGTATTCAAGACACGTAAGCGCACACGCAAGAATTTCATTACTTCTTCACTTTCTTCAAGTCTTCTCAGTGTTTCTAAGCGTTTGTCACTTCGCATTGCAGAGGTATTTTAATATTAAGCTATCTCATGCTTTAACTTGAATTTAATCCCAGTCCTGTGGCTGTTCCGTAATAACTCTACGCATTACGAGGACCAAGCGTTGCCAGCAGCCATTCATTGAATTGAGCACACGATGCATTAAATACAAATAAGTCAATTTTAATGACGACATGTTGACATCCAGCACCGGATCAGCAGCACTCCACCGCATCTCATGCTCCCTCCCATTCAGCCAGAGGAATTCTGAATACTCTCAATACTCGCACCGTTACCACGAGACCAAAGAACAAAACCTGAACGGAGAGTGTATAGCAAACCGGAGAAAAATATAATATATCATTCCCCATAGGAAACTCTGAACTTCATGCACTCGTACTCCACCACATCCAGAGTGGTTCTTCCGGGCATAATTTGCTTAGTACACGTCTTTCATTTGAGCACTCGTAGGCTGTTTGCGAGTCCACAAACGTCCCTCCTTAAGCAGTGCGTAATGCGGTGCTGCTGCACTCAACCGGAGCTCGTTCCAGTCTTCAGCTCGCACTAATAAACTGGGTGGGCACGGAGTGGAACCAGCATTAGCAACAGCTCTCTGGCTTACCAACGACTGACATTTTCAATTTATTTCCCTGGCAGCCACGAGGCGTCCTGTCGACTGAGCTGGCTTTGTGTCGATACGAAGGGGGATGGAGGCAGGACGTTTCGGCTTCGGAATGTTAGCAAATAAAAGCGACTTCATTGTTAGCAACACGAAAGCTGAGTTGGTGCCATTTTCTTCTATTAGAGGTGATTACCAAGGTACATATTACAGAAAAAAGAAACAAGGGCCATAAACAAAATTACTACAGATATCGTTTGCTTCGTTTTTCTACTCGATTTCTAGTTTTCTCCTTCCATCCAGCATTCTTTCGCCAACTCCCACTCCCTTCACTGTCACTGTCCTCTGTCTTTCCTACTTTGTCTGAAGTGGCCAATATTTTGAGGTACTTTATGTTTAGTTAGAGACAAAGTCTTAAAGATTCAAAGTCTTGGTCAGTATCAATATTTATCTTCTCTGTCCTTCTTTTCTGCCCCTGATCTTTTATGAGCTTAACTGGACCCGTTGCTACAGTTATAGAGATCGGATAAAATCGGTCCCCAATATCTTAAACTATCATACATCGCAAGTCCACATCATCTATACTCTTCCCACGTTATTTGTAGGATGTAATCTGCTATGTTGCATCTGTATTTATAAAGATCCCTTCATTAACCATCCTCTTCGGTCGTCATAATCATCATTTATGATCCTCGGCATCGATTATCATCCATCGTCTTTCATTTTCGGACATCATCATCATCCGATCATCTACCATTATCTGCGATTATTGTCACCATCATCTTATCTCTAGATTCGATTATCTTCCATAATAATAATTGTGATTGTTTTGCGATTCTTTATCTTATTTCATTATATGAAGATAGATTCATTAATTCTTTGCATGACATTGTGATATTTGTTCTCATTAAATTCAATTATATTGCATTAAGCTATTGAAGCAATTAATTTCATATGCGACGTGGTTGAGAAATTCACTGGAATTAATAATTATTCATTTAATAATGTCCTCATTCATTCAATGCAATCGCGTGGACATCAGAAATTTTACCATAAAATTGCCAATTAAATTGATTTATTTATTTATATTGTTTGGTGACGAATGAAGGGCGCGATGGTGAGAGAGGGAGAGGGGAAGAGGAATTAATGTTCATATCAACAATAAAAACAATTGAAATTATTTATCACGTTGTGACGACGAATTATTCAACTATTTATGATTTTCACACGTTATTTCATAGTAACGAATGAATGAATGAATGAATGAATGAATGAATGTCATGTGATAGTATTGGACGTGGTGTTTGTGTTGTAATGTTATGTGTTGTGATGTTGAAAGATGCAAAAACCGTCACGTCCACTGCTAGGAAATGAAAATCTACCCTCAAATAATTTTGACAGGTGGCTTTAATTTATTTAAATAATAATAATAATAGTAAGTAAGAATAATTTTATAAAATACACTGTAAAAGAACAAACAATATTCTGGAAATGATTTCATGAATTTATAATAATAATTACTATTATTTAACAATAACTGATAGAATGTGATACTTTCTTTAAAATCTATATTATTATAATCCTTCACATACTGGACTCTGCTGATATGATAAATTGGATTATTGAATAAGTGACATAATGAATGAATGAAGTGACATAATGAATGAATGAATCGGTTTTTAAACCTAATTTCGTGTCCAGCTAATTTAGCTAATTAATGGGATTACAAGAGTGCTGTATAGCGTATTGTTAGACTATACAATGATATTCGAACAAAGCTCAATAACAAAAGCAACAACAACAACAACACATAAAAGACGATGCTTACCTTATTTAATCTTCGTATTAATAGTGTTATCGATTGTCGAGTCCGCTCGCAATCGGTATCGAGTCAAATGTTTGGCAAAAGGAGCAACAGCAAATACAACAGCACAATACACACACACGCACACACACCAACATACACACGTACATGCAAATAAACACAGCTTACGCAGGATTACACTGTATTGTAAAATAGAAGGTCCTTAAATATTGGTTTACAGTGCTTATTATTTGTTAGATGTTCGTTGTTATTTTATTATGTATGTTGTTGTTGTTGTTTTTCTTGTTACAGTTGTTGTTGATAGTGTTTTGATTGTTGTTGTTGTTGTTGGTGATGATGGTGTTTTGATTATTATTGCTTATGGTTGTCTGGATGGGTATTTTAGATTGTTACTGTTGTTGTTGTTGTTGGTTGTTCTTGTTATTCAATACGTATGAATCCCATATCGAGTCACGTTTCTTTTGCTGTCTTTGTTTCTTTTCTGTTTGTCGTATTATTTGTGATTTTCTAGAAATTAATGAAGAATGAGCAAAAACAAAAGAAAATATGTCTTCTTAGAAACCACATAATTTTCATTGTTTTCGAAATATTTTTTTCAAGTAACATTTAAATAAAAAACATTTTTAGTAACTTCCACACCAATTCTAATAACAACAACAAAAACAACATCAACTTCAATAACAACCAACATAAACCAGAAATAAAAAGTAGTCCACAACAGCATCAACAAAATAACTGGCACCCGAAAGCACTCTGCCGGGAGTCAGCCCTTTAATCATAAGAAAAATAAACAGCGGACAGCATGAGATCGAACACGAGAGGATTTCGACCACAGCCACGAAAATCCAGGATGTTGGGGCACCCACACGTGTTCCCATCTACTCACCCGGCCGCGCCTGCAATCCGCCAAGCAAGCGACGCGTAGTTCCACAGAGTAGCAAACTACTGATGGAGGATGGCAACAACAACAACAACAGTAACACGTACAAATTGTTTATTCTTTTCGTGTTGTTGTTGTTGTTGTTGCTCCGGTGGTTGAGCAACTCTGGCGGCTGATTGTGCCGTGTTGACCGCATTCCTTTCAATCTTCCGCGTTCCACGAGAATATTTTCGAGGTTCACAATCGAAGAGAGGTTTTTTATGCTTTATTTAATGGCAGTTGTTTTTTAATCTTCTTCAATTCAGCTTTAGTGGGTGCCTATGGGGTAGGTACCAATGACTCCGTTTTGTTTCGCATGAAATTTAATCAATCCTTCGAATTTAAAATCATTTCGAAGTGAAAAAGTGTCGCTGATTCAATCAAGCTTCGGCGAGTGCAGCCTCGATTCTTCCAATCAGCTGCTTTTTCAGAATTTTTAGTATTTTCCCAAAAGTTTATTCGGTCATCCCTCAAATTGTCAAAACAACCCTTTTAATTGATCAGCCCGGATTCTATGGATCCCTTGATTTTGAGAAGGGCGAATATTCTTCAACCCCACCCCTCTAATAGCAGTCAACGCAATCATTTATAAAAATATATTAAATAGGAACCTTACTTTAACCTTTCATTCCTGTCTACATTCCATTAAAAAAAACTGTGTTTCGAACGTTTTTCTTTCAAATTTCGAAGTAAAAAATGTACATAAGTCTCTAAATTTCGAATAAAACACATATTCATAGGATTCGATCTCGTCCTCCTTTCTTCCTCACAGATGACGCCATCCCCGCATTCGAATTCGTGGTTCAAACCGGACCCCGAATGGCCGGTCCCAGAGTCCACAACACGCGACAACCTCAAATCGGGCATCCAGCTGAAGGCCAAGTTACGCATTGTCGCTCGCAAACAGGTGAACTTCCAGTCGTATCCGATGAATGAGTGAGTCATTAATATTAGCACTACTTCACAATTAACATCCCGAATTACCCCCCCCCCCCCCCCCCACCCCTCCCCCAAGTTTTCGCTTCGATTTGCTGCACTTCGATCCGCCTGAAATCCCCGACATGCGTACCTCGTACATGCGCAATTTTATACCGCCGATTGCTCCGCTCTGTCCATTTAAGGAACCTAATGTCGAATTACCGGACCAGTTGTTCAACCACAAGCCCGTCAACGACTTCCAGATGGACGCCTGCATCAGTCACAAATTCATGGATGATCACATGGCGATACTTTCGGAGGCACGCAAGAAAATCAATTTTTTCCGTCAACTTCGGTAAGAGTCTCAAGAGTTCGATATGAAAAAATATTGATTACTTTCTTTTGTTCAACAGCAACAAATCATTCGAATTTTGATTTTCTATTATCGGTAATTTTTTTTCTTTTTGTGATGTTGAATATCTATTAATTGAATAAATGAGAATATATTATAAGAAACATTTCTGTGACGACGAGAATCGGAATCAGGAAAAACCATAAACCATGACTAATTTATCTTTATTGATTGATATATTTATAACAATATTGATGTAAAATAATAAAAAACGTAAGAAAATAAAGAAAAGACTTGCTAATATTTTTAAAACCATCAAGAAATGTAAATTATTTAGCTCCTTTCCGATTATTTTCATACAATACGTATGTAGGTCCAGCCAGACCTAGTCCGTGGATAGAAAGGTTTTAAAATGGTTATGGATAGAAGGGTTAAATGAATTAAATTTAAATTAAAATTAAAAATGAATTTCCAGTGCTTTTGAGTAAACATTTTTCGCGTTTCCCTTCGGTCCCGTCACGTTCCTAATTAATGCGTCATAGTTTTTTTTTGACACTTTCCAAATTTTCGGAAAAAGTGAATTTTCGGAAATCCCAATTATTACCACGAACACAAACCACTCTGAGTTCAAATGAGGTTTACTACTAGTTTACTCAAGCTTGCTAAAGACGTGAACCCTTCGGTTCTACTCTCGGCTAACTCTAACATTTTTCAGTGCAGGTCATAAAGGGTTTTCTAATAAGAGGTGTAATTTTGAATAGGTCCTGTAAGCGTGGTCGTGGTGGCTTTTAGTTGTTCTGATTTATGGACTAATTGTTAAAAACTGGGCAGCCGTTTTGCCATGAACCATTTGCTGAGTGCTGCAGACTATGTTGCACGGCAACGTCGGGAACTCTCGGATTGGTTCATTGCTCCGAACACACGTTGGTGCGGACGCGGCAACATCGCCAACTGCTTCACTCGGCGGAGCTTCGTCAGCCGATAAATGTTGCCGCAAACTTTGCTGATTGTTAATTTTAGTTATTGAGTTCCAATTTAATAAGAAAAAAAAACCATCGTATTTTGCCATTTGCCAGAATTTTGTCTCTATGTCTTATTTTTCCGCCGTATTTTTATTTCATGTTTCATGTTTATTTCATATTTCATGCCGTATTTTTCCAACTTGTTTTGGTGTTTTCACCATTTTCTGATGTGACACTTTTAACCATTTTGCCACTTTTTTGTCTATAGAACAGCAACTTTTTGGTAGCCACTTTACTGTAATAGTTTGAGAACAGTGGAGTGTGTCTAGGCTTATTAATAAATAGCAAATAACTCACCATAAAAATTATATGATTTAGTTATCAAATTTGGGATTGTTTTTGGATTACATGTCATTTCTTTTTCTATATTATATACAACAAATATAACGGTAGAACTTGTCACTATATTTTCTGTACACATATTTCGCTTGAGTTCTTGTGTGGTGCACGCGTGCTTTGAATATTTAACAATAAATATTCAACATTATTCCTCCTTTTTTCGGTAATATCCACTGGTCAGCGGTACCACAAGTATGTACATATCGACTGAGTTAATCTTTGATTGCTTATTTCTTGCCCGGCATATTGGAAAAAGTCTATAGATAAAAGAAGATTTGAAAACTAACCTATTTGATGGTTATTCGTACATTACAATGGTTGTACTTTAATGTTTTGGAAAATGTGATTATATTCACATATAATGTGAACGAGAAAAGAAAGCGCAGATATTTTTTATTGAAATTGCTTTTATACCTTATTAATTAAATGTTTTATAAAAAATGTATAGTATATTCAACCAGCCAGTCCAGCCTTCTGTCTACACAAGCGTTGTCCTGGTATTTAATGTCTGTCAAGTGGTTGATGTTGATTCCAATATAAAAATAGAATAATATCTTCGTTTTGTGTCAGTATTAATTATTATTATTATTAAAGATGAGAGATTTTCGACGGTCTAGTATCAATAACTTTACTCTGTCCAAGTAGATGCTCACCTTATTGGCTTTTGTTTTTCCTAAATTTTATTTTTTCGGCATTGACTCCAAGAGTACGTCATGTTAGGCTGAAACAAAACACAGCTTTTGAATCTAGATTAAAGAGAGCACAACTTAGAAATATGAATTTAAATTCACTTGGATAACTCACACAGCTCGCATTGCAAAGTTTGTTCATCTGGTGATAGACTTGGAAGCTTTAAAGAGATGGCCCGAATCGACCTGGCAGGTAATACTATCGAAAAGTAACGATGCTTGATGATGCACAACGATTAAATTCTCAACTGTGTTGATAGCCAACCTGTCCTAGGCGCAATATATTGCACTTACGTGGTGAATGCTTAAACTTCAAGTGATGCTGTAATCTCTAAGTTTAATAAAACAAAATTTGTATAAAAATAAAATTTTGTTCTCTTTAATAGCCTATCAGCTCATAAATTGATTCTCAGCGGTAGGAGTAACGTCTTAAAAAAATATTCAAAGGCAGAAATATTGCTGCCAGAAATATCTGGCGATGCTCTCCGTCAGCTTCATAAATATTTATATTTCGAGGATTTAGTAATCGCCGACGTCCGCATGGCGGAAGAATTTCTGAGGGTGGCGCATAGGCTGGGGCTGCCCAAAGTGGCCACCGAATGTGAGAGATATCTCAAAGATCGATTATCTACGGGAAATTGTTTGGATCAATTCGAATTCGGAATAAAAAATTCGCTCGGGCTGACGAAAGTGGCCAGAGATTACATTGCTGCACAATTGGAGGAATTAGAAAAATTCCGCACACATGCGCATACGTACGACGCTATTGGCCAGGAAGAAAATGTCGAATTTGATGAAACATCCGCTGTAGTGCAAGATGTACTGCAGCAATTATTCGATGATTCAAATAACATTGAAAACGTACCTCAAAGGGAGGAAAATGTAGTTCCTAGTCCTCCAATGCAGGTAATATATAATTAAAATATCTGTAGAGTATATTTGTATCTTTGTATCTATTGGCCAGGAAAAAAATGTCGAATTTGATGAAACATCCGCTGTAGTGCAAGATGTACTGCAGCAATTATCCGATGACTCAAATAACATTGAAAACGTACCTCCAAGGGATGAAAATGTAGCTCCTAGTCCTCCAATGCAGGTAATATATAATTAAAGTATCTGTAGAGTATATTTGTTTCTAGGCACGCTTTGGGCCTCGATTTTTACAGCAATAATATATTTCAGCCCAAAAAAAATAATAGAAAAAAATATGAAAAGCATTTCCATTGTCAACAATGTGACAAAGCTTTTGATACCAAATATTCTTTGGTGAGGCATTCACAATCACATATTGCGGAGACGTGTCCTTTATGCAAGCATATGTATAAGGGAAGACGAAATTTAAATAATCATCTCAGAGTAATGCACAACATTTTTAAGATGGATTATTCGGGTGCTGGTCAGCCATAATATATAAAATAACAAATATATAATAATATATAACATAAATAATATATAATGGCTATTTGACAAAATAAAAATAGTATATTTTGGAAATATATATCAAGACTTAGGCTTTGTTTGTTCTTCTACCTCACTTAGTTTATGGGATAAGTGCCTTTCATTAGTACCATTTATTATACCCTACACACGAATGTATAAGAAAATTGTAGTTTTTAAGGATATATTCTCTTTGCCACGAAATGTGTAACTTCAAAAATGGGCGTGATCCGCCCACTTTTAGGTTACACAGGAAAAAGATGGTCAATATAACCGTTTAATATTGTTAAATATATAAAGTTCCTAATATATAATATATCACAAAATAAATTTTAAATATCCTCTTCTCCGATACAGTTTGAAATTTCGGACGGAGGTGATGATCAACGTGATCTCATTCTCACAGAAGGTGTTTCGGCAAATTTCACAATTATATCTTATTTAGACATAATTGGAAGGGAAAAATATGAAACTTTCGCACTATCTGGTAAGCCGACAAATGCGCGTGACCTCTCTTCTGAAATATTGAAAAAAACAAAATTATTTCATGAATTGTGCGAAGTCATTGGTTTGAAGTATGAAAATACTTACGAGAGTCCGGAGGAATTAAAAGAACTCCATTTCAGCACAATAGTGCTAATGACCGACCAAGACTATGATGGAACTCACATCAAAGCACTTATACTGAATTATATTCAGTATTGTTGGCCTAATCTCTTGAAAATTGGCTTCGTAAAACAAGTCATTACGCCGTTAATCACGGTGAAAAGAGATACAGAAAAGAAAATTTTCTATTCCTTTGCACAATATGATGATTGGAAAATCTGGGATATAGATTGGAGAACATATGTGCATAAATATCACAAATCGTTAAGTTCAATTTCCTCAGATGAAATGAAGGAAATTTTCCATAATTTCAAAAGGAACACGATATCATTTGCATACACTGATAGTGATGCTGATATCTTTAAAATGGCTTTCTCCGCAAACGTGGGAACACGTATAAGATGGATAAAAAATTCTGAAGAGAATATGAGACAACGGAAACGCAACGGTACAATGGAACCTTTCTTGTATGAACATCCATCTAGATGCATAACAATTAAAAAATTTTTCGACATCGAATATGCGGCATTCTGCCATTATAACATTCTGCGTGATTTACCTTCAGTGATTGATGGACTTAAACTTGTACAAAGAAAAATCTTGTACGCATGCCTCAATCCTGCTGATAAGTTTCCATTGAAAGTGTCTTACTTGGCTAATTACACAGCCAAAATTACTAATTACAGCCACGGTATTCACCTCATGCTTCCCTCAATTATAAAATTCGCCCACAATTATGTTGGCTCCAATAATATAAACCTATTGGAGCCAATTGGTCAATTCGGGACACGACTTTACGGTGGTAAAGACAGTTCTGATGCTCGTTATCTTGACATAGACCTGTCGCAACTCATGCGGCACATTTTCCTTCCACTCGATGATCCATTCCTGAAAAGCGGCGGCATCTTTCGAGAAGAGCCATTATATTATGTACCAATTATACCATTGGTTTTGGTTAATGGGGTTAGAACTTTTTCTTTTGTCGGCTCTTCCAACGCCCGTAACTATAATGTTAAAGATATCATAAAGAATTTGAAGCGTTTGATTAATCGAGAAAATCTCGAACAAATGCGTCCGTGGTATAAAAATTTCAAAGGAAAAATTCATTATATTTCCGAGGGTGTGTACATTTCTTCAGGAAACGTTAGAATTCTCAAAGAAAATGTTATAGAAATTACGGAGTTGCCCATAGGCATTTGGACGCAAACTTATGAAGATAACGTCTTGAAGAAATTGTTGAGTGGTACTGATCGGTTGCATCCAATCATTACCCATTATGAAAACAAATCTTCAACGGATGACGTCAAGTTTTTAGTAACGTTCACTCCATTCGATTTCGAACGTCTTGAACGAGAAGACAATGGTTTCCACCGTGTGTTGAAATTATCTTCACGCATGGCCACATATGGAATGAATTGCATTGACCACGACGGATTTTATAAATACTATCTTACTCCTAACGACATTTTACAAGAATTCTTCGATGTACGTATGGCACTTTATGTCGAACGAAGAGATAACTTGTTGAATCAAATGGCTGCTGAAGTAGAGCAATTAACTCAGCAAATACGCTATATCAATAGTAAAGATTATGAGTCCAACCTTGATATGGAAACGACGATAGCAACTTTAGAAATATTAGGCTATTCGCCAGATCCTGTCAAGAAGTGGCAACGTTTCGTAAGGAACGAAGTTGAGCCTGCCGATAAGTCCGAAAATTACAAATACCTTCTGGAAATGCCGCTGATCTCTCTTGCAGAGGCGAGCAAGAGAGAATTGCTGCAGCGGCGAGATGAGAAAAAGGCGGAGTTGCTAAGTCTACAGAAAAAGACTGCAACAGACTTGTGGTTGGCCGACTTAAATGAGCTTGAAGAGCGAGTCGAGGAAGTAGTGACCGAAGAGGTTGTTATATCTAATCAAGTTGAATTTGATATAAGAAAATTTAAACACGTATCTCTCATAAATAAACCATCGCCTTCTCGAAGACGTCATAGAGATTCAAGCACTGATGTTTTCCCTTCATCAGGGCACTAAACTGAACCTCGAATGTCGACATCGCTGCTCATTTTCGTCCTTAATAGAGAGTGAGACTCTACCACCTCCGCTTACATCGTCTATGACCGAAATCACCTCCTCCTACATGACTCCACGTGGATGGACCACGCTGATGTTGGTTTTCGTTATTAACGGCATACCTACCTCTTTATTACGACGAAATAAACATACGATAATTTATCTCAAAAAATGGCATTTTTTTCTACGAAGTTCTACGATTGTTCTGAAGTTTTAGAAGTTTCAGAGCAGGAACTACAGTAGTTGTCTTGAAAATTATGTCCTTTTTTATATTGTTTATTGTTTGTTGTGTGCTTGAATTTTATTGTTTCGAAAATTATTAATAGAGAAAGAAACATTCAATAGATTAACGAAAAACTACATTAAAGGAAAAGAAACATTCAATATATTAAAGGAAAAACATTTATGTATTTTTTTATGTTTATTTAATTTTTTTCATTTCTTATTTATTACAATAGTATATACATGTATATATACGAATGTGTACATATATATATTTTGTTTTTAATATATATAATGCTAAAAGAAGGAACAATTTAAAGAACGAACCAAAAAACATACCTTTTAATTTATACCAAGTTAAAAGAGTGAATATATCACCACATATATTTACTTTTTTGTTTTTCTCTTTTATTAACAGAATAACTACAATAAACTAACACAAATTAGAAAGAAATTATTTTTATTTAATGGTGAAAAACAATGAAAAAATCAACAAAGCTACAAATAATGACAGAAAAATTATTTTTAAGGCATTTTAATATTTTAAGCCAATATTTGTTTTTGTTTCTCTCATCAACTTCTTCGTTTGCTGTTTATTTTGGTTTTCAGAAAAATCGTCTCATTTCCTGATAAGAATTCTTTTCTTTTTTCATCATAAGAATTTTCTTTTGTTTCGAAATAAGTTCAAAGTTTTAATTTTTTATTCTTTATTTTACATATTTCTATATCTTTTCTATTTTCTTTTATATCTTTTTTTTATTGACGAGTGCTTATTTTTTGAATTTTTTTTTTCTTGTGTCATGTTTTAGTTTTTCTATTCATGTCTATATTATGAACATTGTTTTGCTTTTAATTTTAGGTTTTCATTTAAGTTCTTATTTATATTTTATAATTTTTTTTATTACTTATTTTTTTATTAACATTGTTTAAGTTTATATTTTTTGTTTTTATTTCTTTTTAGTTTTCCTTTCCTTATTGCAATAATATGATATTTAAAAAAATAATTGCAATTATTATGAAAATAGCTGGAAAACGAATTTATTTTGTATTCATTTCAGATGGTTGAATTTATTAATTTTATTCATCTATATATATTGTAGATATACATATATACATGTCTATGTATGCGCATATAAATTGTTTTGGTTTTTGCTTTCATTTATTTTAAATTTAAATTTAGTTGATTTTCCTTTCGGGTTTCTTTACTATATGTTATTGTTTTTTTTTTAATTTATCAAAATGGGCAACTATTCTTTTTCGTTTTCCTTTTTCTTTTTTCTTCCTTTTTGACTGCTTAAAATGTTAAGCAGAAAATATTTTGTTCTTGAATTCGCGATGTTTTTTTTATCATTAAAGATTCTTTAGTGTTTGAATTATTTTTAAAAATATTTGTTTATAGCTTTTTTTATTTATTTTTTTTTTATTTTTTTTTTCTACTGGGTTTTTTTTTAACTTTTTTTGTAATGTTTCGCGGTTTTTACATTAAATCGCTTTCATGAATTTTTACAGCAGATGTTTTTGAATTTCTTTGTTTTATTTTTATTAAAAATAATGTTGCTTTATTTAAGTATTTTTTATGTTAATTAAGTTTTTTTTTTTTTAAATGTGTCTAATTTTTGGTTTCCTTTTTTGTGTATTTTTTTTTGTCATAATAAAATTTCGTTTTGTGTCTATTAAACTTACTTATAAAAATGTTTTATTTATTTAATTTAAATTTTAATTAATTTAATTTAATTTATCTAAGTTAAATTTATTATAATATAATATTTATATATATATACTGTTTTCCTTTAAATTATAACTATTAAATACGAACAGAGTTGTAATTTTTTAAAAGCCTTCATGTTAAAAAAATTGTTTTAAATATTAAATAATTAAAGAATCAAAATAAAAAACAACGATTTTCGAAATGAAGTTACACATTGTTTAATATAATAATATGAACCCTTTTTAGGGGTTGTATTTGCATTTTTAACAAAAGTAATCTTTACCTGAAATTTTTTCATGGTTTTCAATAATTTCTTTATAAATATTTCTTGTTAATATCTACAATATAAAAAAACATTATATTCAAACTTTTAGTTCTTTTCTATGTGAGGAATATATATAAATATTAATTAATATTAAATATTAATGTAAATTTTAATAGTGTTCTTTGCACATATTTTTTGGACCAAATAAAATTTTAAAGTGCATTGAAAATTCTTTTTTTTATTGATTCTTTTATCAATAGAAAAAATAAGTATTAAACTTTTGTTTGCATTTCAATCGATTTACAATTAAATATCGTACATACATGCATATATAATTACTTTATAAGCATATATATATATGTACTATATACATATGTATATAGTAATTGTGTGTGTACATACTTCTATAGGAGTGCAGTGATCGTTCGATTATATACGAGTTATTTTCAAACATGATTGTTCAAATTTTGTTGCATAAGCGAATTTAATTAATGGACTCTTTTTCATGTTAATGAATTCTGACATCGGTGATTTTAATAGAAGCAACTATAATTTTGTCTTTCTGTTGCGGTTTATTCAATAGTTTATGCGATAAGCAGCCGTGCCGTCGTTTTGAATACAGTTCAGTGCTTTTCTAAAATCGAATTCGCTCTGATTGCCGTGCAAAACGGTTGGGTTTGTAGGACGAGCACCCGGAAGCGTATCAGATCAGCTAGCGATGGTCCTTGAAATTTCTTCAAGTTTCTTGAGATGAGTTGCTACAGACTTAAAATGATTTTTCTACAGACTTAAAATCGATTTTTTGGTACACTGAAGGATATAATTTCAGTGGGTAATGGATCATTTGACAGATGGGTAAAGTTTTCGATCTTTAAACTGATAATTTGTCTGATCGTTTTTCAAACTGAGCATTTCACTGATCCATAAACTGATGCATATTGCTGTTTGAAGTATTTTATAAAGTATGAAGGCCTTTTAAGGTATGAAGGACCTTTTTAAATAGGAATCGATTATGAAAGAAAATTCTTTCGAATGATATTGAAGAAATGATCGACAAATTTAATTCTGTTGTTTTAGAAAATATATTTAATAATTTTTATTTATTTATTTTCATTTTCTAATTAATTGGATTGTTTATATGGGTTTATTAGTATTCAACTTTGTTTTGTTATTTTTTACCCTCTTTCATATCCTTCGATGGTACTAAAAAAACCAAAACTAAAATACGAAGAAAAATAAAATTGTTGACTTATTGTGATTATAATGACAACAACAAAATAAACTAAAGTGCATTTAAAAGCATTTCATTCGCATAAATAAATCCATCCATTAAAGACATGATTGTTTGCTATAGAAGTTTTTCATTAGAGTAAATTAAAGTATAGTGTTCAGTACAGTAACGTAAATTGAAAGGATGTGCAGCTATGTGTGTGTGTGTGCGTGTGTTTGTGAGTGTCTATGTGTGTGTTGAAGATTTGCAACTGTAAATAGTAAAAGTAATTAAAAGTGTTTGTTGTTTATTGTGTTATTAATTATATTAGTATTTAATAAAAGTTAAGATTATTGAATTCTAGACACGTTTCTAGACACCGCGTAGATTTTATTAAAGAGTTTCCTAGCAGAATTCTGTGAGCGGAGAGTTTTTCTTTGAATTTCTTTCGTTTTCTTATTATATTTTATTATTATTATTTAAACCATGACTTTGCGTTATTCTCTAGCTTTGTGCATAATATACAGGAAATTTCAACATCAGATCTAACTAAAGAAATTGAATGAGTTTATTTACAAAATATTTGAAATCAAATAAAAATTATTTTAATTTAATTTACGCCTAATTAAGCTAAGTTTAATGTTACTTTTAAGCTACGATTTTAAGCTAATCAATTGATTATTAAAGCTGACACTTAGAAATATACGTATTTTTTGCATTATTTCTAACATTTTATTTGAAATCCTTTTTGTTTTTATTTTCAATGATTTTCTCATTATTTTAGTGTTTCTTTTTAAGATCCTTTGGAAATCGTCTTAATCAAAGCTGATTAATAATAATACAATAATAATTTAAGCGCCAGTTTACAAATGTTGCAGATACAATCATGTATGTGTGTGTGTGTGTGTGTGTGTGTGTGAATATTTCTATGCTTGTACGAGTATTTTTTACGTTTATGTAGCTTTAGAATTTAAGACACATCAGGCTTGTTTTTTAGCATTTCTTTAAATATATTGATTTATTGAAAAAGAGTTTTTTTTTTATTTAATAAGATTTAATATTTGCGCAAATTTTTAACATGTTTTTTCCTAACTTACATAAGTTTTCTTTGTTAAGTTTAAGTGGGTTTTTCTTGTTTTTATAAATTCTACGATTGTGAGATTTATTTTAGTTCAAATTAAGAAAAAATTGAGATCGAACTCTACTCGAATCGGTTTCTTTAGATGGTAATTAATAATGTACTTTGTTTTTTTTTTTGGCACTTGCAGTTGAAAATGTTTCTTTGTTTTAAATATAATAATTTATGTATAATAATTTTTGATTATATTGTATTTAAAATGTGATTGTTTGATAAAAATGAAGAGCGGTGAAGAAATGATCAGATTCTCCCCCACAAACTTTAATTAAAATGTTCTAAAATATTCTACACTTTCTTAAAATAACCCAAGCTTTTAAAGAATTAACAAAATTTCCGAATTAAATAAAGTTCAATATATCGAATTTTCATTGTATTATTATGAATAATGAGAATTATCAAAATTTTATCCAAATCTCATCAATTTGTAGAAATTTTAAAAACTACCGAAATTTAAATTTCTGTCCCCCCTGGGCCGTCCCTTCCTTTTCTTGTTTTGTCTTTCAAACTCTTAACAAATTCTTATTTTATTTTCTATGCTTTTTACAGAATATTTTGTAGTCTGCTTTTCTGATTTTACAGAATTTGCTTGAAATCTCTTTAATAAAATCTATCAACACTCTGTATATCCTCCTCATCTTCCTCCACGATTACTTCGTTGCGTATTTCATTGGAGACGATGTCTCTGCTCGTCTTCGGTGCTTTAGTGATCAAAGCTTCTTCAGTGATCAAAGCTTCTGTAGAGATCAGAGCTTCTTTAGTGATCGAAGCTTCTTTAGTGATCGAAGCTTCTCTCGTGATCAAAGATTCTTTAGTGATCGAAGCTTCTTGATTGGCAGAGATGCGATATCGGTTCGTCTGATTAAAGCGTTGATGTGTTTGCGTCAGTGGTTCGTGGTGATCGTGATCATGATCGTGTTGATTACGATGTCGATGACGATGGTGACTATAATGATGACGTTGATGAAATGCAGTTTGAACATGACTTTCATGCTGATGCTGATGACTTTGAACAATCTCATGATCAGTATGGATATCTTCACAACTTCTGGCAACGGCGGATGTGGCTTCTTTCGAACTCGCTTTGGTTTTCGTTTTGGCTTTCCGATAATCGATCTGATCCCACCCCTATATCCACGATTCCTACATGGCATTCAGGGCTCTCCTACTACTCCCACCGCCTCTGTGCGGACTGTATTCATCACGATCGACAAGGGGGGCACCGCGTCGTTGCGTCGGCGCCGACGTGGGCATGTCTCGTGGATCGATGCGTGTCGCAGAACCGCCGGGGTAACGTGAAGCGGCCGCCAGTAAACGAGGATCTTCGCGATCATGCATCAGATCGAGGTCGTCCACGAGGCGGCTGCTGCGTGCCAAATGTCCATGATGTGTGGGAACAACGGTGGGCGGCAAACCGCCCCGAGAGTCGGCGGCATAAGCACGATCGACCTCCAGCAGCTCATCGGTGTTGAGGTGCATCAGATCGCGTTCTCGCTGATGCAAACGTTCGCGATCCAGGCGATCGTAACGCTCCCGATCGAGGCGATCGCGATCGCGATCGTAACGTTCGCCGCCACGTTCTTGATGTCTACCGGATGTCTGACGGCGATTGTGTGGTTGATAAGAGGCTCCCCCGCCTGATGTTTAAACGAAAGGACAAAACAATTTATTAGTTTTTTACTAGAAATTATATTAAATGACAAAAAAGTCCTCCTCACAGAGGAAAGCAATAAAAACGTCTGTACTGACGCTTTTTGAACGCAAACTTTATAAAATCCAACTCAAACTCAACACATTTCAACTTAAAGTCATTAATTCAATTCTGAACAAAAACAGAAGTGTTAGTAACGAATCGAAGCGCAAAGAAGGAGGAAACGAATTACAGGATCAAAGCCAAAGGAAGGAAGGATGAAAGGAAGGAGCGTCGACTAAGGATAAACTTTGCTATTATAATTTGACAGTTAGTTTTTGAGAAAAACAAATTAAGTGATTGATTGCTTGACACTATATACATATTTTTGCCCTTTAAAGGTTCTCCAGTTTGAATCTTAAATGAATACCTTTTGATGAAAAAATCCGAAAGGGATGGAATGAAATTTTTAAGGATAACATTTTTTAATTAGTTTTCTCCGTTAACTTTAAAGCGACATTTTTCGATATCAAACATAATTTTGTCAGAATTTTTACTATAAACTTAAACAGGATTTCAATATATTTTGAATACAAACACAATAAAAACTATTTCAAAATATAACTTTACTGTTAACAGAGATCATTATTATTTTAATAATTTTGTAGCTGTTAGTAGAAATTTGTTGAACGAAGAAAATAAACCGTAACGGAGTTTTTAATAGACTTGGAAACCACCGAATCAACTCAAACCAAAATAACACCAAAATAACAACAGAAGCAGAGGTAACGAATGGGTTAACAACTACCAGAGGCGGGTTGAGGGGCGGGGAGGTTGAGGTTTCATTTTTGTTTTCTTTTTTTTTTTTTGTCAAACAAACGATTAAACCAATTTATTTACCAGATACTTACAAAAATCATAAAAGCTACTAACTTCAATGGTGATTTTAGAGTTTTTACACAGAGTTTTACACAGAATAAGTATTTTTTCAATATACGAGTACAAAACAGTATTAAATAACGAACACTTAATATTTGACATTAAAATGGAGCAGGATAAGAAACGGATCAGGACAAGAAAAACGCAGCGTTAGACACGAACTATCCCAGGCGTAACTGGAAGGATTTTCAATAGAAATAAAAAGACAATTAAAATTATAATATAGTAAAAACCATTTTGAGGGACTTTTAATCTTAGAAACAACGTTTGAGTAGATACTGAAAGAGTTAAAGGAGTCGATGTCGTTGTTAGTCGTTCTTTTAGTAGTCGTAGCAGTTAAAAACTATGTACAAACATTACTCAAGTGTGTTGGATAACTTTTATTTATTGAGTAGTATTTTTAGTATGTCTCTAGTGACTACATGTTAGTTAAGGTTTGTTATGAATGTCGAAAACAGAAAAGATACCCGACGAAGCACCTGTGAATTTATGTTGTTGTTTTTGTATTTGACGCATGTTTGAAGGTTGAAAAGGTAGAAGAAGAAGAGGTTGACAACTGATGACGTGGCAGGTTTGCAGCTTTAAGTTTTTTACTGGTAGTCATGAAGGTGGTCATTGCTTTGGTTTGCATTCTCTTAAGGATAACTTAGTTAATATGATCGTCTGGGAAAAAAATCATTTTGATTCTAGCGTAATGTTGCAAAGGAACCGGGAAAATCACGTAATGCAAAAGCTGGAAAAGGTTTTGTAGAGTAGAGAAAGAATAAAGAAATAAAATCACAGAATTTTGAAAACTTAAAAAGTTGAATCTTTATGAGATAATAATAAATGAATTATAAACAATTTTACGAAGTGTAATAAATACTAGGTTAGTAAAAGAAGTTAGTAAAGGAGGTTTATTAGTAAGAATGGCATGCATGACAGTCGATTTAGTAGATTTGGGGTGGTAATGATTGTTGTTAGTGATATCTTCGAGGGAAGTTGAACTAAGGCACTAATTCAATAGCATGATAGATTAGTTGACCACATGTTACATGAAAGCATTAAAAGTGTAAACTAAATCGCCGAATATAATCCGAATGCACAAATCTCTACACTACTCATTTGTTTCCCAGATACAATTCACTGTAGACTATACTTTAAGTACTTTTGAATAAATTTTTCCACACAAACTAAAGTATATAATGTAGATATATATGAGTATAGGAATATGATAGAAGTATAGAGTCTACACCAGAGCATTTAGCGCCCGAACGAAACTAAACTAAAGAAGCTACTGATTGATATACGAGTACGATGAACTAATATAAACTAACAACAAGAAAACAAAAACCGCTGTAAACCAAGTGAAGAAATCAACGAAAAACATATTGCTATAAAATCAGATGATATGCTATCAGATCTTGTATACTTTAGAACAGAAACAGAATCAGAAACCGAAAATCAGTATATAGAAAAGGTGGAAAATCTTTACCTCGATCCCAATCAAATTCTCTATCCCAATCTCTTTCTCTCTCTCTTTCCCACTCTCGGGCTCTCTCGCGCTCCCACTCAACATCTCTTTCATCGTGCTCTCTGCCCACACCACCGCCGCCATCGCGTTCTCGCTCCCGATCCCTCTCCCTATTAAATTCTCTATCCCAATAGTCTCTCGTTTCCCTCTCCCTACTGTCCTCCCGCTCGCGACTACTCTCGCGATCTCCGCTACCCTCCCGATGCTGCCTGTCCAGATAATCTTCATCGACACCGTCAACTGTTGGACCCCGAATTAAACCAAAAATCGTACAGGTTGTTTGAGTTGTTTAAGTGTTAAGAGCGAGAAAGAGTATTGATTGAGTTTTGTTTTGAGTGAAGGGCGTGGCACAGAAACAAAAAGAAATTGCATAAGTATATAAATATATAGATATATATTGAGTTATATGTTATTATATTGATTGATAGAAAGAAAAGTGAGTGAATAGATGTTGCATGGTTTTCCTTTTTTCTCTCTTTTAGTTGTATTAATTATTACGTTAATTATTTTGATTGTATTAATTTGTGTGTGTATCTGTATTTGTGTGTGTATGTATGTATGTGTGTGTGTGTGTTTGTTTGTTTATGTGTTTAAATAATGCTTAATGGAACTCATTCACAAAACAATCGATGACTGAAATTAGGACTGAATTTTTGTTTGTCAATATTTCATCAAATCTTTTAATAGAAATGATATCGAAATAACAATGAAATTAAATGACTTGTCTTTAAAGAGGAGGAGTGGGCAGGGTATCTACAAAGTATACCTGGAGGCGTTGGACCCAAGCGAGCCGCTTCCGCTGACGGCGATGCTTCCTGAGAGGGCAGAGGTCTTGGAATTGCGGGCATGGTTCGTATATCCGGATGCGTTGCTTTCCAATATGTCTGAAAGAGTTAATGAATTATAAGCTATATAATGAAAGATCATAGATCATATACCTTTATACCTACTTATAGAAATACATATCTATTTAGATCGATATTTAGATTGAATATCTCTTCAATTCATTGTATAAATTTTTAGAGATAAAAAGGAGAACAAGGATGGTCTACAGATAAGTGATTTGAAGGCATTAATCACGAATTTAACATGGTTTTCTTAAAGGTTAAACCTGAGGTAATGAGACATACGATAAGATGAAGAAGTAGGAGATAAGATAAGATATGGCGTTCTTCGTAAGGCTTTTAACATGACCTAAACACGATCTATTTTATTCCCAGATAATTCGAATAGCGTAAAGTTGAATTAAGACCAAATGAGATATCTGATGAGATACTAAGATTTTATACAATAGATATAACTGAAGAGATAAATGTTTAAAATTGGAGTTAATATAAACTTAGAAGAAATATTCGAGAAGTTTCTTAGAACCGTCGCATTTGTATTGAATGGTATTCGTGTACTCACCTCCAGGTATTCGGCGATGTGTTCGCATGCATCCTCCAACTGGTTCTCATCCAGTATAACGTCGAACATCTCCGGCGGACATTGGGCCAGTTTCTCAGCGGCGACCATTTGTACGGATAGATTTTTGGCCTGCGATTTACCACGTGATTTGATTAAACGCTGTAAAACCTGCAATATAAAGTGCACCAGTATATACCTCCGTCCTCCTGCCTCCCTCCCTCCTCACTTACCTTACTACTACTAATTTTTAAATAAACTATTGTTGGCGCTAGTGAAGTTTTTGCTAATTGTGACGGATGATTGATTGTATCACAATCGAGTACAACTAATTGCAAGGTCCTCGCTAGCTCGAATATGCGTTCGATCTCCTCCTGGACCTTGCTGAGGCAATCGGATCGGCTGCTCGATCGTTCCATGATGGCTCGCTTCGACGGATTGTTCATGATCGAGCGCTTCGCCAACGAGATGTCGGCCATGACACGTGTGATGATGATCTTGCCCTCGAAGCGATGCTTGAGAAAGTCGAACAGCGCCTTCTGCATCATGTCGGTGACTTCGTAGCCCTTGAGACTGGGACCCACTAGGACGACGGGACGCATCGACGGCACCACGTCATAGGGTGAGGCTGTCTCCTGCTTCTTGAAGAAGGGTTTGCGCTTCTCTTTGGTGGGCGGGGTGGCCAGCGTTGCTTTGCCATGACGTCCTGGTCCCATGGAATCTGATTCGTCACCTACTTAGTTAGTATCATCGAAATAACCAGAAAAGAAGTAATGGAAGTCTTGATGAGCGAGTTAATGAGGACTACAAACGAAAACTAACGATTATAAGTTGTGAGAGTTTTTTGAGTTAGTTAAATCAAGTTAAAATAAAGTTTCTAGCGTTGTGTTGTATTAAGAAATGAGATCTTTTCATTCACTTGGATGAGTCTAATTTTACTGAATGACTTTAATTCTGATTGTAATTTTCGCAGTGAAAAGATGATTGCTTTTAATGGTGGATTCAGACCAGAGACAACATTATAATGGGTGTGGATATCATCTCAGATGGAGGTTGAGGTTGCTGGTGAGGGTGAAGGTGGGTGTGGCGGTGAGAGTGAGCACTGAAACAGTTGAGAACGAACCCTTAAAGTAACTTAGAGACCTAAGGTGACCGCTACGTTTGGTGCTACTATTTTGTGTCATACGATTGCTTTGTGAAGATCAAGCAAATTGAAAGTTCAAACTAACCAATCAATCAATAGTTTTGTAAGCAAAGTAAAAAGATTTCAAGTTAAAAGGTTAGAAAATTCATAAATTCAGAAAATTAAATTCAAGAAAATTCCAAAAGTGTACCTTAAAAGGTGGATTAAAGCAAGTAAAACCAACACAAACCTGCTTTCTTCTTACGTGGTGTTGTGCCATAGGGATCTGTTTAGTAAATTGTTGTTGTTGTTGTATGTGGTATGTTGTTTTTGTTGTTGTTAATGGGTTGTTGCATGACCCAAGTGTCAAAAAAGTGTCGAACAAAAGAAATTCGAGTGCAGAATTAATTAATTAGGGTTAAAGAGAAAGAGAGAGTTAAAGAAAGAGAGTTAAAGAAAGAGAGTTAGAGAGAAATAGAGAGAGAAAAAGATAGGGTAATAGAGAGGTTAAGTAATACGGGGTGCAAGAGAGCGAGAGAGGAGACTAAACTACGTAATCACTGTGTTAGTAGATCATCATCAGAAATTAGCTCCTAAATTAAAACGTGCTTTTTTAAATAAATCTTTCTATATTATACGATACTATTTTAGTTGCTATTGTTAATTCTTTAATAATTTTTCTAATAATCAAGCTGTTGAATTTTGGTCTACTTTATTAACTAGCATTTAATTGGTTTGTATTCGTTTTCGCTGTGTTGTTGTTTAGAGTGGTCGAAGAGGGACTGTTTACGAAATGTCAGATGAATTCAACCGAAAATCAAAAAAATTTAAAAGAATAGAAATAACATAAAAATTCACGGGGCAAAAATTAAGTTGATAAATAAAATACAAATGAAAATTGAACGTAACACACGCCTAATATATTACCCAAGGAAGTCACCTTACAAACTACTCTGATTAAATAAACTTAGGGTCCAATTTTTCTACATAAATTATGCATGCAAATAATGATATCAGGGAGATAAATCAATCAGTTGTGGAAGTTGCGACATTATAAGCTTCGGACTCGGTTATTAAATATAACACCTAAAATCAGTTCTTGTAGATTTAATATGCAGAAAGAAAATTCCTAATCCTAAAAGAAGAATTCTAACAGAATTCCTGTTATTTTGTTTAAAGCTAAAGTCCAACCTTAAATCCAAGCTAAAGTTGCGATATTTTTTTGAAATGTAGAACGTAGTGTCCATGCTAATCTACTCTGTATCGTTCCAATTTTAGTAAATGGCATGAAATTTAAGACGAGAAATAGTATTACAAAAAAGAATAATAGAAAACATCTACTAGTACTAAACATTCCACATTTCTAGGGAGGGCCATCGGCTGGTTTCTTTTAGAAATTTAATTTTTTTAAATTTTAATTAATGTTTTAATTTTCGTAAGTTAAAAGATAAAAGTAATAAGATAAGATAAAATATAGGATAATAGGATAAGATAAAAGTATTTTTTCCAAGCAACCAGCCGATATTCTAACCTATATACTTTTATCTTCCGCAATGTCTGATATAAAACACTTTAAAGTCTTTAATACTACAATCTTTAAGATTTACAGATTTTAAAACAAGTTCTCAGAAAAACGACTTCATAGTGTTTTTTTTTTTTTTTAAAAATCAACAAAACTTAGACAAAGTTTAATATAAAAGGGAAAGCCAAATAATAAAATCATTAAAACAAAACTGAGTAATAATAGACTAGTATATAGTAAAGATCTCTGAAGAAACTCTAGCTACAGTTTATGCACAACCGTTAACACATACACCTAAATACGAGTATATGTATATACCATATATATACCATATATGTTTGTATATAACTCTTAGCATGACTAAATTAAAGAGAAAACCTACTAAAAACTGAATAAAAACATCTCAGTATCAAAAATTCACTCTTTCCAAAGAACCAGCGAGTACCATTTAAAGACTCACTCGTACTCAGTACTTGGATGGGTATCTCTTCATAGAGTTTATAGATTTTCTTCTCATAGAGCATTTTTTTTAATTTGGTACTGGAACGATTATACACATAAATAATATAACATCTCGGAACTCATCGAAGGACTTCAAGGACTCAGAGTCACCTCGAAAAATTGTCAAACCTAACGTCTAATAAACGTCAAAATAATATCATAACAAAATATAACGTCAAGCCATCGTCAAATGAACATCATAAAACTGATAAACGAAATGAAAATAAAACTAAAATTAGAGATTTCCAGAGACTGTTTAAAAAATAAGATTAACAGTAAAAAAGTAAGAAAAAAATAAATAACAAGGAATATGAGTTGAGTGTCATACCAGGTGTAGGGGGTGTGCTACCTCGTGATGGCTCCGCACCTGCTTGTCCCGCTCCTAAATTCCCGCTCGATGAACCTTTTGTGCCGTACAGTCTTGAAGGTCGGGTTTGGTTCTGGAACAACGAGAAGAAAAGAGAAGAGAATATTAGAAAGAAATCAACCAATGTGGTCAGCGGGAGTGAGAGCGGGTCTTTGAAGCCCCTCACCCACTCCTCCCAGCCCATAACAACCTGCATGCGGATGTGTTCTAGCTTAACGGGGCTGGGTATGAATCCCACATCACAGCCTTCTTTGACCAGTCTGCCAATCCACCAATTATTGTCGTACTTCTCCTTGATGTGTAGAAACTCTCGGACCTCGAACGAGACGGCGCTGCCCTGCACGGGTGAGTCATCATCGACTGTGCCATCGTACGCTACGTTTGTTCGCACCGCGAACGCAACGGGTTTGCTCTGAAATATTAAAGAATTAATGATTAAAAAGTTTTGGAAATAAGAAGAGCCATATTCTCTCTCTCTATCTCTCTCTCTCTCTCTCTCGCTCTTTTGCCTCTCGCTCGTTGCCGTCTCTCACCCTTGCTTTATCCAACTGGCTGACGGCCTGACGTTCCTTTTCTCGCCGAAGCGATTCTTTTTCCTCGTCTAGCGACAGATCGGATGACGGTTGTGAGTAGTTGGAGTCGGCAGAACCCTGAAAAAATAAGAAAAAAGTACTTTAGAGGGTTCCCCGGTATCATTATTTTGCCATTACTATTTGGAGAAAAACGCATCATTATAAAATTCAATTAATTATTATACATATATATAATTCCATGTGTTTGTGGGAGTGAGTACTTTTACGTACACATATGTGTGCGTGTGTGTGTGTGTGTTTGTGGCTGAATGTTGGCACGGCGCCAGTTTCGGGTTTAATGAAGTGGAATTCGTAAACAATCTGCTTCCATGGTTTTGTTTATATTAAAAGCGGAAATTCACCAAAAAACCGCAGAAGAATACAAGTCGATCCATTCATTTTTTAATACATAAGCATATAATTTTTGTTAAGAAAGATTTTCATTTCTTATCTATTCTGAAACATTGTGGGTGGGGGGGCTACTTTAGAGCCAAATGAATCACATCGAAGCTGTTCTTAATGTCAAAGAAGACATCCTTGGGTCACTGAAGCCACTCGTCTATTTTGAGTTAGCAATTTTAAGTGTCACTAAAGCCAGGTCAGTGAAGCTATCTATTCTGAGCATTATTATAACTACTCTATATGCCAATAGAACTATTCATTGAAGTTTGATCTATAATTATTCTTAATTCTAAAGAAACTATTCTTGATGTCAATGAAGTTAACTTGAGAATTATTTGATCCATGGTAGTGACCTATCCTAGAGCTATCCTGAGTATCGCTGAGCCTGTTTTAAGTTTCAGGAAAGCTATTTAGACTACTTTAAACTACACTCCTTCCTGGTAGTGGACTACACCCCTTTCTAGTGGTGGACTACATACAGTGCCCCTTTCCGCGCACGGTAAATAATCCCTTTTAAAAATCGATATGGAAAAAATTAATTAATCTCTCATTCAGCACTAATTAAGCGGCTTGGCCATGTCAGTGGATGCCCTACAAAAGGTATCACCTGCACATGCATAGAGACATACTATACCAAAGTATGTATGTACATATTTATATTGTTGTATATGTGTATACAAGTATATACATATAACAACGTAAAGCACTCGTGTGTATTCATTTGACTAATTCAATTAAAATTAAATAAACTCGAGTGTAGTAACATGTGAATTAGTAAATGGACAGGATTCTGACAAAAATATTTTTGATGATGATAAAAGATAAAAGAGAAAGATGAACTCTATTTCAAAAAAGAAGCAACAGGTTGATTGTCAAAACATCGAGAAAGGTTTAGGTGCCCATGATATTTAATGAAGATATAGGGTACTATATACTTATATGTACTATAAGAAGAAGACGAAAGATTTTAAAATATGCATAAAATATATATAAATATCTATACAATATACAAACATCGAATATATTAATTTGAAGTGAAGTTTAATGTTCATCGAAATAAAGCAACTTCTGGACCTTTTTCTTTATTTTAAGGGTAACACCTGAAGGTCATGTTACCTAAATTACTGAGGTCAGAGGTTACCTAAATTACCTGAAGAGGCCATGTAAAAAACTGAGGAGTGCAAATTTGAGAGAGTCTAAAGTTACTCTTCACAGATGATATTTTAAAATTCGTATTAAGATTAAAACTAGCAAACTGTCAAAGATGGGAAAAGGACAGAGAGAGAGGAAGAAGGAGAAGGGGAGTAAAAATAAATGTCGGTCGAGTACATCGAAACTGTGATGTACTTCTTTTAAGCCACTTTTCGAACCTGCGTAAAAAGTTTGTTGTATCCACTCTGATAGGTTGTGTATCCGAGGCCGAATCGAGACTCCCGATGGGCCCCCGATATCGATGGGACATCTGTGGACGATGCCCTCTGCACCATGGGCTGGTCAGCCCGATAGTCTTCTTCGAATGATGATATTTTGAAGGAATCGCTGAAGACACGTTGAAAGTAATTTTTCCTTAATCTTTACTTTCTATTCTATTTTTACTTTGCACACTCGATGTTGTTTTTTTTTTGCTTCTTGTAGTTAGTTTATCATCCACATTAAATGAAAATTTGGTAGTGTTTCGATAGATAAAAACAACAACAACACCAAACTCAGGACTGAATATTTTAGTGGAAAGAAAATAGACTAGTATCTGGAATTTTTATTTATTTGGATATTCAGAATATTACAAAAACTCTTCAAAAGCAAGCAAATCAGTTCGGTTCGATTTTATGTATAGCAACAACAACAGCAACAACTATAATAACACTATTAAAAATGAGAAATGAAATAAAATTCGTAAAACACACGCGCACTGAACAAAAATATGATGATGATGCTTTGTTTTCTTTTTCAATTTTTTGGCAGTGATGGAAAATGTTTTCTTTATTTGTTCTCTTTCAATTCAGTTGGCAACACTGAGGAAATTATATGAAATTTCCAATTTTCCGAAACTGCAAGCAAACATTTTTTTTTGTTAAAATATTAAATAGTAATATTTTTAATGGATGGATTTCACTTGCAGCAAAAGATTGGAAGAAGAAGAAGAAACGAAGGAACTAGAAAAAGATAAAAAAGAGGTTGAGGGGAGGGAGGAGGACGATAGAGTCCACGATAGTTGCTCTGGCAGACAGACAATCAGATGGATTGACACGTGGCTGAAAAAACATGGTGTTGGAAAAAGCACAGCAATCCAAAAACAGGTGCTGCTGAAAGTTTCTACACTTTTAACATGAAATTCTTAAGCTAAGCTGAATTTCCTTATTTTTTTGCTTAAAATCACTCTGAATCCCCATCATTTCCGAGTTCATCGGCTCGCAAGCGTCAAATAATCAACTTTGACCTAAAATAATCCGCAGATTTCTTTCTTTTTAGTGTTTTTATCTTTAAAATTACATTCGTACATTTTTAATGACTTTGTTTTTCTTTAACATAACCTCAAATCTAAAACAATACTCAGTGAACATGAACATCCACTGTAACAACCCACCGCACCTCCAATGGACCCACCCCCCGTCGCCCCCACCATCGTCACACCGTCTGACTAAATTTATTCATTCATGGATTCATTTCATGACCTCAAAATGAGTTGCTATTCGGCTTTGAATTTGAAACTTCTTAAGGCTGCACCCAAAAGTTTAGATGATGCACCCAACTCATCATCATCTTCATCATTAGCAGCATCATCATTATCAATTATAATTATTACGTTAATCTTCTTAGTTTCATTAAAAGTTTTAGAAAAGAAAATGATTTTTCGCCAAAGAAAATCCTCAAACTTTGGATTAAAGAGAGTTAAATTATGTCAGCTGCTTTTAATGATGATGATGATGATTATCCTCCTTTCTATCCTCCTTATTTTCCTTCGTGTGGACAGACAAACCGACCGACCGACCGACCGAGTGACCGAGTGACTGAAAAATTCTCCTCCCTCCTTCGAGACGAGATTCCTTCAAACAAACTTCAAGCCACAAGTGAAACTCTTTTCGCATCGCTTCCATTAAAAATTTTACTCTTTCATCCACGATAGTGATATTTTTTATATTTAAATTTCTTTAAGTTTTTCACAAACTTCAGCAGATTTAATCCATCGGTTTTATTCGAATACTTTTCTTCACTTATAAACAATATTTAGCGTTTCTTTTGAATTTGCATTTCGTGTGCTTCGCCTTCTTTTCCGATTTTCATTCACTGGCCAACTGAAAATTTCATTCTTTTCTGTATGTGGAAAAAGAAAATGTGTGTTTTTTCCCGATTTTCCTTTTTTCTCGTTGTTGTTTTTCTTTGTTGAGCTCGCTTTTGTGTAGAGTTCTGTGGAGAGTTTTTCTCATGCGTCCCGCTTTTGATAGTAATTTCGTTCGTTGTTGTTGTTGTTGTATTTGTTGCTGTTTTTCCGTCATCTGCTGTGGGTTTTTCTTTTCTGTTGTACTTCCTTCCAGTCTACAACAACGATTCCAAAATATAAATATTATTTGTTTACAGCAAACCTATTTTTGGATATCAATAAAATCAAAAGTGGAAAATAAAGGAAAGCAATTGAAATTTTTCTTTTGCCTTCTTCTTCTTCTTCTGATATTTCTTTGAATTCTTTATTTTTTATGAAAATAATTGAATAGAATTGAGAATTTAATGGAATTTCGTGAATTTTCAGGACGATTCTTTTAATTCGCCAGTGATACAGTGATGCCTCTTCTTCTTCTTCCTCCTTTTCTTCTTCTTCTTCCTCCTCTTCTTCTTCTTCTTCCTCCTCTTTATCCTTTTCTTGGGGCCTGTCAAGTTGCTATAATTTTACGAATGACTGGAAATTCATTGATAGCTTGAAGCTGTCAAAATGTACTCCTTTCCAGTCACTGGTACAGTGGGCACGCTCGAAAAAAAATCAGCCACTTTAACCGAACATGCAAATTATAGATATCAAGTCCAACTTATAGATATCAATGACATTAAATAGAAATCTTTATATACAATAATTACTAACAAATATAATAATTTATCTAATCTAGTGTAATTTTAGCTAAAGTTTAGGGAAACATAATATTACAACAGTTTATGTTATGTAAAAAACAATTACGTGAGATAACATTATTCAAACTACGTAATTAAACTCGTAAAAATCATGCATCATTTTAAAACATTTTCATCAGCATTCAAAGAATTTTGCTGAATGGAAAATCTTCAACCATTCCACTGGTTGCAGGACGTCACAGCGACAGTGTAAACAACGAACTTGCTACA
Source organism: Myopa testacea (assembly GCA_949629155.1). NCBI lineage: Eukaryota > Metazoa > Arthropoda > Insecta > Diptera > Conopidae > Myopa > Myopa testacea. Next base: position 50,806,580 of record OX451347.1, read on the forward strand.
CATGATTTTCCATCGGAAGTTTCTTCTTCTGGATGTCTTTTTTATAGCAGCAGCGTAGACTTTTCCACGCTTTATTGCGCATGTTCGTCCAGGGGAAGCGGGTTGTTTGTTCAAACGCATTCCAGAGACGTGCTTCAGACAGGAAAAAAAAATACGCTCACATAAAACGAATGAATTGTAACGCCAACGCAGACACACACCCCCGCCCACGCAGGGAGTCTCCCTTTCCACCCCTCTGTCGCTTTTCCACCCCACAGAAGAGCATTCAGACCACGCATTTCAATGCATTGACGTAGCACTCGTGTTAAGTTTGTGGGCGAGGTGAGAAAAAAGAATTACTATTTTTTTCACCATTTTAATGACGACGACTGCGTGCAAAACAAACATGTACTTAATGGTTTAATGTTGTTGTTGTTCTTGCTAATGATGATGGTGATGGTGATGATAACATGCTACTTCCAGGTTTCCGTACTCGTTGTTGTTATTGTTGTTGTCCTCACAATAACCATGTGTACAAAAGAATGCCAATGGCAACACTTTTTTTTGCGATTCGTTACAGTTTCTGCGTGAGTTGTTGTTATTGTTGCTGCTGTTGTTGTTTTTGTTGCTGTCGTCTTTATTGTTAAAGTTTGTTGCAAGGTGAACTTGTTGACTGTTGTTCGCCCCGCGAGGTGAACGTCCATCGCTTTGTTGTTGTTTTTTTTTTTGTTTTGTTTACACGACTGACTGAACAAAAAAAAGCCACCTTTAAATAAATGCTCAAAACTCAAAAAAAATGTTTTTGAATAGTATTTGAAACTATTTTAAATAAGCTCAAATATTAAATAAAAGTATTATAAACTCAAAGCAAAACAATAGAAGAGACAATCCAACAACAACAACCACAACAAGTAACAGCAACAATAAAATATTACAGTAGATTTTACAATATATATTTGAGTAAAAATAAAAACAATCGAGCGGTTAAAAATACCACAGAAAAAGTGGCCGCCGCAGCAAGGAATCATGCCCACCTACAAGAAAACAAACACAAAAACAACAACAAATACAACAACAACAACAACACTCAAAAGAAAGAAGAGCGAAGTAAAGAGAAAGAGAGAGAGAGAGAAGGTCGAAACTTAGATCAAGGAGTTGAGAGGAGGAGCAGAAAACAGAGACACTTGAGAGAAGAACCATGAAACTAGATGAGCAACAGCATAAAACAACAACAACAATAAGTAGACTAGAGAGAAAGAGTCTATGAAGACTCTGGTCAGTAGATTCTTCAGCGGAACCACTCTACACCAGTTCAAATCCATCAATCAAACAATCGATGGATTGATCGCTGAACTGATCTGATGATAAAAGCATTGAGAGATCCGGAAGTGAGATGAATGAGTGAATGAAAGAGTGTCAAAGAGAAGAAAAATGATGGATCAGAAGTCGTTGAATTCCGAGAATTCATTACACAGCGTCGTTTTACTAATTTTAAGTGTTATTTTTTAGGTTTATTTAATGCATTACTTCCGTTACTCACCCGTCGATTTCTACTCCTAAAAGGTTTGTTCGATTTGGCATTCTTTTTGCCGCCCAGATGAAGTTTTTTCATGCTTGGCAATTCTTTTTATACTCCTTCGCTTGCGTTGTTTTTATTTTGATACTATTTTAAAGAAACGAATGTTCTGATCTCACGGTTTCAAATACTTTCTTATGAACACAAGAATTACTAAGCAAGAAATCAAAGTAACAACGACGACGAAGAGGTTAAATAAATAAATAATAAATATTAACAACAACAACGGCAACAACTGCACTCAACATAAAAATGGCCACTCAAAAACAACAACAACAACGTCTCTCTTTTATTGCCATCATAAATGAAAGCATTCAGCTAAATTGGCTTGCATCACGTATTTGGGTCAGATGCAGCGACTGCGACGTTGGCAGCGACGGCGACGGCGCTGGTGACAGACAGCATCTGCTGGTTGTTGTTTTTGCACTAATAAAAAATGCACTGCACAACGCATGGCTCACGAGAAACGCGGCTAAACGATGACGAGCATTTCTGGAGCCACGACATTCAAGCGTTTCGCGTGTTGCGTTTCCGGTTTCGTCGATTTTTTCAACCCGATTTGCCCATGCAATGTGAATATTTTTGGTGAATTCCCACTTAATTGCTTCTCTATTGTGTTTTTATTCAATATAAACGTCTACAATAAGAATTTGTCTGAGTTTCCTTGAAATTCGCTTTCTTTTTATGGAAGTTTTCACGATTTCGAAATTTCACTCTTCATTTTCTAGGAATTTTCACGAAATTCTTTACAAAAATTGATTTTTTTTAAATGCTCGATGTGAAGAAGAGACACGAAAAACCGTCCAAAAACTTGTAGTTTATTAAGTAGACTGATCGAAGTAAAGCAACGACGACGACGACAAGACGACGCAGGCGACACAGACAACAGAAACAATACGAGAAACAACAACAACAACAACAATAACGCCAGCACCTCCCCATCCTGCCCCCGTAGTCATAATTTTTCTTTCGTTCCCCGTTCTTTTGTGCGAAGAAAATTGAAATGAAAAACTTAGAAACAACAACAGCAACAACAACAACAGTAGCAACATTCAGATGATCGCCACTGCGTGGCCAAGAAGACGACAACGACACTGGCAACAACAGCAAAAAAGCCAGAACAACAGCAACAACGTCGTCGTCGTCGTCGAACATCAGGGCGCTAAAAAAATATTGAATTTAGCATTTGAAAGAGCGATGAAGAGCGCGAAGTGTGCAGAAGGATCGAGGAGAGGACAACGCGCTGGGAAGGGAGACGAGGGAGGCGGTGGGTTACGGAAACAGAGAAGGCGACACAACAGAGACACGTTAAACTTTTGACAAGAATTTTTGTTCATTTTCAAGCGGTTGAGAGAAGTGAACTTTTGCAATATCGCAATCTTAAGAGATCCCGTTCAATTCGGTTAAACGATCACGATTACTAAAGCTAAAAGTTATGCTAAGGTTATTATTAGCAGTCTGCCACCCACCTCCCTCCCGCCCCCATCATTCTCACCATACAACAACTCTATGGCTCACACGCTTCACAGAGAGCGGACCCAAAGTTCTCTCTTCTTCACGTTCCTGGTATAATTTTAATTACCTTAAACAAAAATAAACCAAAACATTTCAATATAATGAGAAAATGTACGAAATGTAATCACTCTGGTCCACTTACAATCGTTTTCGCCGAGTGTAAACAAAATATAAACTTTTAGCATAAACCTAAACATAAACACACTTAAAAGTGTAGAAATTAACGAGATGTCGGAAAAGAAACAGTTTTTGTTTATAATACGTTTTTATGTATTTCAGTTTAGCTGTTTTATTAGCTGGATTATTTAATTTTGTTTTTTTGTTTCAATTTATTTTTAGTTTATTAATTTAATTAAATTCAATAGTGGATAAATATAACCTGAAATTTAAAAAAAACTGGCTTATTTATAATTTCTATAAGTTTGTTTATGATTTTTATTATAATTATTATTAATATAATTAATTATATAATTTTTTTTCATTTTTCTTCATTTATTCACTCACACAACACACGCAAAATTTATTCACTTTCGGATAGTGTTGTGGTTTTTGTCCATACTAAAGACTTAGTATTTGTAAACATTTTTTCTCAACAACAAATTGATTTGAGTCTATACTAAAAGCCAATGATTTCGAAAATCTAGTGCTCAAAACATCGTGTGTGTCCTCGCTAACGGCTTTTGTTTGGAACTGAGAACAACGCTGGAAACTCAACCGAATGTTGGCTACTACCCGACAGAGGGCACGCACACATATTTCAAAAATTCAATACTTCTGGTAGTTTTATTTTTAGTATTTTGTGAAGTTGAAAAACAAACCAAATATATTTTGACACGTTTTTGTACAATTATTCCAAAAATTGTATAACTAAATTAAATTTCTAACGTTTTCTATGAAAATTTATAATTAAATATATTCCATGTATAAAATAATTTCCATGTAAGAAAATGTTTCCCCGTAAAATAATTTCACGCCTGGCACACTTTTTGACAAATCGAGATACAGAAACAGACACCACTTCATGTACATAGAAGAAACATAAAAATAAAAATAGTTTGAAAATTTATAGCACCCGATTAAATGCATTTCACGATTACTTCCAGCGGAAGAGGCTGCGACCCCGAAACACTAACAACTCCCCCCTCGCGGCCCCGACAACCACTGCTTCTTAACTTACTCCCCGTCACCGTGAATGACGACGGAATTCCAACGGAAACTTTTTCGAGCAGAGAAAGAAAACTTGTGGAAGAAGAAGTAGAAAACGTAGAAAGTGCAAGAAACTTTGATGTTCTTTGACAGATGCAGCTAAGAAGCGATTAAATTGTTTTCTTGTATCTCTTAGAAACACAATTTTGGGATTTTAATTATTTATTACTACCTCGTGCGGTGTGAGACCAAAAATAGTACTGAAACTTCAGAGTGTTGAGTGTAGAAACTATAATTTTGTCAAATGTCAAAAGAAAAAACGAAATTAAAGCATTTTCAATGATGACAATAATGGAATTAAGTTAGGTATATAAAACTATAGAACTACATATATTTCGAAACATTTTTTGAGGACTCTACAGAACTTTAAAAACTCATGGCCATGGAGCAAAAATGGACCCGAACATGGACTTGAAAAGAACTCTAATGCTCTATAAATTCGATCATTGATATCTATCATTCTTTCTTTCCTTGGGTTCTTCCCTTCTTATGCGATTCCTTCCATCCCTCCTTTCTTTATTCTCTTTCCTCTGATCATCATTATTCCATCGTTGATCCATGATTTCCATCATTTGAATATCATTCGTCGCAGGACCGTCAACACAAAATCGCCGTTTTTTAAAAAACAACCAACCTGAAAAATTAATTATTTCCTGGACCTCATAAAAGTCAATTAGTCGGAGAAAAAAGAGTCCTCTCAACTTCTGGCCAACCAACGAATGGCAAAGAATGAATAATAATTGGACAAAAATCATTGAAACTAAATCAATAAGAAGTCATAAAAATACCGTATAACAAAGAATATAAACGAGAAAAGATCGATTTTATTAACATATATATTTACATATACTATACTAAAATGTATTTTATTTATTTAGTTTTTTTGTTGACAAATTTTAGGTAAAAAGGAGAGGGACTTTGAAAGATCCCTCGAAAGGGTAAATTATTTGAATGTGGACTATTAGCTCAAGAAGAAAGGCTGAGGGCAACAATAATAACAACAACAATAACAACAACAGTGAACCATTTGTCAGTCATAAGTCAACTTTTGCTAATTTGGGTAAGAAAACATGTGAAAAAAGAACCGGAAGAAGTCAAAATGGAGATAGTAATAAAATATATCACAAAATAAAAGGATCAAAAAGGATGATTCTTTAGGAAATAAGATAAAGAAACAAAAAAGAAATAAAAAAGGAAGAACGGAAGGGAGGAGGAAGTAAGAGAGGAAGGAAAGATTGAAAGGAAAAACGCAAACAGGAAGAAAGAAGAAGGTAAACAGACGGAAAATAAATTGCTATATTTTAAAACAAATGAAATTCAATTGACTGAAAATTATTCTAAAAAGAACAACTAAAGAACTCATTACAAAAATACAATTTAAAAGAAAGTCATTAAAAAACAATTATTTATTAAGAGACATTTCAAAGTTTTTCCAATTTTGTTGAATTTACGTTGTTCGAAATAAAATAATTAACCGTATTTCTTGATCACAACTCGTAAAAACAAATCCAATAACACACAACCACAGCATAGAAAACCCAAAAAAATTTGCTTATTAAAAAAATTAACATTAAAAACAAAAACAGAAGTAAAAATAAAATTGAAAAATATTTCGAATGAAAACTCATAAAATTATGATGTGCTTTTCTAGAACAGATTCAGGATCGATCGATGGCATCCGTTTCAGCGTCTGTCCGTGTTGCCATACTACTCGCCATGTTGTTCGTTACTCATCACTCAGCATGTTACTTCGTTTTAAGGTCAGGTTCAATTATGAGCATGCGATGAATACAAACGAGGCAAGCGATCGGGATCGAGATCGAGATCGAAGTAAACTAATTTTTATTAGAAGCTTCCAGTGGGTTTTTTTATTATTTTTCTATTATAATTTAATAATAGGTTTCGCTTCAGTTTCGGTTGCGTTTCGATTCAGTTTCGGTTTTCGGATTGCTGAGGTTTATTTTTTTTCACGCATTTCTTTTGATCCAAACGAACCAAGACAAAGGTTTGATTTTAGAATTCATAAACAACCCTTTGAAAAAAAACGCACACACACAACAACAAAAACAACATCAACAACAACCTGAGGTCATGAAATAACGGTAGATGTTGCCTATAATTTGAGGTTGGATCAGACAAAGCCTGAAGCTACATGATCGTACATGCGGCTGTGGAGTGGAGAGGAGTGAAAAAGTGAGAAGAGGCTGCGAGGAACACTCTATCCAAATCGAGTTTCTGATGGTGGTGATGATGACGATGATGATGATCTTGTCTACATCTCTAGATTCGAATGCATTCCAACCAAAATATTGACTTTCGTCAGTTGGAAAAAAAACACACACGTTGCGTGTGTATTATTTTGAAATTATTTTCAATTATTTCGGTTGAATGATAGATCGCTCCATCGCTTCAACGAACAGATTTAAATAATTTATTTAGTATAACTGGATTTTAATTTAAGGGGATTTTATTTTTTCTGTTTATTTTCCCATTAAAATTTGTGAAAACCCTTTTTAGATAGTAGCTCGTTAGACATCAACAGACACTTTGAAGTACTAAAGGCGGCTTTAGACAGAGTGAGAAAGGGAGAGAGAGAGAGGGGGAGAGAGAGGGAGAGCGAGAGAGCTCATTAAATAAGCATTTGAAAGTCCTCGTCGTTGTTGTTGTTTTCGTTCGAACAGCGGCAACACATTTCGTTGACTCATTAAGGAGGCTAAAATGAAACTTTTGAAGCACCAACGAAAAACATGTGCAACTTTTAAGCGAAGCCGAGCCACTCCCCCCGTCCGTACTCCCCCTCCACCATCGTACTCCCTCCCCCCCCCCCCCCGTAGTCCACACGCAGCTAACAACATCCACAGTCAACAACATTCGACACGGTTGTTTGGCGAAATTAAAAATAATTCTGTTGTTTCCATTCCAGTTGAAGGATAAAATAACGCACTGCGCTCACTCCTCCTCCCCCCCCCCCCCCCTCCCTTCACCACACGATCTTCTAATATGTGGAGCATGTTCGGTGTTGCCAAAAGCAGTCGCAAACAAAAAACCCCCCTCTGCAAGTATTCAAGTGTTTCTAGCATAAACTAAGGTTGCCACAAACAGCGCATGCAGTCGCGTTGTCGTTGTTGTTGTTGTTGTTGTTGTCCTCGTCATTGTCTGGCCGCCGTCTGCTTCGCTTCAAACACTACCTGGCAGTTGAACGGAGTGCCGACGCGACCCCGGCGGCAGGTGGTACACGTCGAATTGGTAACCAAAACGTTAGACTTGCAACTTTGGGCCAAAATAAATGCAGCCGGAGAAAAAAAAAATGAGTCGCGCATTATTTTGTCTGCGGCTCGGCTCGAAAAAACACACCGCGTGTGCGATGTTGCATGTGTTTTACTTGGAAATGCTATCGTTGTTGTTGTTGTTGTTGTTATTAGAACTACTCTCCTCTCGCATGTTTTCTTTAAAACCACTGCTACTTCATACTTCATAAGTAAGAGTCTAAAAGTGCAAAATTAGCAGCTTTAAAAAAGCAGCGGAACATTAATGAGTTTTGAGCCGTCGGGGTTCTGAGCGAAAAAGAGCACTGCGAAAAAATCTATCAGTAAAAAAAACCATAAAATTTACTACATTCAAAAGTAAACCCTCCAAAGTGCTTCATCTCTAATGATTGTCATTTCTCCGTATTATTTGACCACCTTCTATATTTATTTTCCGTATTCTTCCTTCTTCTTTTCCTGCTTTCGTTTTTTCCGTGTCCTTAACAAACACTCGGATTTTCTTCCAGTGTAGCTAAAGTTTCGCCTTGTCTTGCCTCGTTTTTAGGCCATTTGCGTTGTTGTTATTTCATAGAGCTGCCAGGATACGACAACAAATGTTGCCAACTGTAACTGGAGGCAACGAAAACGATAGCTTCGACGCACGTCTGCCAACTGCTGCAAATGTCTTGAAGCAACACATGAAGGAATCAATCAGTCAGTCAGTCCATCCAATCGTCCGTCCATTGAAGCTTGTACATTATTTATTTAGCTCGTGTCGTGTTTTAACAAAATTCATTTTCCTTTCAGTACTTTAGACTGTATTCTAAAAGAAGATATGGTATAGTTTCCATATACGAGTATATATCTTCTGATTGTAGTGTATTGCTAATTATAATATATAGTTTAAATGAAAATACTGCTATTATTTTAATTATTATATGAATCTATGAATTATTGATTATTCTAAACAGAGATCTATAATTGAGAACGATAGAGATGGTCAATGGATCAGATATTACGAAAATGTGCCCCATAATAGTATCGTATATCAGGAAAGAGTATTGATTCTGATTCTCTTTTTTCGTGAAACTGACGGAGTGACTCAATATAATGAAGATGTGATTTCTTTATCCAGAATACAATAGATATTATAATAATATTCATCTACCAGAATACTCATTAAAAACCATTACAGTTCATGAGTTCTAATTGAGTCTACATGAATCCTTTAGATATATTCTTATATTACATATCTACTTGGTACTACTTAAGCAAATGTCATTACATCTACATCGACTATGCTCATCACTCTACACTTTAAGTACTCGAAGTATATACATATGGAAATATCTAGTATTTATTTGCTAAGACCATAATCATCTATATTTCATTTATTTGTACCTGTTGGTTCCGCAAAATCTCTCTGCTGAACTTCTTTCTCTGGTTTTTCTTTCAATATTTTTTCGAACAACCTGTTTAAAACTTTTAGTTTTCGTTTTCGTTTTCGTTTCAATTTTTTATCTTTTTTTTTACTGTTCAATTGAAATTTTACATGTTTTTTCTTTATTTTCGTATAATTTAAAGTATTAAAATAAGGCAAATCCAGCTCTCATCTGAAAAGGAGAATAAAAAGAGAATTATAGTCCATCATTAGTCTGTTTTTGAATCTTTGTTGTTTTTGTAAAATTGTTACTTTCGCTAATGTTTGATGTATGGCGAGGACGACGACGCTACGAGTGGATGTTTTGAATGATGATTAAATGCGATATGATGTCGAATATTATGTAGTGGAAGCTGATATTTTGATTGAGAATTTTATGCGTTTTTCTTTCTCGAAAAACTCCTCGATTAAATCTTTTGTTAACTCGACTTTTTTAAACACAGTTCAATGGATTGATCGGAGTTGAGTTGATTTTCGGAGATAAATTTTAGGTTTTTTTTAAAAATTAAAATTTAATGGGAGAAGTTTTAACCCAAGAAATCCCATCATCGAGTATAACATAAGGAAGAAAGTGTAAACAATAAAAATAATGATAATAATAGTAATAATTATATTAATAATAATAATAATTAAACCTAAAATAGTAATAATAATTAGAATTATAATACTAATAATCAATATTCTGCTGGGACATGGTACCAACACTCATATACACATCCATACATACTATAAAACATACTCGTACATAGTAAAAGCATTCAGATATCGCTGAATATATCAAGAATGACTGCTGACTGCTGTTTAACAGCCCAAAAAAAAAAATACAATCGATTGCAGAAGGACAGCAATCAAGAGCGGCAACAGAATCGGCCACAAGGGCAACACCAAAATTTAATTTGTTCGCTGGCTTGGCAAATATTAAAAATTATTGTGTGTTTTCTTTTCAAATGTCCATTTCTTTGTGGAACATTTGAAATATCCGGCAACCACCAGGAGAGCGACGAAGAGGAAGACGATGAGGACGGAGTTGGACGACGATATCGCAGATAAAAGTGCACATCGATACAACATCGAAAAACTTAGAGAAGGAGAATTAAAAAGCCACGAATATCGGAGGCAAGAGATCATAAAATAACAACAACAACAACAACGATTATGATAACAATAATAAGAGTTACCACTACCACAGACGGGCAACACATGACGACAAGAGAAGCTTCCACGTTACTTGTTTCGAAACAGACACAAAAACGAAAAAATTCAAACATTTTAAAATAAGAACCTAAGAAACCCAACCAAAGGAGCCCCCGAAAAAATGGTCTAATAACTGGAAGTACCTGAAAGTAGCCGAAAATGTGCTCAAAATTGCAGACGCGACAGCGACAGCGATTGTGGCTGCGTCTGCGCGACCTCCTTCGCGCTTCGAGCTCCCTGAAGCACAACCACTTTTCCGCCAGCACATGGAGTGCCAGGGTTGCACACTTGCTTATGTGTTTATTGCTTTCTATGCTTTTTTATGTTCCTGAAATGCGCCCCCTTTCCTCCTTCCCTGCCTCATCGTCATCGTTATGCTCCAACGACGACGATTACGACGCTATGCATTTGTTTTCAAAGCCACACAATAAAATTCAAGCATGCAAAAATCAACAAGAACAACAACTACAACAACAATAAGAAAAAAAAAACTCCAACAAAAACATTACGAAAAAAAAGAAACATATATAAACAAATGCAGAAATGTTGCTTTTAACCTTGACTTTGAAATTGTTTTGCGCACTTTTGAGTTCTGCTGACGTTTGGTCATGGATTGCATGATAAGCAGCAGTCCAGTCTGGATGACTGGCTGCCTGGCTGCCTGGCTGCTGGTTGCCTGAGGTCTGCCGGGGGTCGGAGGGGGGGAGAAAGTAAACATGCTGCGGCAGACACGCAGCAGCAACAACAACGAAACCCCAAAAGCCAGCAAACGGCGTACGAGTAGAGAGAGTATCGGTTTTCGGTGATCATCAACAACAGCAGGAGCCGCAGGAACAACAACAACAGTGCTTTGGAATGGGAACTAATTTTTGATTTCTGTTTTATTGGAGTAGCTGCTGCATGGAATTCGCGTACTTTCAATTCGCCATCAATTTTTTTTCGACTGTCGAATTTTCGGGAACAATGTTTGGGTTATCGATTTTGTTGTAGTGCTTGTTTTTGTAATATACTGTTATTCTTTCAATGTATGTGTGATTTATGTTCAATAATATCAATAAACTAAAGCATTTAATTCACTTAAATTCACTTGGAAATCAATTCTTCAGTTAATCACCTCTCTGAAGGATCCTATCCTGAGACTCTTCCTTAGATTTGTCCTGTCCTTACATTTCTTCAATCGGAACCTTGTTTAAATCTCTCTCAATTCTTGAAACCTTTCTTTTAAAAGCCCTCTAAACGGTCCTTGTAGACCCATGATGGTGATATGATAAGTATTCCGGGGTCTCACATGTCCTAAATAATAGAATAGCCCATTGTGATTGCCCTATGATGATATCTTTGGATATAATATCGTTACTATAGTATTCCAAGAAACATGTGTACAAAAGTATGTATTATCTTCTGATATCCCATCATATCTCCCGAGTATCGAACACAGTATAGCTTCTGTAGACATACGAGCCACAAATTCACAAAAGTCTTCATATATACAAATTAATCTCTTCACCCTCTATTAATTTGTGTGTGCGCACACTCATTATTTAGTAAAAAAAAAGAAACCAAGGAAGCCGAATTGAAATTCTAAGTATTCTTTAAAGCTCCGCAATAATTCGCACAACAGCGTGTTTAATTAAAAAAGAAGCAATCCGCGTCTGCAGCAGCATGTCAAAATTTCATATTTCAAAGTCAGTGGAACTCATAAATTTCGGGCGCAGCGGCGGCTCGTCGGGCGGCGCATCGTGTATGCATGACGCGATGCCAGCGTTGTACAGCACCGAAATACTGCCTCGCTAATGAATAATAATAATAACAATAATAATAATAACCATAATAATAATAACAATAGCAATATTTAAATATACAGCAATAATAACAATTATTATTATTATTATTATTATTACGATTTTGAATTCTAACATTTTATTGTTTTTAGTGCTTTTATTGTTTTTGAAATGTTTCTTCGGTTGTTTTGTGGTTTTCGGTTGTTATGCTGCTTTTTTTCACCGGATCGCATCCGTTCCGCGTAGTTTTTGCCAAATTAATTTTTTATCTCGAAATCTTTATATACCATTCATTATTCTGAACTGCGATCGTTGCTTCTGGGCTGCAATTCCAATTGCTTTGGGTGCTTTTGCTGGCTCCAGGAAGTCAGCGAAGAGACGAGAAAAAAGCGGGTACAATTTTTGCTTATATCGCACATTAAATGAATTATAAATGTATATTATGGAGGTTTGTAAGGTTGTATCTACTCGTATAAATAACAATAACTTTGTTGCTTTTTTTCCTTCCCAGAGTAGTTGGTTTTCTTGGATGCATTTGAATCACGTTTGAGTATGTTTTCGGGATTCAACTCTATCCGATCAGAGTGAATGACAACCACGTTGATTGTCTGATTCTTTTCTTTTTTTTCTGATAATTATTCATATTATTTGGATTTATTTATATTCGATAGGGGTCTGTTGTAGACCGGCCTGGTTGCATGACGAATCTCAAATGAGGTTTATTCGACTTCGGGTCGGTTATGATCGATCGTAACAAGATTAGAGCCGATTAACAAGTGTTGATTACAGTCATCCAAGGCTGTCGATTGATGTCCATCGAAAATTAGCTGACTTCTTTCGCAAATATCCGAAGATATATTCAGATATACTTTAAATCTATTCATTTACTTCTTGCAGATCGTCGAGTGGGTTGAGTTCCGTAGTAGTTTCGATGATGGGTTGATAATCTCTTGAATTCTTCAGTGAATCCTTCGGTTGAAGCCTCTGATTGAAGACTACAATGTTTTTTCAATGCAATCGCTGAGGTCAAGCAGTGGCCCATCTCTTCTCTGATTATATATCGAATTTCGACGAGATTCTTTACTTAATTCCTGGTTCATAGTAAACATAGTTTCGAAATTCCTCGCTCCTGGCGATAATGTATTCAAATTCAAGACTTTTAAATCGTTTTGATCCTTCGCAATCAAGAATTAACACTCGCAGTATGTGAATTTAAGAATTTCGGAAACAAACCGCGTATAATTTTGTTTGTTTATAGCCATATAAAGTGAAACAAGGGTGGCAACGCCACAACGCGGCGGTGAAAAAACGGTGAATTATGCTGCTTTCAATACTTTCAGCTGAGGTCATAAATATGTCCGGTTCGCCTGCTGTGGTATTGCTGCTTCTTTAGTGTTGTTGTTGTTGTCAATAAGCTCTGTTACCACTTTAATACGAAATAAAATATCATACTTTGCCACAACAACAACAGCAACAACCCAAAAACAACAAACTTTCCTCCCAAAAAGCACACATTTTTTCATGCAACGACATTAAAAGAGCACAAGTTTTTGCATTCCTCCGGGTTGGTGGGGAAGGGAAGGGAGGGGAAGGGAAGGGAAGGGAAGGGAAGGGAAGGAAAGGGAAGGCGGTGGTGGAGGAGGAGGAGTGGGTGATCGTCGAGGGAACAGGTTGATAGCAGACCGAATGAAGTTGAGTGTCGTTCGCGGGAGGCTGGAGTGGCTCTGTTATCGTTGGAGGCGCATAATTTTGTGGCTACCTGCAGCGAGTGTTTCGGGGCAGAGCGTCTCTTCATCTGTCTACCCTGCAGCGTCTGTCCTCCCGCAAAAATGTGGTGTCTGTCGCTTGAATATTGTCCTTTATTGAGTACACTTTATTTGCTTCATTAATTATTTTTATCTCTCTCTCTCCCCACCTCCTCTCTCTCTCATTTTTAAATTTCTCCTCTCTTCGGTTTCTTCAGAAATGTTCTAAATTTAATTTTTATGAGGGTTCAAAATGCTAAATAAATGATACTAACTTCGAGTAACGCTACTCTTTCAACTCTGCTCTGATGCTAAGTTTGCCGCATGCTGCCACCGATGCTGATGCTCTTCTTGTTGTTGTTATTGTTGTTGCTGCTGCTGATGTTACTGTTGTTGCTGATGCTGATGTTGTTGTTGTTGTTGTTGCTGCTGCTGATGTTACTGTTGTTGCTGATGCTGATGTTGTTGTTGTTGTTGTTGCTGCTGCTATTGCACCCAACTCAGATATCTTCATGGCGTCATTAGCGCCGATATTTCGGCCCATTGCGATGGCATTAAGCAGCTTTTTTGAGCAGCCGCGCCGCACCGAAAGCACTTTAAGACTCGTACCGCCTACCTTCGAATATTTTATATCGTAATTTTTTATTGTTGTGTCCATTCCGAGAAATCTGACTGCAGCTTTTTTAATGATTCTGCACTTCTTCGTTGACGGCTGCTGCTGCTGCTAAATGTAAGTGTAGCTTCTCGCGTACTTCGAATGCCAGAAGATTGCAAAAACAACATGTGAGAAAAGGAACATCCAACATGAACTTAAAAATAAAAAATTTTAAACAAGCAGAAAAGCACAAAATAAAAATCCAAAAATTGGAAAAAATAAACAAGTGATCGATTTCAAAATAAATAACTACAAATCTTTAGTGACTTTAGTAAATATTTAAGAGCGGAATGAAATCAGAAACTACAAGAGTACACGGACTAAAAATCTAAATAACACTTCAAATACCGACTTCGACTTGGTTCCACATCACTAGCAGAAACCTGAAACCAGTGAATTCGACAGGAGGACATGCAAAGAAGTTACCATCACTTATGATAAGAACACTTGATGCGGCACTAAAATACAAGCATGGCCAGCAAACAAAGCAAGAAGCTGTTCGTAATGCCGCCAAGAGCTCACCCAAGAGCCTCATCCTCCAGATGCCCCCACTCCCCACCCCCACCCACACACTCATCACACTGATCATCTGACTGCAGCTCACTGCTGTGCTGCTGGTGCACGCAAGATGCGGAGCTCAGAGATGATCTTAGGTCAGGCAGACAGGGGAGACAAGAGAGGGAGGTAGAGTGCAAGAAGGGGGAATACAGGAGTGAGGTGAGGATGCATTACCGTCTGTTCATCTTAAAAGCTGGACTTGAGCAATTAAAATTCGCAACTAGAAACAGAAAAGTGCAGAAACAGCAAAGTTTGGAGGGCGCTGGGAGGTCGGTGGGTGGTGAGAAGGTTACTCGGCCGGCTGGCTGGCTGACCGAATGACTGGCTGGTTCGTTGCTTGGCTAAAATCAGTAGACATGGCGTTGAATTTGAGGTGCAGATGAGTTGCGAGACAATAAAATGGAATGAGTTGGGTTCGAAGATCGTCAATGAGACAGCGAGAGAGGAGGAGAGAAGAAGAGAAGAAGAGAGGGTGGAATGCGAGGAGGGATTCGAGACATGCAATGGACTGGTGCAGGGAATACGGAGCCATGGGTCCAAGCTTTAAGTACATTTTATGACTCGGTCGGTCGTTGTTGCTTTTATTGTTATTACTTCTACTGATTTCACTCTTGTTATTGTTGTTGTTGTTGTTTTGCTGCAGTTTTATTTACTTACTTCTTGCATGACCTCGAAAGGTGGTTCTCCCCGACTCCATGCATGTCAGACAGCAGAGGATCGGAGTATTACTGTGGACCTGATGATCCACTCCATTTAAATATTAATTGAATTAATATTCTTGTAATGGATTTCATTCTGCTGCAGCTTTTGACTGTGGTTGTGTGTTATTTTTGATTTTATTTTATTTTCCGCAAAAGATGAAAGCAAAAGAATTAAGAAAACAAGACAAAGCAATAATCTGTGGCTCTGTTAAGCCAACTATTAATAATTTCTTTCTGAAATCTTCTGACACAAGCATTCAATTAATTTTGCTAAGAAAAAATCACTGCTCGTTCATCATGGCCAGAAGAGTTGCCAATTCATTGCTGCAGAATCAGCAGCAGCACAATGAAATAATTGCACTTTTTTGCGGCGGGGAACGCAACACTAACGAACGAATAACTGGCTGAATGACGGGCTGAATGACGAGCTGAATGTCATGCTCAAAGATGAGCTGAATAACGGGCTGAACGTTGTCAGCGGCCAGCTGAATGTCGGGCTGAATGTCAGACTGAATGGTGGTCTGAATGTTAGCCTGAATGTCGGGCTGAATGTCAGGCCGAATGACGAGCTGAATGTGAGGACGACTGCCGGGCTGAATGTCTTGCTCAAAGATGAGCTGAATAACGGGCTGAACGTTGTCAGCAGACAGCTGAATGAAGGGAGAATGAGTGTCAGACTGAATGGTGGTCTGAGTGTTGGTCTGAATGTCGGGCTGAATGTCATGTCCAATAAAAGAGCTGAATGACGGGCTGAATACCTTGCTGAATGACTAACTTTCCCACTAAAAGAGATGGACTGTCAGTACGACTGACTAACTGACTCCCTAACAGACTTGACCACAATTTGACTGCCCATCACCGGAGCTGGCAAGAATTTTTAATGGGCCCTGCTTGACAAGGTTACCAGCAGACATCCGAAGAATGTAGCAGCAAATTAAGCGAACCTCATTTCATCTCCAGATACGAAAGCGAACCCCTCCAATCATCATCGCCATCATCATCATCGTCATCGTCACCATTATCATTACGATTATCATTTCGTATCATGATCACCGTAATCGTGATGATCAATCTGAACCCGTAACCCTGTTATTCCAATCCTTCCCCCTTCCGTGCCACCACCCAAAAAAGGTAGCACGCGGGTGCCTCACAGCTGCCACTTTGCATTGCAACAAATCGCCTCGGATCGCCTCGGATCGCGTCTGGCTGCCAGAGAGAACCCAGCGCAAGGAACGCATGCGACGCATGAAGAAATAAAAAATTAAATCCAATTTATTAAAGTATTATTAAGTGCGACGACCGTTTATGAAGCTGCACTTGCGTGGTAAGCAGCCGCTCTCCCCCTCCACCCCTCCCCCCCCTCCCCTTTCCAGCAAGTCAAATGTACACCATCCAACAACCTGACCATCGACAGAACCACATCAGGGAAAACAACAGCAACAACAAAAGCAACAACAACTTGTTCCTGCGTACAATGTTTAGCTTTTGCATCATTTCAAACAATAAACCAAACAAATACACGAAAAATGCAAAAATGTTCGATTTTCTCCCCCTCCCCAGCCCCTAACCCCGTCCACGGACTTCTGTACTCCTCAGCAGCAGGTAAGCAAGTGCTTCTTCTTCCTCACACCGTGTTGCTGGAGTTGCTGCTGCGAGGTTGCTGCTGCTCTGCCGATATTCCTGTGGAATGTCAAGCAGCAAGTCGTGTGCAATGAAACATTTTGCTGTTATTGTTGTTGCTGTTGTTGTTCTTATTGTTTTGTTCTCCGTCTTTTTTCATTTCGAAAGTACTAAAATACAGGATTGTCCAAGTCGAAAGACGACGACTGCTAAGTATCCGATAATGAGACTGAAGTGAACACGATGACTGGGCTCATCTGGGTCCAAAAGCAAAGCTTGTGAGTGTGCGGAGTGCATCATTTGTATACCGCTGCGATTTTCGGGTTGGTGTGATCAACATCCTTTTATTAAGCTTGCGTGTTAACTTACAGTGGAGCAAATTGGAAAAATGTTGTTCAGGTGAACTCTCTCCTCATCTAAACTTACTCTCCAATCCTGTTCTAGGATAGGAAAGAATAGAATAGTAGAAATTCGTATCCTATCTCAGAAAAATGTCGCCACTTCTTGCCTTATCATAGGCAGAGGTTTCTTATATTTACTTAGAATGGGTGTATAATCCTATTTAGAACCGTTAGACTGAAAACAACGGGTACTCTACAGATAACAAGATGAATACAAACACTAGAGCGATATCACGACCGTAAAATGAGAAAAGATTCCTTATGTTTCTTAATGTTCAAGAAGTGTATATCGTTGCGTGTTTTATTCTAACAAAAAATCTACTATACCCAACTTGTAGATGAATTCCTGGACGAATCTTTCCCACCTTCTGTCGCAAACAATAAAACCAATAAAAATAATTTCAAGAACTTCAACAAATATCGACCTATGGATGTATATCCCATACATGTGCATATATAAATGTACCTCTAGATAAGTTAAAATTTATATACCTCCATTTGGTATAAGCAGAAAGAGTAACCGCAACAATAACAAAACATAATAAACCCATTAAAGTGTTTAAAGCACTGTAAAGAGAGACAAAAACAAAAACAGACCGAATAAAACCGATTAACTGAACAAACCGATCAAAGTCTGGACATTCTGGTACTCGTACCAAGCGATGTAGACAGACATTAATGAAATCAGACAAGAAAGCAAAGTGACTTTATACTTTATACACGGAGTTAAGAATTCAATATGGTAATATTTCCTGACGGTTAGTTAGCATTTATGACACTGCGAACAGAGACAAAGAATAGTGGAAGAAACGAAGAGAGGAGAGGAGAAGAGAGGAGAAGAGAGGAGAGCAGAGGAGACAAGAGATCGAGATAGAGGAAGAAAACGTCTCGGAATGGGTAAAAAATAAAACCTGGCTGATTAAAATGGCCAAGTTAAGTGGAACAATAATGAGAATTAATAGCCAACATTTAGGTGGTGTAGTAAAATACTAAGTAACACAAAATAAATTGTTGCGTCCTTGTGGAACTTTTAATTCCTTTAATGTGCTTGCATGGAGAATTAACAACAAGGACGAAATGTCCTTCATAGCTAAAAAGCGAAAGTAAAACTGTTTAAGGACAAAAGTAGCCAAGATCCATGTAGGTCGGTACATATGTGGCCAACCGTGTGTGGGATGATGGGGCTGTTGAGGTGAAGTCCAGCTGTGAAACGGTACGAAGTTTACTAGAAGTACACACGGCGATTTTAGGGAAGATTTCGCCCTATCTTCAGTTAGCTTTAACCTACTACCCCGGGGACAACTACCCCGGTTGATCACAGAGAATCGTTGCCTCCACTCTTCTCTTTGGAGGAAATCTTTTTCTCTTTTCGAATTATAAATCGTGATTTTAAATAAACACAGAACAAAGTATCTGCCATTCTTTCACATCAGTTATAAAGTCGAATAATCAAAGAGTGTGATAAATACTCGCATATATTATTTGAAATTAAGTGGTATCGTTTTTTATATACGATTCTCTCTCTCCAAGTTTTATTATCGGTCTTTTATGATTTCTTACGATACACAACTTTATTTATTTTTGATTTTGTGTATTCTGAGATTTCAAATATCGTTCGTTAGTTTGAGATTTCAAATTACTTTGAGATTTTAAATATCGTTCTCTCCTTTCATCTTCAGTATCGTTTGTTTGTGTTTCTGTTTCTATTTTTTTTGGCATATTGTTTCAATTAAAAGAATGCTTCGTTGGACGGCGAAAGCCTTGAACTTGTCCCTTTATACCAGCCTCAAAATGATGGTGGTGATGGAGGTGATGGTGCCAATGCTGGAGATGGTATGTTTGCGCATCACAAGTCATAAAAACAAGATTTACACATATGAGTTTTGACTGCAAGTTCCCAGGGAAGAGAAGAGAAGGGATTCGAAGAGAAGAGAAGGGTTTCGAAGAGACGAAGTGTGGACGAGAGACTCGACGAAAGAAACGCGCCGTGTGAGCGACGCAAAGCGAGTGCTTTCTACGCTGGGAACGCGCGCGCCGTAGACTCGTGACACATGGTAATGACAGCTACTTTGTTTAAGCCGGAGGACTGCCGAGATATCATCAGAATATAGGGAATGCGTGTCAAACTTTATGCTGACATTTAGATGGAAAACAGAGAAAAAGTAGAGAAAAAACAGAGAACAAAATTAAGAGGATGCCTCGCATGAGCAGGACACTCTTCGGAAGAGGTTCGTTACGAGGTAATAAAAAGTTCAGTTCTGCTTCCACAAGTTTGCAGCTTTCTGGGTTAAAGTTTTGTAGAACTTCCAAGAACCACGGGATCACATATCGGTACCATGATCGCTGGCACCTTGAGAATGAAAGTTTGTCTGTATGCAGCTCTCATGTGAGTACATAAAAACCCATTTAAAAGATACTGAATTGAAGTATTTTTAGGGTACCTTTTTGGCCTGAGAAAAACAAAAGTCGTACCTAAAAATTGCACAGAAATAACTACAAAAAAGTGGCCACAATGCTAGTGATCGCAAAACCGCGACCGCCGGCTGCCGTGCCGAACAACTGCGCCCTCCGCATACCGATTGGACCCATGGCCGGAACCGTGTATCGTGTACCATGTGATCTCGCAATAACACTCAACGCAAGGCAACTCAAAGCAGGTCCACGGCATTAGAAGCTACACCAACAAATTTCGACATATGTATCTAAGAGTATTGAAAGGAACCGAAAAGAATTCTAAAAACTACTCCCATAAAAAAGCAAGAAGTTCGCGATCTCATGGAGTCACCGGGACACCAGAAAAAGGAACAAAACGAAAGCATAAAAAGCAAAAGCATAAAAAACAAAAGCATAAAAAGCAAAAGCAAAAGCATAAAAAGAAGGATGAAAAACAAAAGCAAAAAATAGGAAGTTTGTTGTGCAGAAACTGTAAACAGTGAAATTGTGCCATCCGCGATTGCCGCTGAAAGTTGGTCAGATGCTGAGCTGCGGTGGCTGGAACACGTTAGATACTCGTACATAGTAACAGACACCAGCACAGGCCGCCTGCTGCTATACGTGCTCATATCGTAGACACACCGATAAACCTCCGTATTCGTATCTGCTGCGTTGCTGGTGTTCCACTAACACCAGGAGAAGTGGTCTCTATCGGCTGCGGAGTCGAGAAGTTTGCGTGTGCGATGGCCTTGAGTTCTACGTACTGCTGCTGGCGGCGGCGGCGGCGGTGGTGGTGGTGCCCATTAATTATGACCATTAAAGGAAAAAATAATAAATAGGTATCTAAGTCAAACGAAATGAAGCAACTGAGCCATTCAAATAGTAGCAAACTTTTATCTCTTATCTGTTATACAAATGCGAGTGAAGAACTTTTGAAAAACACCCAAAAGAATCTGGAATTCAAGGTGAATTGAAGGAGAAATACGCCGAAAACCCAGTTAATCTTTGAATCCGATTCAATCCTTAATTCGAAGTCTTTTAGCAGTAGCAACCGTCAACTGCGAAGACAAAATTTAATTCCAGTACATTCTGTACCATGGGTAACTACTCTTTGAAAAGTGGGCGTAATCCGCCCCTTAACTTTTGTGTATTTATTTCGATATTCAGAGAATTTTAGTTGACTTTTTAAAGAAAATTTTTATAATCTTTGCCATTTCTGACTTTCTTATAATTTAAAAAGTTTATTTGATGTCCCCAAATATTATCGAATATCTCTTCTATTCTATTCTCTTATTATTTATTATTATTTTATTATTCTATTATTATTAATTCTTATTATTTTAATTCTTATGTACATCGGATTATCTGCCTGTTTAAAAGTTAAAAGTGCTGTTTTCTTTTCGGTTTCTTTACTTAATCATGCATTACTGCCTACTTAAAGAGTTGCCAACCTGCCATATTTTTTTAAGTTTTTTTTTGTGCTTGTTTTAGTTATTTTTTACTTTTATTCCTTGTTGTCTTTCACTCGAACGAAACAAGGTGTAAATAAATAATGCAATTTAGTGCAACGTACATTAAAATTAAATGAAGAAGAAGAAGAAAAGAGGAACCCAAAAAAAAAAAAAAAGAAATGCAGAAACAGTGCAGCCGCTGCTTTTATGACTCAAAACAGATTCTTTATGAAGCAAGCGGATACTTTTATGCGCTTAACTTGGCCGTAACCAGATTTTAATTGCCAAGAAATCTGCAGCGTAATTAAACAAGCACGAGAGCGAAAACAAATTTACGCTGGCTGTCAGAAGATGCAACAGCAACAACAACAACAACAACAGCATCAACAACAGCAACAACAACAGCAACAACAGCAACAGCAGCAGTTCGAGTATTTAATATTTTCTCAACTTTGTTGTTGTGTTGCGTTGTTGTTTTTTTCCTTTCGATTCTGGACTGGCTTTTATGACGCTCTCCTTGGTTGTGTCATCGTGGTGCCGAAAGGAGTCGGTACAGGAGATGTTGGTACATTATAAGAACCCAACTGACACCAACAATAAAAACAACAGCAACAGCGACGGCAATAACAATAACAGCGAAAGAGAAGTTGAACAGCAACCACAACAACAGCAACAACAGCGCGAGAGCACACAAAAAGTTAGCATCAAGGAGCCACCACAACTCAAAACGCATGTCTTAAAAGCATTTCGAGCATTTGTTCAACTACAATAATGACAGCAACAGCAACAGCAACAGCAACAACATGCTCATTTGCACTTTTAATACACCACATACATTTTCTGAAGTTTCATTTTGACAAGACACGATAACGACATGAGCGACGACCGTAAGACCGCTGCGCCGCGCAGGATCCGCTCACCCGCTCGCTCGCTGACACCCTACAATGTTGCGCATGCGACTATTCACTACACAAGAAATCAGGGTTCATTTGAGCTGCGACAGAGTGAGATAAGTAACAGGAAGAAAGTAGTAAAAAAGCGAGACATGTAGTAGATTTCACTCTCTTTTCTTTCTTCCCCATCCCATTTAGCGTTTCTGTCTATAGTGTCTCTTTCTATGTCTTTCTCTGTCTCTCTACTAGTCTCTCTCTCGCTCTCTCTCTCTCTTAAAGGCTGTGCGATGTTAATAGAAAGCTGTTGGAGTAAATCAATCTCTGTTTTTCTCTTTTTCCCACTCTATCTATCTATATATCTCTCTCTCACACACTGTGTCTCTCTCTCTCTCTCTCTCTCTCTCTCTCTCTTTTTCTCTAATGAATGCTGTCATCTCTTCTTCTCTGTCTCCATTCTCTCAATCAATGATGTGAATAAGCAGCTGAAATGACAAAAGATGACAGCTAAATGACAAAAGATGACAAAGGATTTATTTACTGAAGGCTTGATGAAATGATGTATTAACAATATTTGATTTAAACACTGAAAAAACTTCGCTGCTGAGATTATAAAATGCAAAATTAATTGACAAAAGATCCGAAAACTTGAAAGTCGTAAACTAAAACGAAGAAAAAAAAGAAAAGAAATGAAAAATATACGAATTAAAGGATAATATATTGAACAACTAATGCATAGAATTTATTAACTGATGATTTGACGAAATAGTATTATTGTATAATCAGACTTTTCATGATTGAGAGCTTGAAAGATACATGAGTTGATGAAATTATAGACTACAGATTAGAATTTATTAGATTAGTGATAAAGGATAACTTATAAATTAGATATAAAAATAAATTGAAATATTAAGAGACGGATAAATGAATATATTGAAGAATTGGAAGAAGTTTCAATACCCCCAACTTTAGTATTGTTAGATGGACTGTGAAAGCCTCGGATTGCGCAGATTTCAGTGAGGATGAAAACCAAAAAAGAAGGAGCGCAGAAGGAAAAATCTAATATATTGTTGAAATGACGCCGGATTACTTCTCACAAACGTAGCAAATCTACTCCACTTTATTTGGAATTCCATGAAGTGAAACCTTCGTACACATTCGCATTAAGTATTGCGAGTGCCTGGTTCTTATTTATTATTCATCTTTCTCGGTTTTTTAATTTTGTTGCCATTTTTATTATCATTTCGCGGGGTTGGTTCGATCGCGCCACAGAACCCATCAAAAGCCAGAGGTTCTCGAGAATCCCAAAAACTCTGAGCGATTCCAAGAAATTGCAAATTATTTTAAGTTGAGTGAGCGCCTGCGCCTGCGCCACCAACAGCAACACCAACACCATCACCATCGCCGTCGCCATCACCGCCACCGCCACCGTCATCATCGTCATGCCGCCAAACTTGCGGCAGAATCGCGCGCTGCGATATTAAAAGAAATAAAAGTGAAGATCATGAAATAAGAAGTCAAATAAAAAGCAACATTTGCTCATTTGCGCGCTTTACTCGTTTCCGTCTGTCCGATTGTCTGATCTGGCGGTGTGTTAGCATTGCTTAGCGTTACCTTGACAGCGCTTGGCCTGGCCTGCCCTGTCTTGTGCTGTCCCGGCCCGACCCGGCCCGACTGAGCTCCAGTCAAGCTTCATGTCTCCGTGCTGCTGAAAGCGAGCCTTCATAAAGATGCTTAATTTAATGATTTTTTATTGCTGCACATAACTAGGTACAACAACATTTTTACGAAGCCGCACGCAATCACAGAAACGAGTCCTGTGCCTTGCTTTCATCTTCGTCCCAGGACTGTCCTCGAGGCTTTTAAAGGTTTGTTATTATAGATTCTCTGTTCTCTAACTTTGGCTTTCCAGAATTCTTAGCTTCCGAATTCTTTTCAAACTTAAAATCTGAAGGTCATGTGTAAATACTTGTATATGTACATAGATTAGGATCGATTGTTTTCTTAGGTTTATATTTAGAAATAAATCACAGATTGAAGCTTTCTGCGAAGCATTCATCGATTCTTATCCAGGAGGAAATGATAGCAAAACTCAATAAAAAAGCTCGAGTTTTAAATCCTTGTACAGTCCATTTAAATCTATTTCTGTATATTATAACTATGTTTGTCAATGGAAATCAAATTATGGAAGATTCTCTTCGAAGGAGGATGAACAAAAGAGATATCTGACGTGGTCATAATAAGAAATTGAATAGAAAAATCAGTTAAATAACTTTTCTGAAGAGACAGAGGTTATTAAAGAGTTATTCACTCTTTAATAATATATTCTTTAAAACTTGTCCGAAAAGGTTACTTAAACCTTAAAGTGTCCTCGGCTTTGTACTCTTTAATTAAAATCCTTTGTTATATTGAGAGACCTTCATAATAAAAAGTACCATCATTCAAGTGATGTTTGGTTTCTGAGAATTGCTTTAAACCCGACTGAATGACTGACTGACTCTGCAGAATGATGTATTTTTGTTCTTCTTCTTCTTTTTCTCCTGCCAAAGGAGCGGTTGATGAAGTTGAGTCCAATAATAAAACCTGGTATCCATGCGTTCGTATCCGCTTCACTTCATATTGGCCTAAAGTGCAAATGTATTGTTATGAAACCCGTTCGTTTCAATGTGGTAATTAAAAGAATTTAATGTGAGCCATTGGACTGTATTGCAGAAGCAATCAGTACAGAGAGATAGAGAAGGATACAGATTGAGAGAGAGAGAGAGAGAGAGAGAGAGAGAGAGAGAGAGAGAGAGAGAGAAGGAGAGAGTGGGAGAGAGTTTTTTAAAAGCAAAGTATTCGGTTTCTTCAAGGAAATCTGATAAGAATTTGTTGAATCACAAGAATACGGAAATCACAATCAGAAACCTTTAAATTTGTAATCTTATAATCTTAGCCTTAAACTATAAATTGAAATCCATCGTGAACTTCAGTTCATAAAAACTTTTGCTTGTACATCTTAATTAATTTTCAAACATTCAAGCATTTTTAGCCAAGCCAATGAGTTTTCACACCCGTCCAACTCAAGACCCCAAAGTTCAGCAACCGATACAGACTATCATCCGGACTATCTAAGATCTGAAAAATCGTAAGAGAATTCAATCCAAGTCATCGGGATCGAAATTAAAATTCGTCATGAAGAATGACAACCAATTTTACAAGTGTTACTCGTGAGCATTCTTTCCGAATATGTTTCCATGCTCCATGTTCTCTGTGTCAAATCTTGCAATGAGATTCAGATCGACATAAAGCGGTCTCGACTGTATTGAATTCGGTGTGAAGCACGTTCTGACGCATTCTATTTTCGCCGTAATAATTTTTTGTCAATCCTCTTGACTGTAATCGGCATTTGAGTCTACTTGATTTGTGGTGCTGTGTGACCGTGACTCATTGACGGTAATGTCTGTACAGCCTCTAAAAGCGCGTACATGCAATTTGCACATTCTTCAATTCTAAGACTAAAGAAGAAGTTCTCAAAAGCGAATGAATGCCCTCACAAAGAATCGAAGGAATTCTGGCGAAAACGCTGAGCTTCACCATTAAACTGAAGCTGATCCTCAAAGTGATGAGCGACGCGTTGAAGTCCATTTCGGTTTCCACACTCTGGCACTCTTTCTGTGTCAGTCAGTCAGTCAGTTAGTCGGTCTTGTCTGGGGTGGACGGAACTCAACAACATCCAGATGTACAGCTAAAAAAAAGGTCAAAGACGATGACTCAACGTATTGCTAAACACTCAACATCGATGAGGAACGAGGAACACAGCGAAGGACGAGTCTTCTTTTTGCTGTTCTCTCTCTCTGTCACTCTTTCTTTTGTCTACTCTTTTCACTTTTTGTTATTGTTAATTTGTATTCATGTCTTTAGAAGTGTGTGTGTGTGTGTGTGTGTGTGTGAGTACGATCCAAGATACTGTGTTGCATCCGAACACTTAACGACATGTTGTAAAATATGCATTTTTATGCTGTTCTGCATCGACCACTACCGAGATACGAGGCTCAACGAGGCCGAAAGAAGAGCGGCCGGCAGGATGAGGACACAGAGACGGAGGAGGAGAAGACGACTTTTCACTCTCCCGAGTTGAAGATGACAAGGATGATGCTTGTCTTGTCTGCAACGTTGAAAGGTTCACATTAAAACTCCTCCTGGTTGGAAATCCGGTTGGTTGGCTGGATACGAGGATGCAGTAATAATGAGAACCTCTTTATAATAATAAAACTTCACTCTAAGTACCCTAAGCTAATTTTTATTTTTCTCAAATACCCTTGTAACCAACTTTCGAGTGACTGGATGAATGGATGGATGGATGTGTGACTGAAGTGTGGACTTGATGACTTACAAAAGCAGTTCAGCATTTCTGAAACGTGAACTACTACGGAGATTGTGTGCAGATTTTAATACTGTTATTTCAGTTATCAACTCTATCATATCTAATGAAACTATTAAGTATTAATGGATTATTTATAAGTCTAAGTCTTAAATAAATATATACTATAAATGAAGAGGAAGTGGGTTTCGTTTAGATACTTTTGTCTACATAAAGTCGTATATATGGTTTGATCCCAAGCATATCTGAGTCTGGTCCTTTAACATTTCTTTATTTATTATACCCTAAACCCGAAGGTGAACGGGTATATTTTTATATAAAGTTAAACTCCTTGAATATGGAAATACGAGTGTATTGTATAATATACGAGAATATACGATTATCTCTCAATATAAAGTTTAAAATACAATATTTACAAAAAAGAAGACATCAAAACATCAACAACAACGATTACAATAACAACAACAAGAACCACAACATCAATATATATATTGTATATACATATGTACATATGTATAGAGGTATATAGATGTACATAGGGAAATTAGGAACCAACGATGTACTTACTTTCGATGATATAAGAGTGAGAGTAGGTGATGATTCCTGAAATTTCGAAATGAAATTGAATTTTTTAGTAATACAACTCCAAGAATAATGATATTCAAACAAAGAATATAATATTTCAATACTTTTTAAAATTTATATAATAATAAAAATATACGAGTTAAATTTTTCGTTTACGTTCTTTTTATAAACTTTTTCAGTTCCATTCTTAAATATATTGCAACCTAATAACAACTAATATTTTCTAATGAACCCGATAAAAAAATGAATGTAATAATAACTAATAACATTCTTATGTTTTTCTTTAATATTCATAAATATTCTCTTCAGAATATAAAAAATTTTGAAACAATTTTTGGTATAATAAAACTCTTTATCATATAATATTTTATAATCAATTATTATTTTATACAATATATTGTATATTTTTCTAATATTATTTTCTTATTTGTTTCTTTTTAATTTATATCCCTGTTTACTCTGCTTTCTTTAGAATTCCTTTCATGTGATTCTTCTTTTTCGTAAGATTTTTCCATCATAATTCTTTTTCATCATTTTATTTTTCATTCGATTTTCTAATTTTAATAAACATCTTAAATAAACGAAACTCAATTCGTTTAATTTTTTATCACTCAATATTTATACGTTTTTATTTGTAATAATTATAATATTTTTTTTTAATATCTTCCTAGATTTAAGATTCCAGATCATTTTTATTCGATTTTACTTATTTTCTTCTTTACTTTTTTTGCGTTTCTTTCTTTTTTCTTGCATTTTTCCTTAATGCTTCTGTTGTTTTCTTCAATCAACCTCTTATTTTATGAACAGTTTTAATGTCATTTTTACTTAATGACAGATCAACATATTTCAAGATAACGTTAGTCAATCGTTGTTGCTTTTATGCTCAGAAATGCTAATGAAATGAAATGATGATTTCTTTTAAGAAGGTTTTAATTTTTGCATTTCTTTGTTATTGCTTTTGTTGCTTTCTACGATCGGGTTGTTTTGTTCTTCTTTGGCAGTTTTTTTATATATATTTTTTATTACTATAAAAAGTTCATTGAACGAGGAAGTTGTTGATGTCAATTCTGTTGTTGTTGTTGTTGTTAATGATTTTAGCTAAAACTGTTCGTGTCACGTCATTAGTTATCATAAAGTGGATAAAAAAGAATAATATTGTAGTAAAAATTATTATAATTTCACTCTTCAACTCGTCGGTGTTTTTAGTGACCGTGTAGAAGATATCTAGAAGAAGATATCCAAAGAGGCTGAATAATAGAAGATATCTCCGTACTGTATAGAAGATGATATTCTTTAAAGATAGCGATAGTTACTAAAAGTTCTGTGGATTTCTTTGAATATGATTATAATTCTAAAAGAAAAATCTAATCTACTCATTAATTCAGGTTCAATTAACGAAGCTTCACTGTACAGTGCTTGTATAATCAAATCTCACCACCAACAAAAGAGTCAAATCAACTCAGCTGATTTTAAATAATAGGCTTAGAAATGACATGGTTTGTATTACAGAAGAGTGCATGTAACTCTCTCTCTCTCTCTCTCTCGGTTGATTGGGTATAAAAGCCATCATTAAGAGTGAAAAGATTGACATGCAATGGAAATGAATAGAAATGCCATAGAAACCGAATCATACTCGTTACTCGCATGTGTTTAAAACATTTCTAAGAATTTCCCCAGATTTTTCGTCTTCATTCTTTATTATTAACATTTTTTGTTCTTCATATAAATTTTCTTTCTTTAAATAAATTACTGGAAATTTCTTGCTGATGTGCAAAAATTATCACCGACATGAAATCAAGGTGGTTTTTTTTTTTCTAAAACCGAATCTGATAAAAATTGGAGTGTGTTTGCTACGTGCGAGGAACAAAAAAGCTGCATCAAAGGATTATCAGAGGTAAGAAATGAAAAATAGCGAAGGAAAATAAAACACACAGAAATGGTTATCAAGAACAACAACAACAACAAACAACGCAACAGCAAAAGAAGAATAAGCAAACAATTCGTTCATCGAAGCTGTTTGCTGTTCGTTGCAACTGAATTTCCACGAAGTGAACCCAGGAATTTTCTTGAACACCACACGCACCAACACATGCACACACATACACCAACACTTACTCACATACTCATATAAAAAGAAAAAAAGAAAGGAAAATCTAATCGTAACTGTAACATCACGTACGCGCCTCTGCTGCACACACAAAAGAAGACCTGCGCAAGGGAAGCGGCAGCAGCAGCAGCAGCAGCGACGTCAGCTGCGGCAGCATCAATCGCAGCAGAAGCTAAACAAAGAACTTCCACTGACGGGATCCTTATTGTGTGCATTGTGTTTGAGTAACTAGCGCACTTGCACCAGTTTTACACACACAAACATAGTCTCTCTCTTTCTCTCTCAGTGCCACTCTGTATCTGTCCCTCTCCCGCTCGCCCTTCCCTCTGATAGTGCGATTTTCGAAAGAATGCATACGTTCAGCGATTCAAGATGCCGCTTGATAAAAATTTAAGGATTAGGCACCACACTCGCAGCGTTGCCAACTGTTTCTGGGTGCCGTTACTGTATGAAAGTGTGCACATTTTTTTTATTGTTCTTAAGTGTTCCCGTTAAATGTTCCTTTGTTGGTGGTTTTCTTTTCTTTTTTTGGGTTTCTTAAACTGCCGCAAACGTACCGCAGAATTTTCAAACGTGCCGAGTCGTTATAATCAAATATTAACACCCTCCCTGACATCCTCCTGCTCCCATCATCAGATGTCTTTATAGAAGGTGTGTGGAGTCCTTTTGGAATACAACACAAACAGAGGACATTTTTTAACAATATAGTGTACATATTTAAATCAAATATAATTTGCAATAATTAAAATTAGAAAAACCAAACAATAAAGAATCTCAATCAGAATAAAAAATCTTACTCAGAGTGAAGTGTCTGTGATTTCTCGTTACGAATTTCATAGGAAATGAAATTATTTATAAATATATCGTATTTTTCATTCCGAAAACAATTTGAAAAGAAATTATTTTTAATTCCAAAAACACATCCCGTTAAAAACATCACCAAATCACCGTTCGACCCGCATAAAAAAAAAACACCAAAACTTAAGCTTAAGCATGGTATAAATCATTGGATCTTCTTTCAAAAGCATCGACACACATAAACACCAACAACAAGGGCATCCACATTAACAATGACAACAACAACAGCATCCACATTAACAATGACAACAACAACAGCATCCACATTAACAATGACAATAACAACAACAACAACTGGAGTCACTTTCAGAGCCAATATAAATCCAATCAACAACAACAAACTAAAAGATACGAGTACAAATACTCATACTAGAGATCGGTCTATAAAAATGGATCTATTCTCATGTATGCATATGAAAAAAAAAACACACACACACACACACACACACACAATGTATCTTTAATGTCACCAATACTAAAGGAATATAAAAATCCATAGAAAAGCCGGACAGAAAAACTAAAAATAATACAAATAAAGAACAATAAATCTTGTAGGTGAAAATAATAATAAAAATACCTACACAGCTTCGTAATAAGAGGAAGAAGAAGAAGCTGAATAAGAAGAAGAAGCTGAATAAGAAGAAGAAACTAAATAAGAAGAAGCAACTGAATAAGAAATTGAAGAAAGCCAACCCGATCTTTTACCCTAATAATAAAAATAAGTTTGACAAACAATAAAAGCAAAAACAAAATATCAACTGAAAGAAGTGGGGGGACTTTTGATTTTTTTTTCTTCTTTAATTTCAAATTTTCGTTTGTGTTTTTTGTTGTTGTTATTGGCTCTTCTTCTCCCTACTCGCCTTAAATTAGTCGCAGCGTGAATATTACACGAGATGCAGCAAAAGAGATAAAACGATATCTAATGCGCTGTACAGAAACAATACCAAGAAGAAGAAGAAAAGTGATCTGTTGCCTCGGAGATCTACGCTGGTTTAGTTTAGCAGGAATACCTACGATTAATTTTTCTATTTCTATTATAAAAAGAAGTCGGGGGATAAGTTAAAGCATCGAAAAAAATACTGTCGTCTTAGAGCCGTAAAACGTTCGATCAAAACATTTAAATAAATTACTTATACCGAATGAAAGTTATGTACAACGACACATGATAAAAAGATACAATATATATACTCATATATAACCAAAAGAAGAGAACAAATAGGAAAGATTTTCAAAAATCATAGAAACTCAAAGTCTTAACTTAAAATTTTCTTCATATTCTACTTAAAAAGTACATATTTGGACTGTATATACATATTCTGCGATATGATGGGGTATATTTTAGATACTCGTACCGAAATTCAACATTCCAGGTTTAGATAGGAATCTATCTGGGAAAAACCATCTTTCATTTGCCGAAAATGAATCTATATTATAATATCGATCATTTGAAGGATAGAGAGATCATCTGAAGGGTAAAAAGATCACCTTAACATTATATAAAGGGATTCGATTAGAAGAAGTATCCTTATCATGAGAAAGAATTTAGTCTATTCACTAATTTCTGTATAAAATCAATGATTTCTTTATTAAGATTTATTCATACTAACTTAGGTTAAGATAATTAAAATCAATAATGATGAGACGATGATTAAATACGACGATCACTACACGTTTCACTCTAATTAGATTGCTTATAGATAGAGTCTAAATCTGAGTTCATTCATGATCTTTAGTTTAAGATAAACACTCTTTATGTATCGTCATCCTAAGTTAGTCATTTCAACTTTCGGCTCATCACCATAGCTTTTTGTCTCTCTAAAATATTCACTCTTAAGCTCTTAAAATTCTTAAGCTAAGTTTAAATTCTTTCAGTTGTAATTCGTTCAGTGTATTTCAGTGTTTTAATGTTAAGACGAATTAAATTTAAAAGGAAATCAAAGAATTTTTATTACTTTTTGGCATTATAGAAAGAGTATGAGTAGGTACATCAGGGCCACCATCGCGACCGTCGTTTTTATTGTATCGAATATAAATCGGTCCCGAAATTTAGTTGAATCTTCTGCTGCTTGCTTCGATTTCTTAACATTAGATTGTTTCACACAGCGTTGAAGTTATACGCAGCCATACTGAGGTACTGAAGCGTAAATGTAGTCAAACACACACGCACACACGCACACATGTGCGCATACATACATTACATACTTGCATGTCTATCTGTGGGACGTTCTGTCTTCTGATTGTATCTAAATTGATCGAATTTGGAGACATACGCCGATGCTGGGCCACTGCTACGCTGCTGTGTTGCAGGTAGAAATGGGATCTAACCTCTAAGTAGTTATTAAAATCGCCGCTTAAGCAGGTACAATTTTTTATTCTCTTAATTTCCCCCCTCCCCACGATGGCAGGGGGTAACCATGTTCTCATCTTATATTTTGTTTAATTAAAGTTGGTTGATTTTTTCCATTTCGGCTGGAATCGGTTCGGAATCGGTTCAGAATTCTTCGGTCAGCTTGTAGATGCTAAACGGCTCTAATGATCATCACCGATGAGGTCATAAATTAGGATTCGTCGCGCATGTGCAGCGTAGAGCACGTAGCGCAAGTAGGGAGCAAGTAATCGAAGCGAGGCGACCGTAGAGCGGCCCTTTAATTTGCAGGTAGAAGGAAGAAAATTAAATCGGTTTCCTATAAAAACTAACCCGAAATTATTTTCCCAGAGATCAATAGAACAAAATGGATAGTAAAAAAATATAAAATAGTTCGGAAAAAACTTCTATTGGATGGGAGGAAAAAAGAAAGGAAAGATTTAAATTCTCCATCGGCGACCTGTGAATTTTATGGATCCGGATTTTATTGTGATATTGAAATATTTGACAAACGTGGATATATACTTATCGTTTCTATTCTATTTAATACCCTTGCTTTATACGTTTTCGATATATACTCGTACATATTTTATTTTTATATTCATTTCTTATGAATATCATCTGTTTATTTTACTTTCATTTATCAAAAGTTTATAGAAAGATTCTCTCCTTAAGATTCTTCTCGTCTATTTTACACTCTCCTCTTTGAAATGCTTCCCTTTTCCTCTCTTTTCTTCGTTAGTCTAGTATTTAAACTTGCAAATCATCGTGAGTCCAACAAGTGTTTGAAAAATGAAAAACACAGATAAACTCAACAGACTAATTAATCATTTCGGTTGTGTTTTAACGGAGTTGTTTGACAGCGTAGTTGACACAACATGTCAGAAGTTGACAACCGCAACTAATCAAAAACTCGAGTGCGAATGGTTGCTGGAATTCGATTGTGTGAATGACTGAATGACTCCACGTAATGACTGAATGACGCCACGAAATGACAGAATGACTCCACGTAATGACTGATTGAGTGGTTGATTTCGTCTAACGTAAGCTTCCGTCCTTGTGACCGAAGAGTATCTGGAAGAACCACACGTTATCAACTCGTATCGTAGGATAAAAGAAATGCCAGAAAAAGTATGTTGCTGAAACATTTGACAGATCATATCTAGTGATCAATGTACTCATTTACGAGTTGGATAAAGTGAGAAAGAATGAGAGATTGCAGACAGTCGTGATGACTTTATATTTCATGTTATACACGGTATTGAACAACGTCTTCATGATCAAAGGATGCACCACAAGAAGAAACCATATCAAATTATGAGATCTAACCATGTGTCTCATGTCTGAAGGTTTTCTTTCGATGTCTGAAGATTCTCTTTACAATGTTTAGTACTTTTACGAGCTTTATGCCGTTTACGATGTTTACGAAGTTCAAACCAAATGTTGTTATGGTGCTGTTGGTACTTTCGTGGTACTGGTTTTAAAGTATCAAGGTTTATTAATGTAAACAAAGGTTACGGTTTGCGTTGGTGTTGGATTTTATGATCCTTCCTTCCTCCCTCCCTCCCTTCTTTCCGGGCCCGGGGTTGCTATGATTTTAATAACCTTAACCGAGTTCAGACCAAATTTAATGCTTTTCCACTGGGTGCTGTTAACTTTTATGACCTCAACCAGGTTCCCTTATTTTAGTGTTGCTGTTGTTGATTTTTTTTTTCTTTTTTTCTTCCTTGGGTCAACTAATTGATTCACACTTTCTTTTCACCTCATCTGTGATGTGATGTAAAAACGAAGCTGGTTTATTTTATGAGTTTTTGCGATGCGTTACTCACTGATAAGCGGAGTTTAATTGCAATCGTTGAGAGGATGAGGTTGTTATTGTTTTCGTTGTTGTTGGTCACATTCGATTGATTTGGAATCTTCTAATCTTGGTTCCATTCTAGCATTCCATTAGAATGACCTTTAAAGCTGTTTCAATGCATTACTTTTTAGTTATTTCCAGCAAAACCAAGTAAATACGTATAAAATAATTCAGACTGAGATTATTATGTGTTGAATATTTGTTATGAGTGTAATCTTTATATTTCTGATGAAGTTTGTGGTCCAGGTTTAAATATCCTCCTTTTTTTAGCCTCTCGCGTGTAGCGTGTCCCACTTAATATCTAAAATGAACCACTTCATCAATCAATTCGTCTCAGATCAACCTCTTTGTAGCTCTGACGCCGTCTGACGAACCTTTCGACCAACTGATTGACTTCTGCTGCTATAATTAAAGGTAAACCTCAGAATTTACGGTATTTTAAAGTTGAATTAATTACAAAGGAAAAGAAAACCCCCAAAAAAAAGTTATGACAACCAAAGATTCTCCTGATGTTTACATAATCATTAATTGCTCGTGATCTGGCCACCACGAAACCCATCACAGCTGAAATCCTCCCCTCTTCATTCGGGCAGCTCGTTGAATATGAATGTGTGTGTGTGTGTGTGTGTGTGTGTATGTAAGACGTGCATACAAAACGGCGATCACGCAAACCTTTTCCATCATCATCATCGTCAGCATGAACATCATCATGGCCTTCATCAACACTGACGCGATCAAAGACATTGATGATGGCTTTTTGATTGGCTTCATTCAGTCGTTCGATTTGAACAACGAGTGACCCGAACACACGAGCGCCATCGCCAGCGAGTTCAACATCGAGTGAATCAAGTGGTTGATAAGGTTGTTGTTGTTGTTGTTGTTTCTGTTTTTTTGATGTGATGTCTATGCGTCAACATGACAGATGACGAATGACACTTGTTGTTATTTCGACTTTTCAGCTGTTGATCTTCATTGTTGTTTTTATTGGTTTATTCTGTTTTTCTGTCCTTAATGTCATCATTCAAAATAGACAGTTGAGATGGGAAAGAAACGTAACTTTCACCTATTTTAAAGGAAGGAGAGGGGATTAGGGAGGAAGGTAGGGAGAAAAAGAATACAAAACATTCGAATTAGTGAATCATTCAATCATTCATTTACGTTTGACATACAGGGATTCGTTTAGTTGTCACGTGCCCGAAGACTGTCACTTTGTGGGGGGTGAAGTGGGACACATGCGTAACTTGGAACCGTCACTAATGAATGACTTAATGATCACTCTCATCATGACAAAGCATTTTATATAAAAACCAATAACTTCAACAAATAGAGTGGAATGGAAAGGGAGATGAGAGGAGAGGACAGGAGTGATAGCGATAGAAGGATAGCGAAGTGTGGGAGTACGTGACGGACAAAAGTGGAGGGAAGGATTGAGAAAGTGAGAGGGGAAAGTGAGAGAGAATGACATTATTAATTAAGGGACTCCGACTTCGTACTCTCCAAAATAATCTGAAATCAAGATCGATGCCTCACTGAGTTCAATCCCTCCCCTCTTCTGTTTCCCATGATTTTCCTATCAATATTATATCTTCGACTTAGTTTGGTAGTATTTAAGTAACAATTAAGAAAGTTTCACCAACTAACCGTCCATCAATTTTTTATAACCATCAGCTCACAAGTTTTAACTTCGTAGAAATGCGTTCTTTGTTCTGCTTGCAATCCATTCCATTCCACGCCCACTAACAGCAGCATGGCTCAGTAATCACCCACCCAGTAATCACTTGAACAAATTTGCATATGAACCAATATTTAAATATGGACGTGTTGAGTACGCGTTGCGTTTCCCTCCGGCTGCGACAGAAATGACTTCACTTGCTGTGATGTTTGCAGCTCCTGCTGTTGCTGTGGGAACAACAACCAGCCACTGAATACAGCGGACACTTCGACTCGATGGAGTCCCATGGGGAGTTACACCCAGTATTCCCCTGCCCTTCGATTCCCCGTGGCACCAACAACACTCCTGCATCAGTGCCAAGAGAGTGATTGTGTTGATGGTGACTTGTGCTGCGTCTGCTGCTCGTTGTTAGTCACTCGGCTGGTGCTAATCGCTTGCTATTAATGTGTGTACTTTAAGTATCCATCCTTGTTTCTCACCCTTCTTACTCTCTCTCTTTTTATCTCCCTCTGTTTCTTTTTCTCTGTGGGTTTCACTATATTCGTCTCTATTTCTAAGTCCTACATCTCTATAATCTGCATGTTTTCTGTGGTATTTATGAACACCAAATCTTCTGTACCGAAATTTGCACAACTCCATGTATTGCATTCACAGAGTTGAAACGAATTTCAATTCGAAGAGCTCCAAAGTAATTTCGAATTACTTTATAAAGCAAAAAACATTAACAAAATTTTGGCTGTCAAAACAACCAGAGTTTCCATCACAATCTACAAGCTGGTCACTCAGTGGAAAGGAGAAACACACTGCAATACACCACAAAACAAATGGTGACGACGACCAACTTTCATTCAATTGTTTTAAAAGTTCAAGCGGCAAGTTTTTCATTTAAACCCCAAACAAATTCAATTAGTGTTGAACGGTCTGCGGCAGTGGTGTCGGTGCTCGAAGTCAGACGCTTCGCTGGATTTCCTTAACACAATTAGACCATCGTTAGTTGGTTGGTTGCTGATCGCAGCCGATCGCAGAGGAACAAAGCCAGCAACCCTCGCAGTCCACCAGACTCAAGTGCAGAGTGATACCGGGGGATCGGGGAGTCCGGGTAGTGCTCGGTGGTCTAGCAGTGGACGGTCCCACCGGTCACACTAGACAGCCCACACATTAGAAAGCATTAGTATAACATTTTTATTTCACTTTTTATTTATTTGTAGTTTCTTTTTCCGAAATTTTCTCGACAACTTATCGTATGTAGCGATCTTAGAGGTCGGTTAAATAAGTCGGACTATTTTTTTGTTTGTTGTTGTTGTTGTTGACCTCAACTACTTTGTAAGGTAAGCGGTCGGGTTTTCGTTGTTGTTTTAATTAATTAAATATGCAAACGTGTTTTATTGTTGTAACTCCTTTATTTGTTGTTGTCGTTACTGTAGTTTTTGGTAAAAATTCGTTTACTATACATCACCATAATCTTCCAAACGCGTTTGTTTTTTGCTTTACTTGAGAGTTGAAATAAATTATTTCGACCGAGGAAGTTAAAATTGTATAAAATAATACAATAAATTTTATTTATTTATGTCTTTCATTTTTTTTTTAATTATGCTTCATAAGTAAGTATACTTAAAGTGATGTTTAATTTAAACTCATGGCTGAAAACTAAAACCTTTCTTTTCTCTTTAATTCTTTAATTAGCATTTCTCCCAAGTTTCATTCAAATTATTATGAAGATGGATGAGCGAGAGAAATACAGTTCTTTTCTTTGTCATCTGTCAGGTGTCATCATTTTAAAAATATATCATTCAAATGGAGGAAACTTAACGGGTATATATGGCTATATACAGTTATATTATTTTGACAGGAAGTTAGTTTTTATGTAAAGAAAGTTGTGTGAGAAGGGAAAGAAAATTAAAATTAAAAATCACATGTCACTTAAGGTAGCTCAGGCAGGAATGTGGGCTACCCGAAGTCACGTGACGTCACGCCAATTGAAGCCAATTTTAGTTTTGAAATTATATTGTTTTAGACTTAGTAAATATATGATAAATATGATAAAAAACAGTATGGTACTGGTACTCTGGTTGAGTACAGAGAGGTATACACTCTTATAGAAAGGAAATGAAGGTGTAGAACTGCCACGCCTCTTTCTGTGGGTTACAAACGGAAGAATAACCTTAATATACCCTTTCAAATTCGAGTGTTGGGTCCAATTATATAACAAATATCAAATTTAAAACCATAATATCCATCTCTGCCCAGTTTAACATAATCTACCATAGTTAATGTCCCCATGGACGTCACTGTAGCCACTTCCTTCCAAAGGCTCATCAGTTAGACGGGGGTTATAAGGTTGTAGGGTAGTTGAACTTCGTCGCATCTAAAGATAGCATATTTTCTGCTTTTAATGTCATTTAATATCATGATATATAAATCATAAGCAAAGAAATTATGAGTAATATATCAAAGAAAGGTCAGGTCGGCTCGGTTCCCTTCAGTTCGGTGCAAATATCCGCTCCCGTACTTAACGACGAGACCACAGACATTCGATAGGATTTCAAATAATAGAAATGCAGCTGAACATATTTATTTAAGGTTGAATTCTTGCACTGAATTCCATTCAATTTCATTGCATTGCAACCAGCTACTTGACCGCACTGAACACCACCAGCGCCAGCTTCAGTGTCGCTGGTCGCGCACTCAACACAATCAACTTTTCGACTTTTCGGAGCCGCCGACTTCACCCTCTGATGCACACAAACACACACAAACACACACACGCACACTTTAAACTGTTCAAATTAATTGTCCAAAACCGGGCAGCTAAAAGCTGAAAATTTGTTTTAATTAACGTTGAAGGTAGAGGCAGGTAGCTCGGGTACCTACTTTTGTGAAAATGGTACCCATTTCTTTAGATAAGCAGGAGTTCAGAGAGTGAGTTCAGAGACCAACAACAACAACAACAACAACCACGACGACATCGACACCGACAGAAAACAGGCACAAATTTGATGAAATTGCTTGAGTTGCGGTTGAATGACAACTAAATTAGTAATGAAAGGTTATAAAAGCCAAAAGCAAACACGTTATTAAGACGAGCGTGAAAGCGGTGAAGAGGGTGAAGGGGGGGGGGGGGGAGGGGGGGGGGTGTTCAAATACACAGGATAGCGTTTTGAAGTTTGACAAAAACGAGGAAAGCTGAAGGAAGGAAAGAGAAGTACTTTATTTGGAATACTTTCCGCGATGTTTTCTCATCGGTTTTAATATGAAAATCGATTTTAAACGCAGTACCCAAACATTTGCTTCATACTTCCTTAATTTCTTCCTTCTTTCCTCCATTCCTTCATTCATTCCTTCCTTCTACATATGTACCTCTTAATTAACACCTGTCAAAATATTATATTTTCATGTGATTCTTCCGATTTCCCACAATTTAAAGATCCTTCATTTTTGCGTCAATTTAAACACTGAGTTTGTTCTCAATATAAACACAAAGAAGCCAGCATTCGGTACCATGAGAATCCTTGCACAGAAACAAGGTATGTCAGGGTCAGTACACAAGCACCCCGAAGAAGTGGTGGGGTGCGGAGGGAGGAAACCAGCAGCAGCAGCAGCAGCAGCAATACAAATAAACTGATGAGCCACCGAAAGACCGAGTGGCTGGCTGACTGACTTCTGATTTCATTTTTTTAATTGGAATCCAACGATTCGATTTCCCTCCAGCAGGCTGACAGGTGAAAGAAGAGCAGAAGAGCGACAGAAGCGGACACAGAAAACTGTGCCGAAAGGTCAGTCAACAAGACACGAAACCTGAAAGAGAAAAAAACAGCAACACAACAACAGCACCAACAACAACACCAACAACAACACCAGTAACAGAAATTAATTGAAGCCGAAATTCTTGTGTTGGGAATGCTAACTGAATGTTGGACATGGACACAAGCTGCTCCTGCTGCGACTTCTGTTGACAACCGGAGTGCACCTGAGCACTTCGAGCCGATTCTTGAGTGTCTCCGCAAACATCCTGTCGTCGTTGCTTATTTAGACTTCGTTCGTTGTTTGTGCCATCGGCTGATTGTCCATTCGGTCGTTCTATTTTTATTTCGACTGACTGACTGAATGACTGACTGACTGATTGACTGAATGACTGCCCGTCGTTGTGTCTCTTTGCGCCTTGCTTTTGTTCATTTTTGTCCTCTCGAGAAAAAGCAAGGACATGATTTGCACTTCAAGTTGCTTGACAACTAAAATCCATGCGAAAAGACATCTTTTTGCCATTTCACCTCACTGTCATCTGTCACTTTCTTGTGCTCTTTACGTGTCTCTGTCATCATTGAACTTTTCCCATGCCTCCCTCCTTCTTTCTTTATTCTTTCTCCTCTGTCTGTCTTTCTTTCTTCTTTATGAGAAAACAACATGAAATAAAAAAAAAAATTCGTTTGTCAATTTTTCACTGTCGCATATGAAAATATTATTTTAACAGCGTCATGATTCTTCTGCACTGACGATATACTGCAATCTAAACTAATAAACTAAGAAAAACTTATTATGAATTATAAGCAGATTACCAGAAAACGAATGAAAACCTCATCAGAACAGCGAAAAATGGAACTTAAGTTGCTTGAGTGCGAAAGCGAGCAGAGAATACAAGAATATGTAGAGTTTTCGATTAAATGAATGATTGAATTAATGACTAATAGAAAGCTTGATTTCACTTTAAAGTAAATTTAGTGGTTCCTCTAATTTTTAATAAACAAGAAACTCAATCGATTTAAAACACGTGCCGCCATCCTCATTGAATCGAGTTTAACCACAAACAACAACAACAAGGAATTAAATACCGAGTTTATTTGGTCTCGCATAATTATTAGAGTTTAGTTTAGTTTCAGTTTTGTTTCATTATTTAGCATTGAATTAAATCGAATCGAATCGATCGATGATCAAATAATATTTCCATAAATTTTGCTCTTGAAATGAGTTTTTATATTAATAACTCGTACTCATTAAAATGAGTTGCCCGATTGTGTTATTCGGTTGTTTTCTCAGATGAAACAATCTTCCTTCCTTCCCCTCCTTCCGCGCTCCTTCCGCCCCCTTCTGCCCTCCTTCCGCCCTCCGTCTCCCTACCCTCCCTTCAGCCCCTCAACCACATCAACTACTATAATTTTTCTGTTGATTGAAGTGTTTTTGTAACTAGTTTTCTTGTTGTTGAATACAATTTGTGCAAAACAATAAAAATTTGTGTGTCTTTTTATACAACGAAAGAAAGAACACCACAAAAAAATTGTTCACATTAAATTTAATAGAAAAAATATTCAAATCAGTTTCAGATTTCAATGGAAAGCAAAGTTTTGTTATGGTTTTTTTTTCGATTTTAATTACGAGCTTTGGTTTAATTATAAACCATCACATTTTTTTCAATATTTAGAGAGTTTATTAATCGTATCGATTGATATAAAGACGTACATGCGAATAGTAGAGAGTAGATAGCGATAGAGTCCTCCTCTACTTATGTTGGTATGAATAAATATTAAATTTGTTTTTGTTACTATTAAAAAAATATAGATAAACAACATGATTAAGTTGCTGCAGTAGTTGTTGTTGTTTGGAAACACTTATTATTCAACGCTTTTAAATACTCTTTTTTAATGCGACATTTAATAAAACCCACGAAACAAAACCCATCTTTTAAAGTAAAACTAAAATCACGCTCAACTAAAATGAAATCGACATTAAAAATGAATCCTAAAAGAAAAACGAACAAAACTTAACCCAAAATTAGTTGATATGAATTAAGATCGTTTAATCATAGTTGAAACCGGTTCATTAACAATGACCAAAGTTTCTCTCGGAGCACCTCAGGTGACACCCCGGAATGGTTTCCCTCGTCACTATCGATTAATATACCAGTCCAAAAGAGGGGGGCTGGGGGAGGGGAGGGGTTTCTTGTTACGCTCTTCACGTGGGTTGTGTGTAGAAATGTGTGTGGTTATTAATTAAAATTATGTCCCCGGAAAACATGTCGCTAGAAACTGCTTTATAAATCAAAAATACGATATAACAAAAGATACGAAGTCAGCTAGAGTAGATACATGAAGAAAAATAGACAGATTATGCACAATAATGTCAGTAATTAATCTGGATTTTCAAATTAACTCAAATTATGATTTAAATCTTCGATAGTTGTAATAAAAGAGTTCTACTTAAAAAAGCTCGCTCTTAATCAAAGATTTACGAGGAGTCTAAATACAATTTATTAATATAAGTTACCATAATGACTCTATAGACGCTATAGCAAATGTTTGGAATTCCGAAAAGAGTGCACACACACAGTTACAGCACACGGACACGCTATTTAATAGTTTCCGGAGCAGATTCCATTCACAGCCTCGGTTTTTGTAAACACGAGCCACATGAAGCAAAGCCAGTTCAGTTCTGGTAGCGTTTCCGGTACTGAGTGCAACAAATTTAAAGGATGCATGATCACACGTATTGCTGGAAAAAAGCAAAACCGAGAAAATAGACACGGGGAAAAAATGCGGCATGCGTTTCGGGGAGATGCGCGGATCCGCAGCACTCTGAAATGACCACATTTTATTCCCACACTTCGGCAGCGCTAAAATAACAACAACGACATTAAGAAGAATAAAAGTAGCGCTTAAAATCATCAATAAATACCTACAACAATATCGAATCTCAGGCAGATACAAAAAGAGTACAGATACAAAAGAGACTTACAAAAGCTGCTAAAAAATTCAGACAGATACGAAAGCAGAGAAACGGATAGAAATACAGTGATACAGATACGAAAGGAGACGAAAAGACATACATCGATACAAGACGGTAAAGACACAGACTTCTATCTGTGTATGGATCTGTATCTTTATCGGTATATTTATAAGTATATTTATCTTTCTTTGTATCTGTACAGTTGTTTATAAAAGCA
This sequence comes from Myopa testacea, assembly GCA_949629155.1. Classification (NCBI taxonomy): domain Eukaryota; kingdom Metazoa; phylum Arthropoda; class Insecta; order Diptera; family Conopidae; genus Myopa; species Myopa testacea. The sequence goes on from OX451347.1 coordinate 50,849,710, forward strand.
GTAGAGGTCCATGTATTCCTCTGTATCTGAATCTTTATCTCTTTATAGATACAGTACTGTATTCAAGCAGTTACAGCTACATACATTATCTATGAGTAGAAGAACATTCTGAGCTTTAGTATCTACAGTGTTGTGGAAGAGGGTGGGATGGGGGTTTAGTAGGGGGGAAACAACAACAACATTTGAAGCGATCGCACGAGCCTGATGCCAATTTTCAGTTCAGTGTTATTGAGTGAATAATGAGAGTGCTTCGGCTTCAACTTCAACTTCAACTTCAACAGGTGATTAACGCTTCATTTCTGGCCATGTTAATACTGCTGCTATTTGTTGGTGCTCTTGCAGTCCTTGTTTTATGGTTACTTTGCTGGTTTGTTGGCGATGGCTTCCCAGAAAATGGTAATTAAACCATCCGGATACAAATCCACCATCAACATCAACACGATCAACAACAACACCATCAGCGACAGCAATAACAACAACAACTAGTACTACTACCATTACCACTACCATTACTGCTAAAAAACCAATAGCAACAACAACACCAATAATCCGATAGATTAAATATTATTTTAGCCACATTTAATACGTGAATAAACCCCAAATTATGACCTGGTCTCTAACCTTTTCAGTGATGATCGGTTGATGGTCGTTCAAAGCAATACACACGCTATTTAGTAACTAACTCAGTTGTATTTAAATATGTTAAATAATTAATATCTCTCCTAAAATACAATAGACAACACTTTCCTCCACAATGGTTTGGTTTACTGAAGTAAATAAGCTTTGTTTTTGTTTTTTCTCTTTTAAAAAGAGCCCTCATTTGATACCACAGACAATAAACAGCCACCACGTATGTATTTACGATGTATATATTGTATTTACGATATGTATTTTGTATCTACGATATTTGCTTCGTATTTGTCTGTCTATTGAAAGATTTTTTAAATCTTTTTTTTTGTGTTCGTCTATCGTTTTTGGTGTCGTTCGATTTTCCAAACAAATCCATTGTAAATGGAACCAGTTTTCTTAATCGGGACTTAAGTCATTCTAAATCCAACTCTTATGACAATAGAACGAGTTCATGAACTCGAACGTAGTCATAGTTTATTGTTATTTCCATATTCTTTACATTTTCCTCAAAAATAATAAATGACTTGGACAAGTCTGAGAGGCGTGTATTGTAGCCGTTCCTCTCCTCGCCGATCTTCGCTGTGATCGAGTGATAATAACTCGATTGCATGCAATCGCCGTCATTTTCGCAGTTTTTGCATTAACAGAAAAAAACACATCATTGCAGCAAATCAAGCATTCATCAAGTATCCATCAATTCATGCGTTCATCCATCCATCATTTAGTGTAGTACTCCTCATCATCCATCCACTCTTCATGTGCTCGTGGTTCGTGGTTCAGGGATCGCGGTTGATTTCTTTCAAGTTTTAAATGAAATTCACCAAAACTTTGACAGCTGCAAATACAAATGCTACACTCTACAGTCAGCAATTAAACGCGCTCGTTTTGATCCTTCAAATCGATCAAAAACCAACAAAGTGTTAACTACAACTACAACAACAAATGCCAGAGATTAATGAAACATCGACTGTGTTGTCGGCAGAAAATCACAACTCAGATTCAGTGCAAATTTCCAATGAAGGCGTGCGTCGACGTCGCTGTCATCGTCTTCGTCGTCGTTACTGCCGCTGAACAGCTTGACGAGGCATCAAACAGTCAAACTTTGAAAACTGTAGTATTATTAAGTGGAGGGAGAGGGGTGAGCAGAATGTCAGAAGAGGAAGAAGTGTTGAAGTGGTGGGGAGATGAAGAAACAGGGATCCCATTCAGCGTCAGCGTCAACAAAGTAATTAAATCTTTTTTCGACCTCATCTCGTGGCAGGTTTTATTATTGTTTCTTTCTTTCGTTGTTGTTGTTATTGTGGGGGAGCAGAGCAAATGAATGAAGTTGAGTCTACAGAAAAGCAGCGTCTGAGTTGCCAACGCTTGGCGAAAACAACAGAAGAACAAGCAAAAAACGACAACAAAGCCACACCAAAAACAATCAGAAAACAAAGAAAATAGCACTCCGATGAATTGAAGCGAAACGTTGTACCTGAAGACGACGACGCCATCCACTGACGGAGACGTCGACGTTAACATTTGCGTTGACGTTGACTCGACGCTGACTTTTAAGCGGTTGCTTTCAGTTGTTGCTGTTATTTTTGTTGTTGTTTGTGAGAGGAGTTTCGGGTGGAAGTGTTGCAAATTTTATGGGAATCGGCAATTAAATACTAGGTGATTGTTTAATGTTGTTGTTGTTGTTTTTGTTGTTGTTGTTCAGTTGTATTAAGTTTCTGCTGCTGTCGGCTTCGTCGAACTTGCAATTGAATTGAAAGCCAGTAAATTCGAGGAATCCTCCAAAAAAAAAAAACCACAAAAGCTACAACAAGAAGAGTAACCAATGCAGTACCTACAACAACAACAACAACTTCATATGCAGCAGTTCCACCTTCAAAAATTTCGTATTTTCTGATTTCCGTTGCTAATTAAATAAATTTGTTGTTTTTTTATTTGTTTTTGTGTTAATTTAAATTTTTTATTAAGAAACTGCGAATTGAGTAATTTTTTTTCCATTCCTTCCTAGAAATTTGAATGAGCAATCGTTGTTGTGCAAAATTTATAATAAGATCCAAAATAACAGAGCTTTTCTCTTACTACGTGTTTTATTGTTGTTGTTTTTGTTGTTATTATATAAGAAGATGAAGAAGAAAACTAAGAAGAAGATGCATAAAAAGCAGCATCCTTCAGAATCTACACAACAACAAAGATTTCAAAGTTATTGGTTTTTTTAGTTCATTGACACGTGAAAGAATCTTCATCGAGTTGCTGTTGTTGTTGCTGTTGTTGTTGTTGTTGTTGTTGTTGCTGCTGTTCTTCTGAATCCTCTTCTTACTCTCCTCACTTGATTACTCAATTTGATTTGACCCACATTCTTTCGATTGGTTATACAACCAAAATTCCAATCAAACGAGTTCAAACACCAGAAAAATTGCAACGAAATAATAATGAAATTTAAAAATAGATTTAAACATTTAAAAACAAATATAATAAAATGAAAACAAATGAAATTTAAATAAAATAATAAACACAAAGAAATGTTAAGAACAAATATTAAACAGAAGCTCAGAGAAATACTCAGAAAAGTTGCATTAATTAAAACTCGTTTTAAACTGAAAATCGAACATTATATATAATATATAATGACAATAAATAATTCTAAAGTGTTTCGGTCGATATACTTTTTGAACCTTGTATATTCTGTTATTTCTTTATTTATTTATTTGTTAATTTATTTATTCATTTATTTATTTGTTCATTTAACCTTAATAACTCCTCCAAAAGAGTCTTCTCCAGGTCACATTCTTCAATTAGTTGGAGTTATTTAACATCGCATCCATCGTGTTTCTCTTTACTTGGCAGTGAGTAATTAATTTAAATAGTAATTAATAAAAATTAAGCTCAGGTCAATGATAACCTCTTCTCTGTTCTTCTTTCCTTCTCCTCCTCCTCCTCTCTTCTCTCCCCACTCCGCCCCTCCTCATATATTAACCCATATGTTGCTACAATCGAATTATAAAACTTTGACTACACAACACAATCATAAATCTTAACGTTCGGGGTCATCAAACCTCTGATCACCGAAGACTGGCCACTAAGCAAAGCGACACTAAATATTTAAGACTTATTGTGGTTGTTGTTGTTGTTGTTGTTGGTTTTCTCGGTTTTAATGAACATACCAAATATTTATGTATTTTTCGTGCAGCATCCACGACGAATGACAGAGCCACGCATACGCAATTAATTCAAATGAAATCTCCTCCATGAAATCCCACAAAAAAAGGTACCCAAGAGAAAACAATAGACACAAACCATCCAAATCTAAATTACTTCAAATACTAAAATTTTAAATCAAAAGGTAAAAAAAAGCCATATACACACGATACACGGTAAAAGAAACTAACAACAACTACAACAATTAACAAAAAGTATCGGTTTTAGTAGCTTTACTAGGATCGGCAGAGAGTTGAAAAGAGACGGAGAGAGAAAGAGAGAGAGAGGGAGAGAGAGAGAGAGAGAAAGAGAGGGAGAGAGAGAGACAGAGAGAGAGAGGGACAGAGAGAGAGAGGGACAGAGAGAGTTGGAGACGGAGACGTAGAGAGAAAAATAAGTGAGGGATGGTGAGGGAAGCGAGAATGACGACAATTTAATTGTTAATTTATTCAAACGACTTGAAAATAATTTCAACCTCATTATTAATTCCATTGATTTGAAAAAAAAGGCAGAAGAATTGAGTTGGGATCGATGGTTATGTGGCTCCCACCAGCTCCAGGGTTCATCAGAGACACACCGCTATGAGACTATGAGTGGAGCGTGAAGACGGTGAAGATGTCGACGATGCTGGGACATTGAAATCTATCTGATTTCTTGTTTGCAGTCGCAGTCGACACAAAAACAGAGCTCATTATTTTGCTGCTATCTAGTATTTTAATAGAAGGCATTTTTTATCGGGTCTTGAATTCGAATTTGGTTTTAGTTTTAGTTTTCTTAGCATGGCCAACGTTTCATTGTAAGTTTATATAATTTTTTATTATTATCTACTAACCAAATCTTTGTCATTATTTTTGGGTGCTTCTTCTTTTATATACTCTTTCATCTGGGATGTCGTTAGTTTTTGTTTTTGTTTTTGTTTTTGTCTTTCTTCGTCTTCGTTTTCTTCCTCTTCCTCTTCTTCTTCATCTGACACCACGTCGCGTCGCTTTTATTGTGCGACGACTGCTTTTAGTACAACTGTAATTCTGTTGGATCCCTCATGGTTCATGGCTCTGCAATGACAATAACAACAACAGTGACAACAACCACGAATAATGGCGCAATATTTGTCACTTGTCATCAAGTTGGTCGGTTAGTTGGCTGTATCAGAGTGTCTGAGATCTCAGATTTGGGACTCAGAGGTGAGGTTGGTTGGTTGGTTTCTTGGTTGTTTAACTAAATATTAATATCATTATTATATTGAGAGGTGGGAATGGTGAGGATACAGTAGACTCTCCTCTGACTGTACTCATTTTATACAAGTCGTTCGCAGTCTAGAGGCTGATTGAATATACTTCATCTCTATCAGTTTGAATGCAACGAAATTCACAACAGTTTCTCATGAATACCAGAGTTTTATTTTATTTTATTTTTTTATATTTATTTTAATAGTTTAGGTTTATACTATTTCCAAAGGTTACTATACCACGATGACTATATTAATCCATGAAAAATCGAGTTAACATTTTCTACTCCTTCTTCAGGCCTCTTTTTATTATTATTAATATTATTATTATTATTATTCTCGAAGCAAAACTAATGAATTAAATGGACTGTTTTGATGAAAATAAATGTGATTATTTTTTTTAGTATATGTTTTTTTTATGTTGTTTTTTTTTTATGTTGGTTTTTTTTTTACGTTGTTTTTATTTGTTGTCTTTGGCTTGTTTACTCACCTGTAGTTGCAAACTTTCCTCGAAACCGTTCGGTATATCAGCAAAATTGGTTGTTGTTGTTGTTGCTGCTGTCGTCGCTGCTGTTATTGTTGTTGTTGTATCCAGCTGGGATAACGATGTCGCTAGAACTTGTCTGGCATTCATCCCAACCGCGGAGGGTGGGAGGACATCCACCACATGAACGAAGCTGCAAATGTTACGCAAGACGCAAAGCAGCAAAAAGAATTGAAGAAGTGTGCTTCGTCGAAAGAGACACACAACAACAACACAAGGAGCTCACTTGCACTCGGGGATCGTTTACACGGCGCGAGCAGCAGCTGCCGGGGATGCACTCACAGCGAACTCACAACTCAATCAACGAACGCGGCGCTCATCCGAAGCTGATTCGACGAACGGAGGTGACACGCGTCTCGCCGAAGATTCCTCGGAGAAGTCGACGGAAGGACGACCGAATTCATTGGCTTCACTTTTTGTATCCTATGTGTTGTGTATCGTTTGTTTTCTGATTGTTTCCGTCGATTGTGTGCGTTGCTGAAATTCACTTCAATTTCCTCTCTCTTCTATCTCTCTCTCTCTCTCTCTTGCTCTCTCACTCGCTGTATTTTTGTCTAAAGTTCAAGTCAATAAACCAACTTTTTTTTGCCAAACTTTTGGACATTTTTTTATTTCTTCAAGCTTTTTAACTTTTTACCTTTTAGTAGATGAAGAAAAATTATTCTATTTAACTTCGTTTCTGCAAAGAATAAAAAACGGTTGATGCCGCCACTCTACCGAAAGCACGACAAACTAAAAAAGTAAAAACCAGCAAAAGAATGACTAAAAGTATAACAAAAAGAAGAAAAACCCTGGAAATCTCATGCATTTTGAATGATGCTCTATTTTTGCATTGCATGTTATTTTATTTGCTCGTCTTCTTCTTCTTTTTGTACTTCTTCTCCTTCTCGTTCTTTTTTCTGCTTCACACTTTTTTGTAGGAGTTTTGAAACTGGGTTAACAAAGTCTCGTGCCACTCATGCATTTACAGATACACACACACACACAAATACAGACACACACAAACAAAAACAAACACAGAGAGAGACATACTACACATCCATATACATACAAATACACACACATACACACATAATTATATATCTCAATCATACTTAAGTACAACCGCAATTATAATTTACTATTTCCTCCTTTTTTGCTCCTACTTTACTACTATTTGGTCCTATTTTAGTACTATTTTGCTTTTATTTTACTACTATTTGCTCCTATTATACTACTATTTTGCTCCTACTTTACTATCATTTTATATATATGCTATATACAATTAAACAGTTCCGTCACGTAGTAAACTTTATTGCAATACCAAAAAAGATCAGGAAAGCCTTTTCTATACCTGCCACGCCTGCTTTTATTCACACATATACTTAGTATAAACGCATGTGCACACATACAAAAACACACACACACACACATACATAGACACATAAACACATGGTAGTGGTTTCCGTCAAAGCGTTGATGTTAAAATGTCAAGAATGTTATCATCAGTTGTCACAGTAACCAAGAGTGAGAAGGAGAGTGAAGGGGAGAGCGAGAGAAAGAGAGAGAGAGAGAGAGAGAGAGAGAGAGAGTGAGTGAGGAGGAGGTGTGATGGAGAGAGAGTGATGGAGGACAGACGTCAGCCGTTCTTTATTAAGAGATGTCCGCCTACTAAAATTCACTTTGACAACCGAAAAAAGAAAGGAAAACAGGGGAAAAATTATAAAAATGCTCACCACAAAGTATTCAAAGAGAAATTCATAAAAACAATCTGAACAACAAGGAAAAAAGTACCCTAGAAAAAGCAATGAAACAAATCTGCATGCAAAAGAAAAAAAAAACACCATCATCACTCGACGATAAACCGAAAATAAATACAAAAACAGGAGATAAATAAAAAAACGAATAAAGACATAAAAAATCAACTCAGAAAAGAAAGACACAGAGAAGGACAAAAAGAGAATCTAAGCAAATAACAAAAGAGAAAAAAGGAAAAAAGAAGAAAATTAAACAACAAGGGAAAGAACAATAGAAAAATCAAAGAAAATCAATGTCAAATACAAGTTTAGTGGCAAAATACGGCCATCACAATATACCCACCATCTCCACAACCTATACAACCTTCTCACCCTCTACAACCCTCACACCCTCTACAACCTTCTCACCCTCTACAACCTTCTCACCCTTTACAACCCTCACACCCTCTACAACCATCTTCTTTGACTTTTCCCCTCCTTCACTGGCTCCGTTATAAGCTCCCCTTCTCTCTCTCTCTCTCTCTCTCTCTCTCTCTCTCTCTCTCTCTCTCTCTCTCTCTCTCTCTCTCTCTCTCTCCCTCTCTCTCGCTCACGAACGAGTTCACTTGCACTCAATCGCACTCGTTTTTTGTTTTCCTCTTGCCTCATTCTTGAATGGCGTCGAAAAAAGCAAAAAAAAAAACCAAAACCACAGCCAAGTTTCGCCACAACCCACAGAAGAGGGGGTGCGGTTGGAAGAGAGGGGGTAGGTTTCATGTAAAAAAAGAGCAGAGCTTCCATTCTCCAACCTATTTTTTGCTTCCATCACAAGTTTCCATAAAATTCGAATGCGTGAGCAATTAAATCATCATTTTTTCCCAAGCATCCTCCTCGTCTTTTGTTCAAGGGAGATGATTTACGAGAGTGATGGTCGTCCATGGTGCAGTAGTACACCGAATACACGCAGATGATTGGAAAAACATGAATAAAACTGTTCTCTCTTCTGTCATTTCTTATCGTTTTCTTTATTTATTGGAAAAATCAATAAAATGACGCTTGGAGAATAGAAAAACATAAAAACTTTGCTAATTTGGATTTTTTTATGGAAAAATCGTTCTACTAGAAATTAAATCAAATTCCTTAAAAATCAGGGTTTATCAGGGTGCGAAATTCAAAGCGATATAAACTGAATATTATTAGCAGCTGTTTAACCCCTCTGAAACCCTTAAAATCAGCTGCAAACTATGAATCATTCACAATTTCTGAAGCCGTCTTTAGAGAAATGAACCGAATTAATTTATGCCATCAATAAATACAACAGAAAAACATTAGAAAAGCCGCATGTCGTATACGCAACATGCAACTTTTTGTTGACTACGAAATGCCTTAAAAATGCGTAAAATGTTAAATGAAGAACGAAGAAAAATTAAAGCAAACACAAGTAATTTAAATGGGAACAACAACAACAACAACAACACATACAAACGCATGTCCTTAAGCTATTACAAGTTGTAGTTACTGCTTCTTGAAGACATTTTAAAGCTATAAAAAAAGACTTCATAGAAGAATGGATGAAGAGAAGAATACAGGAGTACCGTTTAAAGGTACCGTTTCGAGGGATAGATGTTGCGTTGTTGTTGTTGTTGTTATTATACACCATTTCATACTAGAAACTAATTTTTATTCGTTAGAAACTCGTGCAAATAATTGCAACACCTCTGAATAAAAGAGGGGCCGGGGTTTTGTTGTTGTTGTTGTTGTTGTTGTTGTTGTTGTTAGTTTTGCGATTGCTACTGCTGCCGCTAATTCTCACGCGAAGTCGACTCAGCCACCCGAGTAATTGACACAACAACAACAACAACTACAATAATACTAACAACAATTATGCCAAACATCGACAAGTGTTGTTGTTGTTCTACTTGTTGTTGTTGCTACTGTTGTTGTTGCTATTGTTGTTGTTGTTTTTGCTATTGTTGTTGCTGCTACTGTTGTTGTTGCTGCTACTGTTGTTGTTGCTACTGTTGTTGTTGTTTCTTCAACAGGCACCTGGCCTGCTTTGCATGAAGAGTTCCCTCGCCGCAACTAAAAATAAAGAATCCAACAGAGGCGCAGGATCTCGACAGGATTCAGTGAGGGGGGGAAAAAGAAGTGCTTAAACATGCATGCAACGGTACATGTTCATAGTTGTTGTTGTTGTTGCTGTTGTTGTTTTAACTGCAAGTAGGACAACGACTTCCACAACGCGTCTCACTCTCACGAAGACAAACGAGAGCAAAGCAGAGTGAAGCAGAGTGGAGCAGAATGAAAGCGAGTTACGACGGCTCTCTTTTTTATTTATACGTGTGGATGTATGTACGCCTCTCTGTCTGTCTATCTGTCTGTCTCCCTGCCTGTCTGTCTCCCTGTCTGTCTTGGCTCTACCTCTGTCATTATCATTAGATTTATTATTTTAATATACTCAACACACTACTTAGCATGAGAGGCTTCTAAGGATCCAAACTAATCTTGTATAAGAAGCAATGTTTTGAGTATTATTTCCCAGAATCTTAAAGCTATGCTTGAGATATTTTGTGAATTCAATTTTTATACGAGTATTTTTATTGCTCCCTTCAATGTTCCCAGTACTCTGTTCGAATACTCGATTCGATTACGCGATTACAGCTCGATAAATTGTACGCAAACCTGAATCAGTTCAAATATCGAGCTGAAATCAATTTCCGTTATAATTTAAATGGAACGGCAGCCAACACATTTACACGCATACACACACAGACAAACAGCCACACAAACATACAGCCACACAGCCACATAAACACGTGCTTCTGTTTCTGCGTTTACTTCGAACGGATGACTTGATGGTGTGTGTGGGTGCGTGAGTGTGTCTGTGTGTGGTTGTGTGTGTCTGCAGCTCAGCTGGGTGAATTATACGCCCGAATTACGCGACGATGATAACAATTCGAATAACAACAACAACAACAACAAATACAACTACAACAACACCATCAGCACTCGGAACGCAAAACAGAAATAATAACAAACGTCGAAGAAGAACAGAAGCTCTTCGAAAAAGAATTGAAAGTACTTGAAAGCGGATGGAAAAATATATAGAAGCATAAATAATAGAAATGAAATGGAAAATAAAATCGATTCCTGAAAACAACTGGGGAAAAAAACTGATTTGACCACGAAACTTGAGCAGAGAAAATGAGCCAAAAACACAACAAAAAATTACGAAAAAATGTGACTGGTGACGAAAGAAAAATGGCTTAATAATGGTTCCATACACACACACACTTCCACACACACACACACACGCACAAAGCTACACACATGGATACGAATATGAATGAAAAATTGTTTGTTTTCTTTTTTCCACTTTTCTTTGGTTGATTTTTACATAATGCGAAAAATATCACTTTTCTTTCTGCAATATTTTCATCAATAAATTCGTAGATATTTTCTTCTATTACTGAGAAACTTCCTCAACATTTTCTTCAATACTTTCTTCAATACTTTCTTCAATACTTTCTTCAATTTTTTCCTCAATTTCTCTCATATTTCTCTTCATATTTTCTTGAATATTCCCTTCAATATGATCCTTAATATTTTGCATACCTTTCGTAAATATTTGACCTCAATAATTGCCCTCAATATTTTTCCCCAATATTTTTCCTCAATATTATTCCTCAATATTATTCCTCAATATTATTCCTCATTATTATTCCTCAATGTTTTTTACTCAATATTTTTTACTCAATGTTTTTTGCTCAATATTTCTCCCTCAATAATTTCTTCGGTACCCTTTTTCTGCACTAAATTATAATAATAATAATAATTTCCCAGAGGACTACCAAAACAGGGCTACCAAATATTGACTATCAAACGGTTTTCTGTGGCCGAAACTAAAACAGAAGAAAACAAACGCGAAAGCAAGAACAAGAGAACATTGACGCAACTTTGCACACACCTTTCTTTGGTTCGCGAATCTCGTGCCACCTTTAAACGAGGTTAATTTCGAGACTTGGCCCAGCACACGACGAGCACAAACACGAAACACGACGTCCAACACCAGCACAAGGACTACCAACACCAACACCGACACTGACACTAACACTACCAACACCAACACCAACACCGACAACAAAAACGCATGCACCGTCAGAGTGACACAACGACGACGCGCTTGATTTTCATTTATCGAAATTTTTTCCGAATTCTTTTATATTCTGACCATTAAATTTTATTTTTTATAGATTTCTTGAAACAATTAAATCGAATTCAACTACGATTCGCTTGTCAGATGGTTTTTCTTTCTTTAATTTGTTGTTTCTTCCTTTAATTTGTTGTTTTCACCTTTAATTTTTTTCTTATTTCCTTGAATTTGTTGTTATTTCCTTGAATTTCTTGTTATTACCTTAAATTTCTTGTTATTTCCTTCAATTTTTTGTTATTTCCTTTAATATTATATTATTTTTTCTTCTTTTCTTTTCTCCTCTTTTTATTTTCCTTTTTTTAATACAACGCGTTCTGACAGCGAGCACGAAAATCGAACAACTGGTGCGTCCGAGTGGCGCTGCAGACGATTCTAGGATGAAAACGATTCCCGTCATTGGCTTCGTTCTGCTCGCCTGGAAAAATGAATGGATTCCAGTGGCTCTCATCGGCCTGCTGTGTCAGCTCTGGGGCCAAACCAACGGAGGCCCACCATCAACTGTTCGAAAAGAGCATAAAACCAACAACAAAAAAGTATTGCAAATAATAGCAACAACAACAACAACAATAGTAACAATAACAACATTTATGGAAATGAAATGAATTCGAAAAGCACGCGGTTTTCCTGAGTGCTCAGTGAGTTCCTTAAAATTATGTTGTTGTTGGGTGGCTGGGAGATGTTGGGTGGGCTGGGAGATGGTGGGTGGGCTGGGAGATGTTGGGTGGCTGGAAGAGGTGACTGGTGACTACAATGGGGTGGGGGATGAATTGAACCCCTCAACGTGGCTGGGAAGTGGATTGAAAGGTACTTGAAAGTAACTTAATGATGGCTTCGAGGTTATTTTATTGAGCTTATATTCACCTTAAAGCTTTCTCTACAGCTTTTCGCAGCTTTGTTTTGGTTTGTGTCCAGGCTACAAAAAAACAGAGGATACTACAAAATAACGGTAACGACTTCAGACACAAACGAATATGAGGGAATGTAACGATACTTTCTTGTAACGGTAATACCTTAATACGTAAACCTTTAACACCTCTTTAGTATAAGATGAACTACGATAAACGAAAACCAAACTAAAAAAACTAATAAATAAAAATTAAACAATTTAATTGAATTAATTATTGGTATATAATTGGTTTTAGTAAATCTACTCAGCGTTTTCCTAACAGTAAACAGCTTCCGAATTATATCACCGAGCTTTTAATGTTATTCACCTCATCGTTTAATGAATACCACAAAACACACTCTACAAAAAAATACCTCAACTGCAGCTTCAGCTTCACAGACGGTTTCTCTGCTGTTTTCAATTTGGCGACCTTCCTCAACGGTTTTTGGTGGATTTCCAACAGAAGATGAACCACGAACAACCAACAACAACAGCAACATTAACAACAACAACGAACGATGTATTTACAAAAACACTGCAGCACAATATTTCCAAAGCAGGATTGAGTTTGCGCAATTAAGTTCTTTAGAAAAACTGAAAGAGGGAGGGGAAGGGAGAGGAAGAGAAGAAGACAAGAAGAACAAGAAGAAGAAAAAGAAGAGGAAGATGCAAAGGAAGCTGACGGAGAACAGAGGAGCTTCCTGAATCTAATGCTACTGACGTAGAACAGGCGAGCGATGATGCGGCCAGCGACTCAGTTTGTTTGTGTACCGAATGCCGCGTGTAGCGTGTCACAGGTCACATGTCGCCTAGCTCTGTACTGAGTGTTGTTTATGTAGATTTGGAGAAGAAAGAACATATTATTTTATATTTTTTAGTGCATTTTATTTATAAAAGTTAATTATTTTAAGAGCTTTTTATTATTTAATTTTTACAGTTTAAAAGATTGATTGTTTTAAAGTTGCTACTTGAAAAGTATTTAATTTTAATTACTTTTAAGTTTTCTGTTTCTTTTTTTCTTTGTTGTAGCTGATATTGCGGTAGAACTTCTTCTATTGTCATCGATATGGATAAAAATTTGCCGAAATCTGAAAGCCGCTTTCGATGCAACGTCATCATTATTATTATCATTATCGTCATCAGCGATTTTTCATGTTTAATCGCTTTGCTAAATCGCACTCAATGCACTTCAATACTACGACAGAGAATGAAAGAGATAGAAGGGGCGAGAGAGAGAGAGAGTGTACCAACCCCTCGCTTGAGACCCATTGTTTTGGCGTAGAGCGGAAATGAGATCTTTTGTTGGCAGGCTCAAACTTTTTGCCTTTTGTAACAGTTGTTAGTTTGGGAACAAAGGGCAAGTGACTGAAGAGGAAGAAGGAGGAGGGGGCAAGGGTAGAAAATAATATGGAAGAGGAAAGGGAGAGAAGAGAGAGACGGTCATAGTTTTCATAGACGTCTGCAGAGCATCATTTTTGCAACACTACAAAAACATCGACGGAAGAAGAAGAAGGAGAAGGAGACTCGGAGACTGAAAAAAACAAAAGCAAAAGAGAAGAAAAGAAGAAGGAAAGAGAGAGGCAAAGAGACAGACAGGGACAGAGTGCGAAAGAGAATGGGTGCTGCTTGCATTTTATAGAAGATAAGAGTGTTTAAAAGGCTTTGAATCCTCACGGGGAACGCTTTTGAAGGGGAGGACGAGACGATGAGACTCGATTGTTTAAAAAGCTGATCAAAGAGATTCAAAACATGATAAAGTCGATTGGTTGCAGATATTTTAATGCGGTAAAATTATTGAAAGGTTTTTTAGTTTATTATTATTATAGTATTGAATTTTCAATGCAAATTAATTACTTAATTTGCATATTTCCAAACGTTGAGAAATGTGAATATATTTATTACATTATATGCGTGGTGTAAATACATACACCGCCCATATTTTTCCGGCTTCAACGTTTTTCACTTGCAATGGGATTTGAACTCGCAACCTGACTGGCAAGATTGTATAGCTATTTCGGAACATGCCAACGTTCCTCATTTTTTAGTTGTTCAGCTTTTTTTTAAAATTTTCGTTGTTGTTGTTTTTATTCATAACTCGCTATTTTATTGCTAAATAAACGATCGAATTTCCCACGAAGTGACACCAAAAATATTTTCAATTTCTACAAATTATCGATACACATTTAATGGGTCACTATAAAAAGAATAGCAAAAAAAAAAACGAAATACAAAACTTACAAAAAATAAGCCATCGCATGTTTATATTTGTTGTTGTTAATTGGAATCAGTTGTTGGTTTGTTCTTGTTGTTGTTGTTTTTGTCTTTAATTTCGCAATCATATTTTATTTCGTATAACATATTTTTTTCGTGTTAACCGATAATTTAGACGATGTGTTGTTTGTGTAAAATTATTTCGCAAGACAAACGCTAAAGAAACGGCAAAAAAAAAACTGCAGTTTAAACAAATTTATTGGGTTTATAAGAAGCTCGCAACTGAGCCCCGGACTCAATCAGTCACTCGGTCATTCAATCAGAGAGTCCATCAAAAGAAAGTGTTTTTTAAAGAAACTTTTGAAGTGTTCATCGTCGCGATTTAATCATCAGTGAATATTGAATAAAGGAATAAAAAGGAACTTCAAATCTATCGGAATAATCATCATTGTGGTCATAGTCTTCAAGTTTAACGTCCTCATAATGCAACTCTTCACCATTTTTGTTGCTCTTCTGTTCCTGGTTTTTGCTGCCATCACCACTGATGGTGCCGGTGTCAGTGCGGGTGCCGGTACCGGTGCTGCTCGTGGTGACTCTGCTCTCACCAGGCGTCCTGAGTCATCAGATCGTTCGGCTGCTTCGGATGGTTCTCGTGAAGCTCCTCTGGTGGCATCTGTACAACACAAAAGTGCGTCTTCTTCTTCTCCGTACGTTGGTGGCACTCGCTCTCCACCGTCACTCTGCTCCAACAACTACGTAATCAGCTGCCAGCCCAGCATGCAGCCAGCTCCGTGCTTGTCGGCCCCCCCTTCGATCGCATACCCCCCGAATCTTGGATCCACTGCCACCGCCGCCGATCGTAACGCCGCCGATCGTAACACCGAAGACCGTAACACTGCCGACCGTAACACTGCCGACCGTTACGCTGCCGACCGTAACGCTGCCGATCGTAATGCCGCCTACGTTCCCGCTCCGGTCCCCGCCTATTCGCATAACTACCCGACCTACAGGCTGCCTCAGTGGCTCAGCTTCAACAGATGGAATGCTTATTAAAAGGAATTCGAAGATTGCAGATCCTGAAAATGACAAATAAATAGTGAAAAAAGTGAAAAACTATAAATATACAATATTTTATTATTGAGTTATTCAACAGTTAACAACATAATTTAGTGTTTTGTATTGCTTTTTATAAAATTGTGGAAACTTTTAAATATTATAAAATCTCAATTTTACATCAATTAATTATATAAATCAAAATTCTTACTAATAAGTTATAAACTAACAACAGCAAACAGGATACAATTTTTATAGTTCTAATTAATTTCAATTAAACAGTTCTGTTAAATTTTCAACTTTAAAAATTAATTTCAGTTTCAATAACAACAACAACAACAACTTACTTTAAAAAAGTATGAGAATTTCTCATCTCAGAAATATTTAAATCATTATATTTTATTTATTTTTTTATTTTACAGTATTTTCCAAAATAAAATGTATAATAAAAGGTGTGTGTATAAGGATATCACAGTAGGTGGAATTTATTTATCATAGGAACTCATATTCTAAGAAGAATAGGAGTCCTCTTTTTCTTCTTCCCCTCCCCACCCCTCTTGTACTCTTATTCTTTCTTTTTTTCTCCACTTGACCCTTCATGAAGAGTCACTATTTTGGAGAAAGGTCACATTTTTCGCCAATAACAACTTTTGTAACTAAAGAACATCCATAAGAATCGATATTAATCGATAAAATGAACTCGTATCGGATGTTTGCAGTTAGTCGCACAGAGAGTGATGATTAATTGTTCCTAAACTGGAAAGAAGTAAACAAGAGCGGATGCGGTGTTGAGGGGGTGGTGGTCGTTATTAAATGAGCCGTGATTCCCAAAAATATTATCAAAGGAACAGAAAAATACGAAGAAAAAGCAGCAGAAAAGACAGTAAACCAAACAGTTGAATGAACTACTGATGATTATGGTGATGACGATGATGATAATGATGATTATGATAATAATGATGATAACGATGATGATGATAACGATAAAGATAATGACGTTTACCCTGAGGGCTTAAGTAAAGCGACGAACTTCGAGCCATCATTAAAAATTTGCGCTAATTATATACAAAAGCACAAACAAGTGACCAATGAGAACAACAACAGCAACAACAATGACAACGACAGCAACAACAACAGCAACAACAACAAAAATCAAAGCAACCACAAGAAAATCACTGAGTAATCACAACGATTAACGGTAAAAACCAAAAAATAAAGAAATCAAAACCGAAAAGAAAACGCAAAAGAAATCAAAGATACAAACTTATTATTTTACAGAAGTAATTTTATAAAATAAACAACAAAATAATCTTTTTTTTTACAAAATTTTAATCATCAATTTTTTTAGTCATTTGTAATTATTGCAGAGTTGCCAACTGTGACTGTGATACACTCCAAAGATGCAATTATTTCATTTTTATTACATACTTAAAATCTTTTATTAGTTAAAATTTTTTATGATTCAGACTTTATTCTTATTTAAAATTTATTATTATTCAGAATTTATTGTTATTTAAAATTTATTATAATTCAGAATTTATTCTTATTTAAAATTTATTATTATTTAAAGTTTTTTATTATTTATGATTTATTTATAAATTTATTATTATTATTTATAGTTTAAAAAAATCACAAAATAAACCATAATTATAAATAATGATTGAATTTTGAATCTTTTGGTTTGAATCTCAGGCTTTTCTTTACCTTCATATCAAATTCTGACGATTGTTGGCAACTCTAACATTTGTAACAGGCGTTTCCTGGTCATCATCATCACCATCACCAGCGTCACCATCACCTTTTCTTCTTCTTATTCTTCTTCTTGTTAAAAATCATTACTCAACTTGCTTGTACAAGTTTTTGCTTTTTTTCCCCCCTTTTTTTTCCTTTTTGCTTGTTGAGTTGCTATGAGTTGCCATGAGTTTCGCTGAGTTGCTTTGAGTTGGTAGTGAAAAATCGAAATTAAAAATAAATGGAGCCCGCATTAATTACTCAGTTAATCGCCACTTAAGTGTTGGGCGCTGCGAGCGTTGATCAGTAGGCGGTGCTGCAGTGGTGACGCAGAGAAAGAGAGAGAGAGAACCAGAAAGAGTGTTAACTTCGGCCTGGCCGAAGTTCATATACCCTACACACTTGTACTTAGAAATGAGACGTGGCAATGATCTAATTTTTTTCGTTTTCAATCTCAAATAGCCTGTGATGAAAGACAATATTCATGCCAAGTTTGATGAAAATATCTCTTTCGTTCTCCTGTAATCGAGTTTTATTTAATTAGTGGGCGGACCACGCCCTTTTTTGTAGTCTGTTTTGGTCAAAGACAGTTGATTTGTGAATAAAATTTCAACCTGAAATTCTTTCTACAAGCTGATAAATTGAGCTATAAGTATGAATTAATTATATATTTACTATAAAAAGTAGGCGTGATAATGGTCCGATTTTGCCCATTTTCAATACCGATGAGTTTCTAATGATAGACAACATTCGCGCCAAATTTAATAAAAATATCTCTATTCGTTCTCCTGTAATCGAGTTTTATTTAATTAGTGGGCGGACCACGCCCATTTTTGGTAATCTGTTCTGATCAGAGACAGTGGACTTCTGGACAAAATTTCAACTCCAAATTCGTTCTACAAGCTGAGAAATTAAGCTATAACCATGGAAGAATTTATATTCAGTATAAAAAGTAGGCGTGATAATGGTCCGATTTTGCCCATTTTCAATACCGATGAGTTTCTAATGATAGACAATGTTTGTGCCAAGTTTGATGAAGATATCTCTATTCGTTCTCCTGTAATCGTGATTTCCACAGACGGACAGACGGACAGACGGACAGACGGACAGACAGACAGACGGACGGACATGGCTAAATCGACTCAGGAGGTCACGCTGATCAAGAATATATATACTTTTCTATACCTGTCACGCCTCCTTTAATGCGTTACAAACGGAAGCAGTAAGTGAATATACCCTATTCACTTCGTGTGTAGGGTATAAAAAGAGAAGGAGAGAGGGAGAATGCGAGGAAAACTGTTCAAGAAAGCAAAT
Source organism: Myopa testacea (assembly GCA_949629155.1). NCBI lineage: Eukaryota > Metazoa > Arthropoda > Insecta > Diptera > Conopidae > Myopa > Myopa testacea. The sequence goes on from OX451347.1 coordinate 50,868,424, forward strand.
TTAAAGCTTTTAATTTGTAGATCTGGCAATTAAGTGACTTGAAGAACTGCTCGCGGATTAACTTAACGGTTAATGCGATTTTTTGTTACTGTTATTATTATTATTGTTGTTATTCGTGTTTTAGTTTTAGTTTGGCTGTTTTTTTTTTTTCTTTTGGCACACTTAAACCTCTTTTCTGAGGTGATTAATTTTTTGGAAATGCTTTTTTAGCAAACAGCCAGCATAAAATTCAATGAACTCGTTATTAATTCGGATCATTTTAAAAAATGCTAATGAAAAAAAAGAAGAAAAAGAAGAAAAAACAGAAGAAAAACGGAAGAAAAGACAGAACGAAAGCCAGAAGAAAAACAGAAAACGTCGAAGACGATTTTATTTTATTTTAATTTTATTTTTATTTCTATTTTTTTAAATATTTTCTTTCCTCTCTCTCTCTCTCTTCCTCTCTCCCTCTCTCTCTCTCTCTCTGTCTCTCTCTCTCTCTCTCTCTCTCTCTCTCTCTCTCTCTATGCCTCTCTCTCTCTCTCTCTCTCTCTCTCTCTCTCTCTCGTCCTCTCTTTGATCTCGCTTCTGATTATCGGTTGACACACGCTTTTTTAACCTCCAATTCCACAAAAAAAGTTTACAATTAAAACTACTCGTTGAATTTATAAACTTGTCCGTTGCTCCACTCTCTGTCCGTCTCTCTCTATCATTCTTTCTCTCTTTATTTCTCACGCTCTCTCTCTCTCCCTCTGTCTCTCAACTATTAACGGCACACACCTTCCCGTTTTCGATTTGAGAGTCTCTCAACTCCTCACTCACCATCATCATCATCGCTTTCTTTCGGCTGCTCGACGCGATCGTTTCAGGTGCTTCAGTGTCTTGCTTTCATGGCCTTTGGGGGATTTAAAGATGCTGAAGGGGCAGCGACGAAGAGGAGCAGAGGAAGGGAAGGTCGCAATGCTGACAGTTGAATAAAAAATCATTCATTTCCTAGCGAATGCTGCGTGTAGCGAGTATTTGAATTAAATTATTTCACTACATCTGTTGATTGCCTCATGTTGTTGCTTTAATTGTTGTTGTTGCTTTCGTTGTTGTATTTTATTTAGTGTCTATTGTGTTAGTTGTTGTTTTTGTTTTACTTTAGCTGCTTTTTTTTTTAGTTGCTTTATTTATTTTTATGCTTTATACGCTTTTTTAGTGTTTTTAGTTGTATTTGGTTTCCATTTTTTTGTGTTTTCTTTTATTTCTTTATCATTTGTTTTCTTTGGTCGTTTGATTTGAATTCGTTGTTGTTTTTATTGTTGTTGATTTCTTTTATGCGCTGCTGTTGTGGTTGTAGTTGTGGTTATCGTCGTTGTTGTTGTTGTTGTTGTTGTTGTTGTCGATTTAAAATTTCAACTTCATCCAATCTAATGTCGAGGCGTACTTTTTTTCATATGCGGAAGCGCCACCCACTTTATTGTTGTTGTTGTTGTTGTTGTTGCTACGATTACGTTCGAAAGCGAAAGACGACTTATTTACTATACTGAATTCTTTTCTTATATTTTATAACTTAAAACACAACCGTTCATAAAATTTTTATTTATAAAAAACTAGAATAATAAATAAATAATTAAAAAGATTACCAAAAGAATAGAAAATTAAATAAAAAACTAAAATAAACGACGTTGTCAATGAAATCAAAGTGAGAAGAACCGAAAATCCAAATTTTTTTAAATCCAAAATCGAGTTACCATTTGATTTGATACAAAAAAAAAATAAAAAAAAGTGTCAGTGAGTGAAATGAAAATGTTTCCCTTCAGCTGAACAAAAAAAGTGGGCGGCCAGAAGAGCGATCATAAAAGCGTCAGCCGCGAACAGCTGCCGTGGCACGTTTTATTCGAAGATCAGTCGAGGGCTTTAATTGCAAACGTCAACTAAACAGAAACACACACACGCGAACACACGCACACACATACACATACCGTGGTGGATGGTGGGTTGCTGAGAAGGGGGACGGCTGGACGGGGGCGGTGATGAAATTACAGATTCACAGTGTCAATGATGCACGTTGATGATGCGTTGAATGAAGTGTTCACGGGTGAATAACTGTTGTTGTTGTTGTTTGATTTCCTCATTAACAACGCCATTTTCAGAAGCGATCTCATCGTACATCTTCTTTAACTTCTAACATGCCGATCGGCCGATTGCAATGTTTTTTAGGTCTTAAGACTGAATGCAGTCCGAGAGACAGTACGGTACCCTTACGGTACAATAGACAGTATTTGAGATGTTAGTATAGTCGGTACTTTAGACGGTACTATAGACGGTACTCCGATAATCGAAGGATTTCTTCCATTTGTGGAACATTTTTGATATGCGTTTTTGGGCCATACTACTATAGTACTCGTATATGTCTCTGTGTCTGTATGTGTGTGTGTATGTGTGTGTGTGTGTGTTTGTTTATCTGTGTGGTTATATATTTGTGTTATATCTTTCTTTCTTAGGTTTTTTGTTGCTTTTGTAATTAATACAGCCTATAAATTGAAGTTTTAGAAACATTAAGACATCGTTTTTTATTATTGTTTTTATAACGTCGTAATCTTCATCTGTTTCGCTTCTCCTCTTCTGTGTAGTCTTCCTCCTCCTCTTCTTCCCCTTCTTCTTCTTCCCCTTCTTCTTCTTCTTCCTCTTCCTCATCTTCTTCTTCATTTAATACAGCTTTCCTTTTATGATAAATTGAATAACATGTTCAAATCAATTCTTCTCTTGAATATCTTAAAAAAAAAATAAACTAAAGACACATGAGTATAGTTTTCTAGTTGTTGTAATTATTGTTGTTGTTGTTTTTGTTGTTGTTGTTTTCGTTGATCATTTGTCTTCATACCGAACGAATCTATAAGTTTGACATTCTTTTCGTTGCATCGGAGTCTTTTTTTTTTGCTTTTAAATGTCTTTTCTTTTTTTCTTTTGGTTTTAGTTAGTTTCATGTTTCGAAATCTGAATGAATTTATTTTGGGTTTTATTTTTAATTTTTTTTATTTTCTTTTTATTTTTCTTTCTAGTGTGAAGATGAAAATTTAGGGGACCAGAGAAGCGAATCGTGTTCAAATCGTGTGACATAAAATACAATAGCTTTTAATGGATCATTTTATACAATATATAAATAAATGTGTGTGTGTGTGTGTGTACACTCTATCCTCTGTGTTGTTGTCTCCGAATTCAGTATTATAATCAGTATTATTATTTTCCGTGTACCACCAACTCGATAATTAAACTATTTTTAAATTCCATTTTTTCCCACTCTTAAAAAAATGTAGCCCACAAATTTTAAAATCTGTCCGCTTTGACTTAAAATTTTCTCAGATGCAACAACAAAATCTCTATCTAAGTATCACAGTATATATACTTATTTAAAAACACCCACTAAATCTAAATTATTTCATCGTCATTTCAAGAAATCTTAAAAAAAGTCACCAAAAAGATTTTAATTACGAGTCCAGCAACAAAATGCAACAACAAAATATACAATAATCACATAATAATAATAAAATAATTAACAATACACACAAACAAATAAGAACAACAACAACAACAGCTGAAGTACAGTCGTCTACATCGAGATTTGTGAGCATAGAAAACCAAAAGCTTTCTAGAAAATTTCAAAGAAAAAAACATCAACAACTAAAACAAAATCATCAACAATAAGAACAACAACATCAGTAAACAACAACAATCAAATCAAATACTATAATAAATTAAATAATATTTCGTATTAACGCCAAAAAATAAAAAACAAATCGGAAAAAATTCGGGAAATAAACAATTTTTTCTAAAAAAATACACACTTTAAAAAGATACCGAAAATTAAAAACGTCAAAGTTTCAAAAATTGTCGTCTACTTGAACAGCGGTATTTTAATTTGTATCTGTATCCGTCCTTTTGGCTGTATTTGTATCTTAATAGATGTGTTTTTTATTTGATTTCTTTTGATTTCGTTTTTTTCCAATAATTTTTCTCTATTTTTATGATGATTTTTTATAAACTTCTTCTTTAATTTAGTTTTTTATTTTAGTTTAGCTTTTAAGTTGCTTAAATTTTGTTTCTTTTTCTTTCTTTGCTTATTTTTATTGTCGTTTTAATGTCAATTAAAGCAGCATGAATTAAGTTCTTTTTTTGTCGAATTTTTTTTTTTTTTTTTTTTTTTTTTAATTTTGATTTTAGTGATTTTAATGTTTTGCATCACAGCATCGAGTAAAATGAGCGCGTGTATCTTGCGAATGTGTAGAGAAACGTTTGCGTATGTAGATGTTTCCACGTATCTGTCTTTATAGCCATTAAACGTGGGCCGATATGATTGCCCAATCATGAGTTGTATTTCACCATTTTCTCTTATATTTTAATTTCTGTTGTTTTATTTGGGAAGTAATAAAAATATTCTACTATAGAAATACCCCAAAAATTTCTACAATTTTGAAGCAGTTACATTGTCACAAGAGTTTCTTTAAACTTTAGAATAATTTCCTTAATTAAATTCATTGATTTCATGATCTACTGGGAAAATATATGGATTTCTTATTAAAATCACGAATTAATAAGATTAACCTTTTATTTTAAGACAAAAATGTTTTCTTTATACAATCAGTAAAATTTCTCTATAAAAAAAGCACATTTTTTGTATATTTTAATAAGATTTTCTAGTAAAATACCTGAATAAGGAGATGTTAATATTTTTAGATGGTTCACTGTATAGCTTCTTTTTATGACGGTTTTTAGATGAAACTTCTAGATTCTTATTATTATTAGTTTTCTTATTTTTTCCTCTTTTTCGACTTATTTTTCTTCTTCCTGTCCTTCTTCTTCTTCTTAAAATTCATCGTCTTTCTCTTCTTCTTTTCGTAGTCTTCTCTCTCTTTTCCCTTCTTCTTTAATTCATCTCCTTACATTCTAAAAGAATCGTTTGTTTATCAGTTTTCCGCCTTCGCATTAAAGTAACAAACGATGTTAACACCTTGTCACTGATATTTCCAGCTCCTTCCCCTCCTGCGACTTCCTCCTTCCCCCTCCCTCCCATCCATTTCAAACAAGTAACATTGCCATCAATTTATCATTGTATTAATTTGTCAAACTTGTCGACTTTTAATTGAGTTTTTATTACAATGCAAGCGCCATCGTCTGACAAACTCGACTCTTGACATACGTCGACACGTGACACGCGTCGCGACATGACACACGTCGAAGGTACGACGGAAAAATATTGGGTTCATTTCCTGTCTGTAATTCGAATGAAGATCGAAGAAGAAAACAGAGTAAAGAAACCTCTTGAAAGCATACAAGTACTCGTATAAAAGATTAATTTTTAAAAAGTGTTAAAAAAAAATTACAGAAAAAAGGTTCTAGTAAAGTGCTAAAAGAGGTCATGATCTCTTCTGTCATCTCTCGTGAGCTCAGGAGGTGATGTCGGTGGAAGTAGAAATGAGTTCATCAACATTCATCGGTTTAAGGATGTATCCGTGCTTTTATCATTAGCATTCACTAATTTGTTTGTGTATAGAGTATCTATCGATTATTCCCATTTCTGATGATGATTTTTTAATAATCTCTCATGATTATCGATATTCGATTGTTTCCGGTGATCTTTCGTCATGTTCTGATCTGGCGATATATCGTCGATCATACTCTAGTGATACACGGATGATTTCCCCATCATCTACGAGAATCCTTAATCGACTGCAGATCTGAAATGATTTCTGGATGATATTCTGTATTCTGGCAAATACTGGGAGTTACTCTACGTTTTATATGAGGACGTTTATTGATCATTTTCTATTTTTTATAATCTCTGATGATCTTCAATGATAAACGGATGTTAGTCGATCACCTGATGTTAATAGATCACCTATGATGATACTATGACAAGTTTTTGATGATCCCTGAAGAATTCTGATGACCTGTTAATCTGATGACAGTCCATAATTCTTTAGTGATATTTTCAGTTGATGATTACGATGCCTTTGTATGAATTTTGTATGAGTTCTAATGGGTTCATGGGTTCTAATGGGTCTAATGGGTTATCATTGAGGATGTCTTGAGATCTATGTTGATGATGTGACGACCCTTCATATGAACTAAGGAATCTTTGGTGATCTTTTATGATCATCTGATAATTTTCGAGGATACTTATTCTTAGAATTTTCTGAACCAGCAAGAATGAAGTATACCCGAAATACATGTCATCTACACGAAAATCTCCTCACATCATTTAACGGTTCGTTCGTAACCGTCTTTTATTTTAAAACCCATGATTAGAAAACTAAAACTTGAAATTATTATTAAAGGCAAATCTGTGGAGGAAAGAAAACTGAAAATATTCTTAGGTGGCACCACTGACAACACATGCAACAACTGAGCACAGTGTTTGAAGCAAAGAGAATTCGAGGTGAGAGTAGAACGAGTGCGAACACGTGCTAAAAAACGAAGAGAGAATAATGTTGGTAATGAGCACGGAGACAATAACAACAACAAGAAGAAGAATATGACGAATAAAAAGAAGAGGAAGAAAAAGAAGAAGAACAACAACAATAAAAAATAAAAGCAATCGTAATCACAGTCGGCAACAACAACTCTGAGAGCGGCGACACGGCATCGTTGTGGGTTGTCTGCAGTGCGCAATGTATCAATCCATGTATACATCATTGTATCAGTGTATCAATGTATCAGTATATACATTTATGCTACATGCAGTGCTTAACATTGAACAATAAAATGTTAAGCGAATCGAACAGAACTGAATCAAATCAAAGCGAGTCGAATCGAACCGAACAGAATCGAATCGAAGAGAGAAGTAAAGAGAACAGTTATTTCGGAGGGCGGCCGGTTTCTGTGGATAAACAGAGGATGCGGATGGACAGAAGAGAGGTCAGACATCACGAAAAATAACAACAACAACAACAACCATCAACAATCAACCAAATCAAAGCAAAGCAAAGCAAGAGTAAAGAATCTGCAAGACACAAGTGCGCGCTCATACTTCTACATTTTATCCAGCCGATATACCAGAGCCGGCCGCCGCTTCGAACCCGGTTGGTTGGCTGCTTGCTTGGTTGGTTGGCTCGTTCGACTCGAATTGAATCCAACACAAGCTGGAGCCACACCGAAACCACCGCCATCGCCTGAGTAGTGTCTTGTGGATACACGATGAGTATTATTTTTACTCTGACTTCCTCGTGTTTCTTCTGCTTCGTTGCTTTTTTCTGCTTATGGCTACAATTTTATCGTAGTTCATGTTACGTAGCGAGTGCGATTGCGATTGAGTACCAACAACTACAACAACAACAACAGCAGCAACAACAACAACAACAAATGTCCTCTGTTGCAGTCCGTCCGTCCGTCCGACGAGATACCAGCGAGTGTATCGTGTGTGTCGCTCGCTCGCTCCGTCGGTGCGCCGCGGTAATGATTTCAGTACTTGGCTAGCAATCAGGCGGGTAACAAGTCGAGTTCGTTTGGTGCGCGTGAAGTTACACGATACAAGAAACCAGACACAAGATACAAGAGACACCGTGACTCAGTTTGCAGGCTGGCTCCGTTCGGTACGATTCGGTTATTGTAATTGTTGTTAATTCGATTACAACAACAATTAATTACGTGGCGTACTTAAGCTTTGACATTCCTATTGTTGTTTTTATTGTTGTGTTGTCAACAGCATACAACAACAATTGCAGTGACATTCAACAAAAACAGTTGCAGTGACATTCAACAACAACAAAAATATAAACAACGCAGAAACACAAAAAAAAAAAAGAAATGCCACAAGTTTTTGTTTCCGGTGTGACAGAAAAAAAAAAGATTTGAAAATAATTAATTTTTTTAACTAAACTTTAAATCGATTATTATACTTAAGAAATCGAGTTAAAAGTAAAAAACAGTGAAACAAAATTTATTCCGCATTTTTTCAAAAGATTTTCAATAATTTAAAAAAAAACAAAAACCAAAAAAAACCCTTTAATTTTCGGTGAATTAAACAAAAACTCAAATAATAACACTGAACAAGCAACAATTCAAATAAATTCTGAACTAAATTCTAAATAAAATAAAATGATTACCTAACATAATGAAATCAAATAATTTTATGAATTCCACGAATTAAATACAAATACTTATCCATAAAATATTAATTATAATGATAATAATAAGCAACTGAAATTAAATAATTAGTTTTATATTCCATTTAAATTGTTTTTTTTTTACTGAAAATAATACCAACATATTTTTTGATTAAATAAATGAGCAAATTGTAATGAAAACAATTTAAAAAGAATTAATTTATGATTTAATCGATTACTGTTTGTTTTCTACAATATATTTCATAATTTTAAATAATTTTAATCGCAATGAAATTAATTATTTATGCCATCTTTAAATTACATCATTTAATTAATTATTATCATTAATGTAACTCATTTTATACGAAGAATAAAGAAAACGAAAAAAAGGAGATTAAACTATATTAATAAAAATCGGGAAAAGAATGAAAAATACAGAAAAAAATTCTAATAAAGCAGGTGAACAAAATTGAATGAAAAAATGCACTCGATTGCAGTTTTTTGCTATCCGAAAAAGCTTTCAATATTTTTACAGACATTTCAACAAACCAAAAAGTGACAAAAGTAGTTATTCATTAATTAAATTATCCTTAATTACTTAAAATCTATTCATTTCAACATTTAAAATTTAGTTTTTGCATTTATTTTTTAGTTTTTCTTTCCATTTAGTTAATATTTTTCTTTTCTCTTCGGTAAAAAGTATTATTTTTATTATTATTACTGTTATTATAATTCTTATTATTATTACTCTTGAATTAAAAAAGAATTGATTTATTTTATGTATTATTAAAGTAAGTGATTTATTTTGGCTAATTTATTTGGTTTTTCATTATTATTGTTATTATTGTTGGTACTTTTTTTTTTTATTTCCGTTATTAGTTGGTGTTTTTTGTTGTTGTTGTTGTTGTTGTTGGCTTCAATGTGCCTAATTCATTCATTCCGACTGCATTCAGTTTTGCATTTAATTGCCTTCATATCTTTAATGGCAAAGATATCGTAATAGCAAAGTCACAAGCTCGCTAATGAAATTTGCAACAACAACAACGGCAACAACAACAACAACAACAGCAACAATAAAAACAATTAAAGTCGTCTGACTTATTAATGGATTTTTGGGCAGCTGCTCTGGCGACGGCAGACTGACGTCCATTTCAACGAATTCACCCAACCGCCGCCCCCTCAGCGAATCACCTGACTGCATTTTTGCAGTTAATTCAGTTACATCATGCCTCGGCACCCCATTAACCCCCTTAAGCCCCCGTTTACCCCCGCCACCTCCAAAGAATCTCCACAATTCATCAATTTTGGTCTCTCTGTTGGTATGTTTTACGGTCTGGCAGCTTTGACTGTTGAACTCTGCTGTTTTTGTTTTTATACTGACTGTGATTTTGTACATTCTTAAAATCGTCTTCAAATCGCCTCCAAATCGTCTTCAAATCGCCTTCGAATCGCCTTCAAATCGCTTTTAAATGCTGTCCGTATTTCTGTCTCTCTCTTTGTCCGTCTGTCCGTTTCTTTCTATCGTTCTTCAGTGAACGGTGCTTCATTTTTTTCGGCTTGTCAACCAGTCTGGCCACCTGCTCGAAAGTCTGCTTGATCACCTGCTCGACTGTCCTCTGAAAAAGTGGACTCATCTTCATTTCTCGCCCGTTCATCGATCTACGAAACTTTTCTCTCTCTTCGTTGGAAGTCTATTTATCCAGCTGCTTGATATGTACAACTGACAGTCTGTCTGTCTGTCTGCCGACTTGTCGCAAATCTCAGTCACTATGAACTGAAATCAGAAGAGTTTGCGACATTCGTAGATAAATCATGAGATATACAAATAAATCAAACGATGACTATAACAACAATAATAATACCACTGAAATTAATAACAATAATAATAACAATAATAATAACAAGAATAATTGTTACAACAACAACAACAACAACAAACATCTACTACTACAAACACTCATCGTAGCGCATCTTTTTTAATGTTTAACTAATCCGGAGATTTTTTTCCACGTTTTTCTAATATTTTCCATTGAAATCTGTGCAAAAATGGTTGGTTTTTTGTTGTTGTTGTTTTTTATTTTTGTTTTTTTTTTCGTATTTGTTTGTGTTTATTTACTGCATCTAGCAAAATTAATAACGGAAGCTGTGCATTTTATTAATCAAGCTGGAAAAAAAATCGAAAAAAAGCTGAAACTGCTTGTTATAACAACAACAATAAAAAATAACAACAACAACAATAATAATAACAGAATAGAAGCGGCAATAAAAACAACAACAACAAAACATCGGATGCCGCCGCATGACGCTGAAATGATTAAAATTTAAACATTTTTCTGTCGCTTATAAACGCTTCACATCTACGATTTGACGATTTGTCTGTTTGTCGTCATTGTTGTTGAATTGCATTCACAAACAGAAACACAAACTATAAAAAAGAAGAATTATATTGAAACTGTTGCGAAAAAAACTGTTAAAAAGACTTTTAGAAAGAATATTGAACCACTTTTATTGAAAACCTTCATTAAAGACAGTTTATTAAAGCAATTTCTTTAAAAAGAAATAATTTCAAAAATCGTATTTACTGTTTTTATTCGTATAACGAAAAATAAAATTGCCACGCCTTTTAACAATCATCAGTTTTAATTAAATCAAAGTTTTAATTAAATTAAAACTGTTTGTATGTTATTTTAAGTGTCCCTCCCAACCTTTCTCCCTCTCTCTCTCCATCCCTCTCTCCCTCCTTCTCCTTCCTTATTTTCCTGTAATTGTGTGTGTGTGTGTGTGTGTGTGTGAAATGTTCCTCTTTTTTTAATATTAAACCCCATTTTTTTAAAATTTTAGCCGCATCTCATCGAGATTACCAGCTGCTGTAAAAAGTGATTAGATTTAAAAAAAAAACACAAAAAAAAATACTTTATTAAAAACATCAAAAAGTGAACGAATTAAAAGTTTAAATAAAATTAATAAAGAAAATGTTTAAAATTAAAATAATTGAAGATTTTTTAATGTAATGTGAACATGATTTGATTTTAATGAAAAACAATAACAACAACAACACTTATAAATTTAAGAATAAATACAACAAAATACAAAACTTAAAATAACGCAATTTATTTGAAGAACTAAATAAGAAAAACTAAAAAAAAAAAAACACTAAAAAATAAAACGAATTCAAATCAAATCAGAAGTAATATAATTTAAATAAATACAAAGATACAAAAACACCGATTTTGAAACATTTTTTCGGTGAACCCAACAGAAAGAAAAAATACAAAAAATACTCGCATTCGATGGATTTCGTATGAACTCAAGGTGTGTATGGAAAAAAGTAGAAATAGTATAGAAATCTAATAAAATAATATAGTACAATATATAAATCTAATAAAGGAAGATAGTATTTAAATCTAATAAAAATCCAACCATTTTATTTATTTTTATTTGTATTAATTTTGATTTTAGTCCTGTTCTTAATAATTAAGAATATCAAATAAAATTCTTGTATTTATTCACTTTAAAGTACAGTGTATTTAAAAATTCCCTTTGGTTATAACGGTATATATCTTAAAGTCCCTTTTTGCCCCCAAATCGACTCAAAGACAATCAACTAGAAACAAAAAGAGAGAGAAATACAAAAGCAACTCTTTTTCCCTGTTGGAGGTCATTAAAAAAAAATAACATTTGGCAAACCCAGTAATAAAAATAAAAATAAAGCCATAAAATATAAAAACAAAAAGAATAACAACAACAACAGATAATAAAAACAATAAGTACAATAAACAAAACCAAAAAATAAATAAGAAGGACAACTAAAAAAGGAAAAGAAACCCAGAAACATGAAGAAATCACTTTAAATACGCGGTTTTCCATTATTTTGGTTTTTCTCATTTATTTTAGAGACGCTTCTCTCCTCTTCCTTTACACCATTCGCTCTCTATCTCTCTCTCTCTCTCTTTGACCCTCCGATAGACACCGTTACAGGACACACCACAACAAAAAAAAACGAAACCAGATAATTAACAATGCTTATTTATCTAAAATGGCGACGAATGGACGGCGATGTGAATAGCGAAAGGAAAAAAAAAATAGAAAATTAAAAAAGGTACTTAAAAAAGTAGAAAAGTTTTAAAAAGTGGAAAAAATTTGAACCAAAAAGAAGACGGAAAAAAGTGGGGGGCGGAGATGGAGAGTGGTTATCGAAAAGGACGAGATGAGAGATTAAAAGGGAAGAAAGTGGAGTAAAAAAAGGATAACATAAAAAGGAAAGCAGAGAGAGCAAGGAATAAAGTAAGAATAGAGTAAAGAATGAGAAGAAAGAAAGATGATGATTATTATTACTTGTCCTCGTTTTGAACAAGAAAACTCTATTCTAACAAAAAATCTACCATAAAAATTGATCTAAAATTTGGCACATTTTGAAGGTAATGAAATAAAGGATAAAAACTCTTGGAACACAAAAAAAATTTACAAAATACAACTCAAAATTTAACACTTAACTGTAATAAAAAAAAAACAAGGAAAACACAAGAGTTCCCTAATAATTAGATGCCGAAATATGCACATAAATTCAAGTACGAAAAATTATCATAAATATGATCATAAAAACAATAATAATTCTTCAAAATAATTGGCCATAAAATACAAAAGTTATGCAGTTAAAAAGAAGGGTTGCAATGAGTGGTCAATCAAAGAAAAAGGGTCGCGGGAAGGACGAAGGGAGAAGCAGGAGGAATCCAAATCAACTTAAATTAAAGAAGAAAGCATCAAGAAAGCAGGAACAAAAGAAAGCAAGAAAGCAAGAGCAAAGAAATCTTCCATAAAATGATGAAACTAGCAGTAAAACACCAAAAAAAGACGGGGTTCTTCAAAAATTAAAAAAGAAAACAAACACTCACGATACAGAAAACGTTGGACGGAAAAAAAATTGAAATCATTTCCCCAATAATAGCAAAACAATAATAACAATAATAATAATAATAATAAAACCATCATCAACAACAACAACAATAGCAATACTAACAAAAAACCGTTTCATTGCCACCTCAACGACGTCGTTGATACTCACAGATACTCGTTTCGAAATACAAAAAAAAAGGATTTCATTGAACAGCAGCGCCGCCATCGACGTCGACGGTGAGGATGACGTTGAAGATGGTAGAAACTTCGTCCTTTTAAATAGTCTCAGTGGCGCCTCAGTGCTGCAAAAAAAACCACACACACAACAACAAAAAGAACAAAAAGAACATTGAAGCAGAGAAAGCAAAAACAATGTGACGGCAGAAGTGAAGCACATCAGAAAGAAAACCAACTGAAAGCGCACTCTTAAGTAGCTTCCTAGCACACCTTCGAGGACGCCGCGGCTCGAAAGAAGGAGTCAGGACGAGTGTCTGGTGAGGACGAGTTTCTGGTGAGGACGAGTTAGGATCTGTTAGTAAACGAGTGCAATTAAATGCTTTAGATAAGCTGAGATTTTTTTGTTGTTGTCCTTTTTTAGGTGGTTTTTTAGATTTTTTTTTTTCTTATATTATTATTATTATTATTAGTAGCCATCCGTCCGTCCTGTCTCTCTGTCTATCCGTCCGTCCTGTCTGTTTGTCTATCCGACTGTCTCTCTGTCCATCTGTTCTCTCCCGGAAGTTTCAAGATGTAGATTATTTTGGCTAATATTTTTATTATTATTATCATTATTATTATTATTGCTATTATTATACAAAAAAAAATTTATTATCATTATTGATGCTATTATTATCATTGCTATTATTATTACCATTATTATTATTATTAATTTTATTATTATCATTATTACTCTTAATATTGTTGTTATCTTTGTTGTTGCGCAAACTTTTGCCTTCTCTCTTTAATAGTTTTCTCTTTCTACAGATTTTTTTCCTATTTTTTGTTGTTGCTGTAATGCAGCCGTTTTTTATTGTCGATTTTTTCCAGATGCGTCAGTTCGCTTTTTTTTCGCTTGCTTCCTTGCTTTTATTTGTTCGTTTTCCTTTTTATTTTCTTGTTTTTTTTTTCTTCTTTATTCGCTTTGTCCTTGCTTTATTGTTGCTGTTCTTGTTTTATTGTATTTTATTGCATTTCTTGATTTGGTCTACTTTGTTGTTGTACACTTTTTCCGTCTTTCTCTTCGATAATATGGCACATTCTTTGATTTAGCTAACTTTAGTACTTCATTTGATGTTATTCCATTTAAAGTTCCCAACATTTTTTAATTAAATTCAAATATAATTCCATGTTAATAAAATGTTCCTCGTTTTTTTTCGTATTTCGTATAATATTTGAAACTTGTATTTAATTAAAATATTATTTCGGGGTTCAGCAAAAAGCAAAAATTCAACATTTGAATCCTTGACGTGGCTTAAAATTGAATTTTAAATCCTTCTTTAAATCAAATTAATCAATTTTGAGAGAGAGAGAGAGAGAGAGAGAGAACTTATACCAGAAGAGATAGAAGAGAAGGGACAAGAGTGAGGAGCAGAGAAGGCGCCTAAAAACTGTGGCCTTATAACACATCAGCCTCTTATTCCCTGTCTTTTTCCTGCCCCTTCCATCTCACTCTCTCTCTTCTCTCTCTCTCTCTCTCTCTCTCTCTCTCTCTCTCTCTCTCTCTCTCTCTCTCTCTCTCTTCTTCTAATTCACTCACAACCCTTTTTACAGCCCGTTTCTCCGTCTCTTTTCTTCTCTCGTTCAACCGAAATATTTTATTAACTCACAAACAACCATACGACCATCACCATCAACACCTCCACCGCCATCACTCAGTGTGTCCCAATTCTCCGCGGACACAAACCCCTCCACTCACCGCACTCCTCGTCCAACAACCCTTCTGCACCCACACTAAATAACACCAAAAAAGCAGCCTGCACATTTAATTCAACTCAGCTGCTGCACTGCGTTCTGGGATGCAGCAGAATGACGGGGGGTGGGGGTGGGGGAGAAACGAAAGAAGCTGCTGCTGCAGCGCTGAGAGGGAGAGGGGTGTAATATTTGTAGGGTGGCACTCGGTGGGTGGCTGGATGCCTGGTCGACTGACTGATTTGATTCTGTGTGGAGGGAGTGTCGAGGGGCAATCTAATGCATTTTCTAACGCAGTCGCACATCCATAACAACAACAACAACAACAATAACAACATCGACAAGAATAACAATAAAAATAACCAAAACAACAACTACATATAATAATAGCTAAGCCAACGAAAGCAGAAACAACAAATCGCAGTAACAACATCATCAGCATCAACAACAACAGCAACACCAAAAACAACAACAACAACAACTGCAACAACAACAACAGCAACACCAAAAACAATGTTGCAAAGCCTAAAATCTAATAAAAATTCAAATTAATAAAACATGAGTTCGTTGAGTTGGTTGAATTGGTGTCTCGGTGGTCGTGTTGGTGTTTCTGGTGATTCTGTTGTTGGTGGGTAAGCGTGATAGCGGAATATTCGGTTGAGAGGAGGAGCAGGAGATGAGGGAGAATGCTTTTTACTACAGCGGGGTGAGGGGCAGTATAGAAACTCTATTAATTGTGAGAACAAAATGCATTTTAATCACACACACACACACACAAAAATATGCACAGCCACTCATGCAAGAGTGTATGCGGCGGATGGTTGGCGACAACAACAACAACAAACGCTACAAAAACAATCAAAACAACAAAATTTAACAACAACAGTAAACAAAGTAACAACAAAGTAAGCACCAACCATGGAAAAGAGTGGCAGCAATAATAACAACAACAACATTAATAGCGACAATAACAACAACAACAACAACAATAATAATAACAACAACAATCAACTGAACTAAATGCTGGGCATTTCAATGCATTTCATTTGCTACCCTCTCCACTCCGCTCTCCAGACAATCGTGTTGTTGTTGTTGCATACAGTAGAATAACATTTGTAGCATTCGTTTTTGTAGATCTTGTTGTTGTTGTTGTTGTTGTTGCTCTCGTTGTTGTTGTTATTATTGTTATTTTTGTTATTTTATTTCTATTGTTAAATACATACAATGAATCAACGTTTGCTGTTGTTGTCGTCGTTATGGTTGCTCTAGTTGCTTGTTATATTCGTATATTTCTACAATAGTTGTTGTTGTTGTTGCTATTGTTGTTTTGTTGTTGTCATTGCAGTCATTCACACAAAATAATGAAATTGTGCCAGCCGCCCGAAACCACAACAAGCGGCTCCACTCAGACGCTCTCTTTCTCTCAGGCTCACACTCGCTCGCTCTCTCTTCATCTATCCCGGTCTTTCCACTTTTTATTTCGTTCACTCACACCCTCTCTCTCTCTCTCTCTCTCTCTCTCTCTCTCTCTATATCTCTCTCTCTCTCTCTCTTCAACCGAATCCTTCGGTTGCAATCGGCTCCATGAAACCGTCGCACGTTTTTCTTTCTTTAACCCATCTGCTTCCCCTACGTTTCCCCCCCTCCAATCCTTCTTTCCTTATCAACCATCATTCCAAACATATCCGAAGGATGTTCAAGAGCAAACGTTGTCCGCATTTCGCAATCGCAGCGTTGAATTTGAGACAAGAGAGTCTTTAATTGTTTTTGCTTTTGGAATGATTTTTCCCCGTTGTATTCTCCAACTCTTCAGTTCTGCAGCTTTGAGAACTGAACAATCTCGCTCTCTGTCTCTCTACTCTCTCAGTCGCTCTGTCCCTCTCTCTCTCTCTCTTCAATGACTTATCTTCGCTGTTCTCTTTCTCATTTATATTTTTTTATTTTGTTGTCTGGATGACTTTATTTTATATGCTGTCTGTCATTGTATCTGTCTATCTGTTTATATGTCTATCTGTATGGCTGTCTGTCTATCTGTCTGTCTGTCTGTCTGTCTGTCTGTCTGTGTCTCTTCCACTTCGGTTGCTCCAGTAAAATTTTCTGCATATTTTGTGTCATCGTTTTTCGTTTGTTTTTGTTGGTGCTCACTGCATTTTTCTGCAAATGTTTTTGTTTTCGTTTGTTTTCGCGTTTTTATTTCAATTTCACTATTTTTCTCTTTTTTCCGATTTTCAGCCGACAAAACAGCTGAAAAAGCACGTGTCGCCAAACGCGAATTTTTTTCACCGTTACTGCTGTCGTTGTTGTTGTTTTTGGTGTCCCCAATGCTCACTGACGTTGTTGCTTTTTTTATCGCTCGTGATTTTTTTGTCATCGTGGTTGTTGTAGTCGTCGACGTCGCTGCTCACTCTTTGCTTTTTATCGTTGATGATTTTGTTTTTCGTTTTTCTCCCTCGGCTTTCGATTTTTTTTCTTCTTCTTTACTTCCAACTTGTTATTGAGTTCGTGTTGTTGTTGTTCTTGGTTTCGTTATTGTTGTTGTCGTTGTTGTTGTTGTTGTTGTTCAAGGGTAGACAGGATAAAATGAGGAAAACCCTAACGACAGAGGCGTCATTAGCTACAACAACAATAACAACTGTGAATGCTGTCGTCATCACAAACTTGATTTCTTTTCTACCACATCACTGAATGTTGTTGCTGTTGTTTTTGTTTTACCTCTGCTTCTACTGCGACAAATTAACGTTTTTCTTCTTCTTCCTTTCGTGCATCGTCTTTCCACGTTGACTGAGTTTGCAAACGTAATGAAAAATTGCATAAAATCATTGCTGAAAAAATTTGCCACCACAAAAAAAGCAAACGCTTTAAAATAATTAGAGTCGCATTATTAAATATCGAACTGCGGGGAGGCGAAAATCAAATGAATTGAAATTTGTGCATTGAAGGAAAAAAAGAACCGAAAAAAATTAAAAAGGGGGATTGAAATAAAAAGGTTAATAATTCTGTGTTCAAATTTTCACAATAGAATTTCTTGAACGTTTTATAATTGAATTGATAATAATTATAATAAACATTTTCGCCCCCTTCGAAACGTTAAACCGTTAAGATTTCTTCTTCATCTTCTTTCTGTAAAATTGCACACGCAGCTTTTTAAATTCAATTCGTTTTCTCTGCGAGCGAAAGACGTGTTGTTTTCGCTCTTCATCACTGCGCTCACTCTTGCAACTCACTCTCATTCTGCCGTCATCGTCGTCGACGTCGCCGCCAACGTCGGCGCCATTCACTTCGCTCGTTGAATTTTCTTCAGTCACATTTTGTTGTCGTTTTTTTTCTTCATTGGGGGTGACCGGTTTTTGTTTTCTTGCGGCTTTTTTTTAATGGAGCAGAATTAAAACGACGGAGAGCAAAGAGCGTTGCCAGAGGGAAAAAATAAAGTGTAAATATTAGAATATGTTCGATGGAGCGTGTTTTCCTCTCTTCTCGCTCTTTCTCGTTCTCTTCACAAAATTGAAAAAAATAAAGAAAAGAGAAAAATCAGATAAAGTCAGCTGTTTTTATTATACTTAATTTCAGTTGATCTTCATTTGAGTTTAATAAATACGAGGTTGGTCACCTTAACAAAACAACAACAACAAAAAACAACAACAAAATAAAACATACCAGAAACTAGCTGCTCCCAGCAACAACCCAAAAAAACAGCGATAAATAATCTTTTTTTCTTAACTTTTTCTTTGGCACCCTCAACAAATTAACGAGTGGTAATTTTTTATGACCAAAAATTAGTGGTTACATGAAATATTAATTGTAGCTTTAATAATAACACGAGTAACAACAACAACAACAACAGCAACAACATAGCAAACACTCACTTTGAAGTCGAAGAAGTCGCTAAGTTTAATTTATGTACTAAAACAAAAATTAGTAGCCGCTGCGAAATTTAGTCAAATTGCAGGGTAATTTTTAAATATTGTATAATTTGCATTTAATAGAAGTAAACCATAAACTTGTCGTGAAGTTAAAACGGACATGCAACCGCAAACAACAACAACAAAATCATCATAAATCTATACTAGAAAAGATTAAAGAAACGTTTTTAATATTAAAGAAATTTATTAAATTAAAGAATTTATAATAATTTCCTTAATAATGATTTCTTTTTAAGTAATTTTTTAATAGTGACTTAAATACTGCTCATTTAAAAGATCCTTGAAGCGTTAAATGAATGAAGTGTTTAAAGAGGGTTTAAAATAAAATATGATGGAGTTTTAAAGCTCAATTTTATTTGTAAACATGCATAAAGGACATTTTTTCACTCTGCTATATTTAAGTCCAGTTTTTTTTGCTAATCTTGGATTTTTTCTGATATTTTCGAACTAGATTTTTGTAGATTATTTTTATTGGTTTTTAATACACTTAAAAGTAGATTTTTGTTTCTTTTTCACTATCCTCAAAAATAATGCGAATTCTTATTTATTTTATTTTTATTTTTGCTTAATTTTTTAGTCAATTATTTAATATTTAGTAGAACGAAACGCGCCAAGTTAATTAATAGTTAGTACGAGGACATAATTTTTATGAGCAACTCATGTAAATTCTGAATACGAAATTAATAACAACTGAAGCAGAAGCCAAAGCTAATAATTAGACTAACTAAACATAAAACACGAGAAAAAAAAATGCGGAATTGCCGACGCCTCAAAGTGGGCGGGTCCCACAAAAAAAACGTACATGTAAATATTATATAAGGACATTCTTGTTGTTGTTGTTGTTGTTAGAAAGTAAAAAATAACAAAGTTGGTGAAAACAGCAGGAGGTAGAAAGAGAGAGAAGGAGAGAGCGAGACTCTGTTACTCGGGAGTGTAAACTTTTTATTGCTGTCGTCATGGTCTTTTTCTTTGTTGTTGTAGTTTATGTTGTTGTTGTTGGTTCTATCGCATGTTAGTGCAACATATCAATTACAATTACATGAATGCTGCAAATTAATACGACAACAACAACAACAACAACAATTATTATTATGCTACAAAAAACTATGACAAAAACGGTAGCAACGGACAAAAAACAGGGGGGTGGGGGAACAACTGATTATGATTAGCATTGAAAAGGTACAAAATAAACGATAACAACAACAGCAACAACAATCAAAATAAAAAAATTAATTGTTTAAACCTACGAGTAATAAAAGTGGTGACCGGTGACCGGTGACCATTTCGTAAACGTCATCGTAAACAAATTACAGCAAGAATTAGAATAACAACAACAACAACAACGATAACAATAACTTTAACTACATCTATGATAAGTACAACAACAAACAGCAAATACAACAACAACAAAGGATACATTAAAATCTGTCAATGCGAATAGCTGAAGGTTCAAGTGAGGGTTTGACATATCAGAGGGTCAATGAATGAAGACGGGGAGAGTGGCGAGGGGAGGGCATCAAAGAGAGGGGTTAAAGTCAAACGTGGATGGTGCTCAGATCATTCGGCTGGATTGGGTTGGGCTGGATTGAGTTTTAGTGGGTTGAATTGGGACGGGAACGACGAAAATTATGCAAGAACATTTTAATTGCATCCTTAAACACATGTAAAAACGATAAAACCACAACAAATGCAACATTATTAATAAAAATAATAATAATAATACAAAAAAAATAACAATAACAATATTATCGTTTTTCTTATTAAAAGAAGCAAATACCACGGATAATTCACAGGAAAAGACTACCATCCACTCAGACAGATCAACCCACATCCGTTTTCTGGGCGTTTCTTGTCTGTCTGCACCCTTCCTTGTACTGTCCTTTCTATCTTTCTGTCTTTCTATATCCATCCGTCCATCTGTTCGTCCGTCTATCTACCGATATGCCTCTCTTCATCCATATGATCTATGATTCTAGATTTTTAATGTTAATTTTATGCATATATAATCCTTAAATAGCCATTTTTAGTAGCTTTTTTGTCTGCTTTTTTTGTATTTTTCGTGTATTTTGTGTTTATTTTCTATATTTTCAAAGCACGTTCAAGTAATAAAAACAATATTCCTATTATTCTTATTACTATTATTATGACTGCTTAAATATGGTTATAATGACAATGATAATAACAGCAACAACAAAACGACGAAAAAGACAACAACAACAACAACAAGGAAAACAGTTAGAAGCAACATTAAATGATCCATGATAGTTGAACGAATTAGCTTAAAGGAACCCTTTTTTTAGTGTCACCCTTAATCTCATTACAACAACAACAATAGTAGCAACCCATTAAAACAGAGAAAAGTTTCAACAAAAATTATTGCAATTATTAGTACGAGAGACATTCATTGTTTATGCATGGTTAATGCGACAAACTGTTGTTAAATGGTATGAAGAGGAGGGAGTGGCTGAAGGGGGCAAAAGGGGGCGAAGGGGGGATTGTGGTTGAGAGATGGAAAGAGGAATAAGTAGTTGATGTGATTCCTTCGTCAAGGAATTGATGACGGATGGTATTTACAGATGGTATTTGACAGATGGTTATTATAAAAAATAATTTTGAGTTTGTCTTTTTTTTTGCCTTTATAATTCACAATAAATTATTCGAGTAGTTATCGAAAAACAATGAAAAGTATTCAATCCAAACAAATATTTTGTCACTCAAGGATGCCAGCCACTCAGTCAGTAATTCATTCCATCTTCTGGTTCATTCATTTAGTAAGTTTGTCATTATGTCAATCATTCATTCATTTATTGAAATTTGTGTGTATCAAGTTTGTCATTCTTTTAGGAATTCTAATTATTAATCGAGTTCTTTCTTTTATTCTTGGTTGATTTGGACCAAAAGTGTTACTCCATCATTACTTTTTATCTTCTTCTATCTCACTCTCTCTCAACCCGCGCCCAATCTATCCTTTCTTACTCACTTCAACCCTTCACGTCTCCGTCGAGATTTTCTGGCCAGTTTTCATTTCTTTATTTTTGAAAAGATTCCCGGCATTTTTTTACACTTCAAATCGATTCGATTTGTTCATGTTGGTTGTTGTTTTTGTTGTGGTTGGTTTTGTTGTCGTTTTGTTTCATGTGCTGCCAATAATTAACCACGACGAGACCGAAGCAGTTCGGATCACGACGCCCAATAAATAATGCGCTGTTTACGGAAGGAAGCGTTGCCACCTGCACACAGTTACACAACCACACACATCTACCGAGATCGGTTTAAGGCACAAAAGTACTTACCACCCCTCACCACCCAGCTCTCTCTCTCTCACTCTCTCTCACTCTGGGTGGCTCTCTTCTCTCCCACAAAATATCACTCCACGCCTTTCATTTATTTCACCAAAGCGACTCTCTTCTGTCGTTTACTTACCTCCTTTCGTATTTCTTTTTTTCTTCTTTCCTTGTCATTTTCTTCCTCTTTTTCTTCTTTTTATTCTCTTTCTCATTCTTCATTCATTATTCTTCTTACATCATCGCTGTTATCGGCGTCGACTCTTGATGAGTCGAGGCCGAAACGTCAGAGACCACGTTAGCCCTCTCTAAACCCCTAAAATATACCACATATGAGGTGGGTAAATAGGAGAAGAAATGCGAAGAGACCGGAAAAACCAATGCAACGAAGAGAAGAGAAGAGAAAAGAAAAGAGGACGAGCTTTTAACTTTTGTAATTGATATACATTAATTATAACAACAAGAAGAACAACAACAACAACTGATACAATGATATAAACAAGAAGAAGAAGAAGAAAGAAAAGGACAACAACACTAACAATAACAATAACAATTATATTACTAAACTGAAGAGACCAACAACCTCAAAGGACTTCAACACGTCCATCTGTTGTTATTGTACTTCTTTCGTCTCCTGCTTTTACTGCGCCGTCTTGATTGGTGTTGTTGTTGTTATTCATTCTATTTAGAACTTCGTACAACGACACACCTTTTTTTGAATTTTATTGCCTTTGCGTCCGATTTAATTTTTAATGATGCGATTACAGTCTTGACATGTTTTTGTTGTTGTTGGTAATTTAGTGGTTTATTTTTCTTGAGTAAATCGCGAAATAAATCATGTGCAATTTCATTCTATGTATTTATTTACTTTGATAATGAAACCAATAGAACATTTTTCCTAAATTTTTTCTCCAATTTTTCTAAGTGATTCATTTATAATTCGCAATCAGATTTTTTTACAACGTTTAAATATATGTAAAAAAATTATTTTAATAATTTTTCTTACACTTACGCTAATTCTTCGTCACCCTCCCCCCCCTCTTTTCCGGGACCCCTTCATCATCTTCTTCCTCTTCAAAGAAATTTTCAAGAAAGAATGAAGAATATTAGAAAAGTTTATGAGAATTTAATGAAAAGTGGCTGTCAATAAAACCTGTCACAATGGAAACGACGAATATATAAAAATATATAAATATATGTATATATATACTGTGTATATTATACATATATATACTTTAACATTGTCTGTATGTACGACATACTTAATATGCAAAAATTTATTGAACTGTCATCGGGAAGAAAAAATATACTATAAAAAGTATAAAAGGAAGATCAGAAATAAATCGTAGCTGAGGACACGAATGTCGAAAGGAGTCCAAGAAGGCAACAGAAGAAGAAGAACAAAACTAAGAAGAAGAAGCAGAGGACGCCGAGGAAGAAGAAGAGACACCCAAACAGTCACGCATTCAAGAATGCTAGAGAAATGACATTACGAAAAGATGGAGGCACTCATGGAAGTGACAAGACAGAGACAGACATACATATAAGTCACGAAAAAGTCAGAGAAGACAAATAATAACAATAAGAATATTATTCTATACAGTATTATATCACCAAATATCGGCAATCATCATCCTCATCTCTACAATTCTAAAAACTAATATTCAAAATAAAATACGGTGTCCCTCTCCGTCTCTGTCTCTTTTCCACTCACACATTTCTTTATATTCATTTATGATGAATGAATGGTTCAACTCTCTCACCCTTTGCTAGGTCGTGTATAATCACCGAACACAATCCTTAGTCCCAGCCACAGACACTTATTATCTATCTATTTAATGTTTTTATATTATATCCTGTCTAAGAAAGGATGAACCCGCAACGC
Organism: Myopa testacea; assembly: GCA_949629155.1. Classification (NCBI taxonomy): domain Eukaryota; kingdom Metazoa; phylum Arthropoda; class Insecta; order Diptera; family Conopidae; genus Myopa; species Myopa testacea. Next base: position 50,892,380 of record OX451347.1, read on the forward strand.
TAATTGCGAGAAAAGTACAAGCAGGATCGTACTTAAAATCGTACTTAAAATCCTTGTTTTCATTATTGTTGTTGCGGTTGTTGTTGTTGTCGATGTTGTAGTTGGCAACATTTTATGACCATTACGACCTACGCGTGTACTTGAGAGGGTTAATTTTAATGACTACTTTAGTTTAGTTGTTGTTGTCGTTGTTGTTGTTACAAACAGCCATTGAAATGGTCTCCTTGGCATAATATTCAAATCTTTTGAGCCCAAGAAATGGACATTAAAATTTAACAAAGTTGAGTTTTTATTTATTTATTTATTTTTCTTTTTCTTCTATTTGTTGGTTTTTCCCTTTCTTTTTTTTCTTTTCCTTCCTGATGGTTTTTATGTTGTTGTTTTTTTTTTTGCTTACGGAACCATACAAATTTTTTTTAATGAAAAACGTGAGAAAAATTGGTCTCGAAACATTGTGTGAAGAGTAAAAAAATGGGCCAAAAATGAGACCTTCAAAGAAAAGAAATAAATAACCAAAGTAAATCGGAAAAAGCAGAAAGAATTAAAGAAACACAGAGAGAAAGAGAGAGAGAGGGAGAGAGGGAATGAGAAGGAGAGAGAGGGAAAGAGAAGGAGACAAAAAGAGAAGAGTAAAGAAATTAACACGCCTGCAATAAAAACGAAACTAAAAACAGAGTTGCACAAAAATTAAAAAGATTTATTACACTCTATACAATTGTAATAGAAACAACAACAGCAGCAGCAACATCATAAGGAACAACAACAACAACAACAACAACTAGAGCAATAATATCACAATACGATGGTATTTGCTCAACCATCTCAATAAAAATACAACAATACAATCCAAGAACAGTACAATAAATTAACCACAACAACAATAAACAAAAAAAAAATATTACTACAAAAGAAAGCACAAAATAAATCGTCTGTTTAAAGAAAGAATGTTAAATTCACAACCATCTCGACGGTGGTTCATTTTGACGGCTACCTGCAGAGTGTCCATCATCCATGCATCCATGCATTTGTAACAACAGTCAACTGACAGGCGGCGTCTCTGGTGTTCACTCGCCTACCATCAGAGAGACAACGCAGCAGAACAACAACAACAACAAGTTTCAAAACAATTTTTAAAACTAATTACATTGACTACCAAAAACCCTCTTTAAGAAGTCAATCTCCGAACTACTCAAGTAGCTTAGCAGATATCAAGCTGCGCTAAACACCGAGCAGAGCAACTGACCTGTGACCTGTACGCATGCGCGATACAATAAACGTCAAACGGTTCATGGGCCGTCTACCGAGAGTCTCAGTTGGAGGCTAATTTTGCTGGCCGCTACTGTGTGTGTCCTTTGAACATATGAATATCGTGAAAAATAGGTGCAAATATAGATCAAGAAAGCTTAACAAAAATTTTAAAAACTTATCCATGTCTATCTCTCTCTCTCTCTCTCTCTCTCTATCTCTCTCTCTATCTCTATCTCTCTCTCTCTCTCTCTCTCTCTCTCTCTCTCTCTCTCTCTCTCTCTCTCTATCTATCTCTCTATCTTTCTCTCTCCCTCTCTCTCTCTCTGTTTCCATTTTTTAATCAATTAATTGAATTTAAATGCTTGATTTTAGTATTTCTTTTTCTTCATTCGTTGATTTCAAGTTATTCGATTTTTCTTTCGTTTGTTGCTTATAATTCATAAAAGGTTCTTTCAAATATTGTTGTCTTTTTTTACTTTTTTAAACAAATTAACCAATTTATTGTAAAATAATTGTATTTTATTTATTGTTGTTGTTGTTACTTCCTCTCTTTATGTGTGAATGTGTACCAGTCTCTTCCACTGATAACCCATCTCTATCTAACATGACTTCTATACACAAATGGGCTTTCATTTTTTTCCCTCACTTCATGATAATTATACAAAAAATCGTACGAGATCTTAAACTTTACTTAAATCCTACTTAAATCCCAAAGAAGAGGAAGGCAACCCTAAATCCGAAAATAGTCTGATCGGAGAAGGAAAAACAATTAAAATGTAATTGTGAAAAGTCATGTACAAAGTACTTAAGTGGATGGTAAAGAATTAAATCCAAGGCATGAGTACCTCCTTTAAAATTGCACCTAAAAAAATAAGAGAAATACAAAGAAGAAAAAAGGAAAAAATGTTCGAAAGAAACACTTAAGAACAAGAACACGAACAGAGATGTGATGATTATCAGGAGCTAAAAATACAAAATCAAAAGCAGCAAAAAAGAAAAACAGGTCCAGAGGCATGAAGGTCCTTTGAATGCGTAAACAGAACAAAAACATTTTTTATGAAAACAGCAACAGCAACAAGAACAGCATTAGTACCAAGCTGGCCGTCAACATTAACGTCAACACCATCACAAGCACCATCACCTCGCTGATCACCATCACCATCTTAACTTTGGGTAAAGTTGCTAAGTGATCATCAGCCGTGGATGTTGATCCTTCGATTTGGTCTTTATTCTTTTCCTCAGTTGTCATGAGTTTAATTTATTTTAAGGATTAAACTCTAAGGTGCAGGAAAACCAAGAAATACAAAGCATTAAAAGTACAGAGAGAAAGGAAAGGAGAGAGAGCAAGGCAAAAGATATACAGAAATAGAGAGACAAAGACAAAGAGTCAGCAAATCAATTGATTATTTTAAAAGAGGGCGGCGGCAATCCTTAAAGTGGATGAGAACAGGTACTCAAAATCCTCAGAATCCTCATTCGCATCATTTCAGTCTTTGAAAACATTATAAAAGCATCTGTTGTGACGATTTAAAGCAATAACAGCAGGTAGATCCATCAGCAGGTCCTTCAAATGTTGCTCAATTTAGCCTCAAAAACCCTCAGACGATTTTTGTTTTTATTTTAACGCTTTAGATATTTTTTTAGAGGGCTGAAGAGCGGTGGTCAGAGGATCAAACAGATTATAAAGGAGATCAAAGGTGAAAACTATGAGTACAACAACAAAAATTATTGAGTGGTCATAAATTCTCTTATTCGACTTATTTATTACCGGGGTACCACTTTTTCGGTTTTTGAGGATTTTTTCTTTATTCTATTATTTATTGGCTTTGTTCAATTAAAGGAATTTATAAAGAAATCGAAGTTATTTTAAAAGAATCGTGAATTATATAAAGAAACTAATGCTGCAATAAAATCTTCAATATTTTCAATAACAACTTCAATTAAACCTTCAATAAAACCATTAATAAAATCTTCAATAAAACCAAAGGTTACCTTAAATCAAACCATAAATCCAAAAAACTAAATACAAAAAAGGATAAAAAATAAATGAGTATAGAAAACATTATGAAAACTAAGCATAAGAATACTAATAATAATACAAATGAATCGTTTTTAGATAAAATTAACTGCTTCTTTATTTGCTTTATTTAAATTCTTACTAATTATATTTTTACTTTCTTCACTTTCAGACTTCTGACAAAAATTTTCAACATTTTTCAACACTACAAATTTATACAATTAAAGAAAAAGCACAAAACCACAAAAAAACACCACAGCTGTAAGTAAAAAATTTTCTTTGCGATTAAAACAAATCTTAAACAATATCTTAATCACGATATTGAACTTAAAATATATAGAAAATCTTGCTATCGTAAGTTTGTATTTTCCTAAATGCGGATCGAAAGCTATTTTAATACAACAACATTTCTAAGAAACGCAACATCTTTTCTTCTATCAGAGACTGTTTAAGTGTTGTTGTTATTGTTTTTACTTTCGCTATTATTTCTCGTATTAATTATTGTAGTTATTGTTGTTATTGCTGTTGTTGTTGTTGTTATTTATTGTTACTGTATTTTAATAAAAAGTATGCCGTTTTAATCAAGGTTCCATTAAAATGAATGAAGAATGAATGAACTTCGGTGAAATGAATAAGAATTTATTAAACAAATTTTGAAAAAATAAAAAAAAAAACAAACGCCATCGCCCTCTCTCTCTCTCTATCTTTCTCTCTCCCTCTCTCTTTTTATTATTTATTTATTCGTAATTGATGAAATAAATTGCCAAAGAATGGAGCAAAAAAATTCAAAGAAATGAGATGCATAGATTCGCAACCAGCAAAAACAACAACAAAAACAAAAAAAGAACAAGTAAAACAACAAGAAATTACTTGAAATCAATAAATGTTAAAAGCAATTAATCTATAAAATTCATACATCAAGGACACTTGAAGAAGTTATTATTGCATAGTATTAGTGTTTATTTTTTGCAAATGCGGAATAGTTTTTTGTGTTCTTTTATTTGTAATTTTTCTGGTATTGTTTCAAAAACCTTAACCCTTAAACTTTTAATTGAAAATCTTCCCTTCAAATATTTTTGGGTGTATCTCGACCATCGATTGTCGGCTCCTGGCGCTTATCAAAGTAACTAAAACCAATGCTAATTTAAAATTTTATTTCTTTCTCAAAAATGTTTCGACCATCGACCAACGACGATGTCTTCATACTTCAAGGAATCTCTATAGAATCACTAAAATTCAATATATAACCATAGAATAATCGCTTTCTCTCTCTCTTTCTCTTGCTTAGTCTCTCTTTCTCTTTCCTACAATATAATAAAAGTTTTGCTGCCTCTCCAAAAATATTAAAAAATAACAAGAACTACAGAAAGTCCCAAAATAAATCAACAAAAAAAGATACAATTTAAAATCATAACCAACCATAAATTTTAGAGAGCTACAAATGATTGTATACAAAGTTAAGTACACACGCTGGTATTCAGAGACACCAGCAGCACAGCAGCAAAGCCTCTACATAAATAATAATGAATTCTTTATTAAGTCTGCACTCAGAGGGTTAATAGATGAGTTAGATACAAAAGAAGAAGACAAATAAGAAGAAGAGGAAGAGCAACGCCTCACCATGGGGTAACTTCGAAAGTGGTTCCCACAGAAAAAGAGGGACAGAGAGAGAGAGCAATACAAATTACATCAATTATATCATTTTTATTTCACTTATTTTTAAGTTTTTTATGGTTTTTCTTAGAATAGATTATATAAAGATATATATTCAATGAAAGCTTGATTTATATATTAACTGATAGCGTGTTTTAGCTGCATGTCGTAAAAGAAAAAAAGAAACAATCTGTCACTTCATATGCTAAAAATATGTGTGTTAAATAAGAAAGAGAATCATCGATAGCTTTGGGTCTTCCAGTCTGAATATCATCCGTCCTTCACTCGTTAAACAAGCATTAATGACATTATATTGTACCAGAATTTCTTTCGTCTATATTGAATAATTTTCACACTATTGTGCTTTGAAGTTAAACGAATTTTAACAATCGACTTTTCTTATAAAGCAATCCAAAATTAATTAACAACTTAGAATGAAGAAATTTTAAATTTCTTCCATTCAGATTACATAAAATTATTGCATTATTTTAGCGAGAACAGTTTTGACTTCCTCGTGTTTATAGTTTTCAAATTATATTGATTTAAAATACCGACATTTTTGGTACTTGTGTTTAGTTAAAGCAAATAATTAAGCATACAAAATCAATCAATCGTAAATCTTCTGGTGCCTAGTATCATCACTTAATACCCTCTACTTGATCCATTGCATTTCCTGATTGACCCCGGTTTTGTTTTTCATTTTTTCATTTTTCTTTTCCTTATTATATCATTCTGCCTTTGATGTTTTTTTCCTCTTGAACTAAATGTGATTTAATTATCTTCGGCTTCAGCCTAAAAAAGAGCCAAAATAAATTTGGGACTTCAAAAATTAATCATCGGTCCATCAGAGGTACTCATAACAACAACCGCAACATAGCAATAAAAAAAAAACCAAAAATACTGTCACAACTTTGGAAAAAGTTGCTCCAGAAAAAATTTTGATTTTGGTGTCAACGGATTTTGTTTTCATGCATGAGTTGGTTGATGAATGGGTTGGATGAGTTCTATGAGAATATGTAACAACAACAACAAATAAAAAGAGTACTCCACAGTACAGTAATGTACATGAAAAAGGCGGACAGCCAGTCAGTCAATGGATTTTTAAGTATCTACTCATTTAATCTAGCAGATAGACAGTCAATCTGTCTGTCAGTCAGTTTACTGAGATGGGGAGTCAGACAGTCAGTAGGTCAAGCAGTCAGATAGTCCGTGGGTCAGGCAGACAGTCAGTCTGCCGTTTATTCTAAATCAATCACTCGGAGTCAGTTAGTGAGTTATATTACAAGCATCTACTTCATTAGGTTAGACATTACGGGAGTCTGTCCCAAAACAGGCGGTCTCAGTGTAACATATCTGCCATTTAGTGGATCACTTACTCTGTGCAGTTCGGTTCGGTTTGGTTCGATTCAGTTCATTTCAGTTCATTTCAATTCAATTCATTTCAGATCAATCAGCTCAGTCACTCGGTTAGTATTTATAACAAACCTCAGATCAGACTGCCAGATAGAAGACCGGGACAGACAGACTTTCTGATCTATCCATCTGATCATTCTGTCTGACTGCCAGTGACAGGGTCAGTTAATCACTTCACAGTCAGTGGGTCAGTCGGTGAGTAACTCAGTGAATTAATATAACAAGCCTTCAACTGTAGATAAAAGAAACAGGAGACAAACAAGAAGACAGAAACGGACAGATAGATAGAGAGACATACAATGAAGTAGTCAGAACGACAGACAGGCACACTACTCTAAAGACATACGGTTTGTATAACACATTATAGAATTTATTTGGTGAATATTTCTGCGAAATTATCATAGATTGTGCCACGTGGTCCACGTATGAAGTCGCATTGTTACAGTCTCACTTCTTTTAGCATTTAATTTTTCATCCCATTTTCTACATCAAGAGTTTTAGAGTTCATAATAGATTTTTCTTTGTTTATTTGTGTTTTCAAATATTATATAAAAATAATATAAAAGCGCGTAGACACAAGCATTTGGTTAAGTGTGTTTATGGTCGATTAGTGATTCATTGGAGGAATATTATATACAGTTCCTCTTCTTGTTCTTATTTCGCATACATTTTTAATGCTTAATTATTATTAGTTTGCTCTTCTATCAGTCAATGTTTTTGTTGTTGTTATTTCTTATGATCCGCTTGAGTTCGATTGCCATCGCATTAGAATATCGTAGATTGTTTTTTTCTTCTGAAGTGCGCAATACTTCAATTAAACTCATCATTATTGGTTATTTCCTTCTATAATACATTCAATATCGATCAAAAATTTAAAAAGTAAAAACAACAACAGCAACAACAGCTAATAATAACCATACACATCATATGATCGTGCTTCTAATTGATGGTTCAGCTCAGACTCTGCGCTAGAAATGGATGGACCGGGTGATTCTACGAGTAATAATTGTAGTTTATTTGTTGGTTTTCTTTCTGTTTTTTTACATACCCGTAGTATCTTTAAAATGCATTAGTATCTTTAAGGTAATTTGAGTTGTTGTTGTTGTTTGTTTTTTAACTTGTGGCCGGAAAAATTAATCAATTTTCAATTGTTTATTAAGGCGATTCTCAAAAGCAGTCTACAGAAACAAAGCGAACAATAATCGTATCATACGAGTTCATATTCATGCTTGTCATGTTCGAGTGTGGGTGGCTGGTTGATGGGTTGGTTGATTGGTGTTCTTGGTGTAATCAGTAATTATGCAAAAACAACAACAACAACGACAAAAATTTCCTCATTAAAACGTCGTTTTCTTCATTAAAAATAATTAAATTCTTGCAAAAAAAGACTACTCGTAACTACTCCTAGTTTTTTCGTTGTTGTTGTTTTTGTTGTAATTGTCACAGTTCCTATTCTTGTTATTCTTATAACTGTCATGATTTTATTTTTTTTTTAATAATTTGCTTAATTATGAATTTAAGTTGAAGTTGATAAAATGGACGGATGTCTCATTAGACATTATTTACAATTGAGCCCACAGGGACCACTTATAGTTTGAATAAAATTAAAATAGAAAATAGAAACTAGAAAAAGCATAAATAATTTTATTAAATAACTTTTTGTTTGGAACTTTTTTTTCTTAGACGCTCAATCGATTCGATCGAAACGCTTTCTTTCTGTGGACGTGTCACTAAATTTGCATTAACTTTGGATTCAGCTAATAGAATCTATAAATTCTCGAATTTATTTCACTCACTTTATTGACACTATTTTAAGTCAAAAATGCTTCATCCTCATGATAATAGTTTTGACGTTAGTCAGCTTGATACGAGTTGACCAGGACGAAATTTCCTGGAAATTTAAAAAACGAGATTTAAATTGAAGTAAAATTTATACACGAGTATTATTAATATTATTCACACCATATCGGGGAGTATTATATTATTTGCACCTGCTGCCTTCGAGGCTTCGACAATCTTCAGATAATGATGAGCAACAGTGTAAAGTTGGCAACAGAGTTGCCAACCCTCTTCGGTTCACGTAATTTAATTGCTTTAATGTTGATGATGCGAGAGTTTTAATTGTTGTCGTGTGTTGATGGTAGTATTAATTTTGTTATTGTTGTTGCTTGTATTGTTGTTGTTGCTTCTGTTGTGGTTATTGTTGTTGCTTATCTTGTTGTTGTTGCTTCTGTTGTTGTTGCTTATGTTGTGGTTATTGTTCTTGTTTTTATACAATTCATTCACTGCTCTTACTTGATTTACTCCATTTAATCTTAATTGAATTGTGTCCAGTTTATTGTATTTGTTGTTCTTATTGTTGTTGTTGTTCATGCTCCTTTGACATTGTATCTTCACGACTTCTACACTGTCATCACGTATTTCATTATTAGCCAAAGATATAAACAGTGGCGGCACTTCCTTCATTGAGATACTTTTAATAATCCAAAAAAATAAGATTTCTTTAAATTTTTCACAGTGTTTGTTTTACTGTTTTTCTATGTCAGTTAAAAAGTGAAAAAAAACTCAATCGAGCTGTCAGATTTTTAAAAAAAAATGCATCTCTGCATTAAAAAAACGGTGACTTAAAGTTGAAAATATAAATTTAAAGCTTGTTCTTAATTTGTTGCCAGACTTTTGAATTTATGAATATTAAATGAAGTTGACAACACATTAAATTAGATTAGATTAGATTTGAATGACGACTGACAGATACCGGATTAGGTCAAAGTTGTTGTTGTTGTTATTGTCACTGTTATTGTTGTAAATTTTAATAGAAATCTACAATTAAAATTAAGCGAAATTCAATTAAAAAATTATTACATAGCAATAGGAAGAAAAAGCCTTCAATTTCAAAGTGCATATGAAAAACAACAACAACAAGAAAATATACATACTCACATGAAAAATGAATGAATGAAAGCTTTGAGAGAAATTAAAATTCCATGAGAAAATATCTTAATAATAAGAAGATGAACCTTCTTCACAAAAAAAAAACAATGAAGAAATTTAAGAGAATAAAATTGACAAGAAAATGGAGATAATTCTTTAAAACTCGTAAAAAAGAAAGGGAGAAAAATAGAAAAACAGAGAGAGAAAGAGAAAGTGAAAAAAGAGAAAAAGATAGAGAGAGAGAGATAGAAAGTAATACGATTTTCCAAAAAACAAGTATTTTGATTATTTAGTTGACTCTATAATATAATTAAAAATGTTTGCTCATTAATGCACAAAATAACAACAACAAAAAAAAGGCAACAACAACAACAATAACAATCACTACAAACGCATTTCAACAACAGAAGCTCAAAGAACAACTAATTAATATCGAGCTATTGTTGTTAATATGTACGTATAACTAATACACAGGCAAATAAACACACACACAGACACTCGCTCTAACATAAATTAATATTAACTCCCTCATCCTGTTCTCGAAAATTTCAAATAACATGTCAATAAACGCAATTTTAATAAAATAATTAATTAGATTTTCGATACCATAACAACAAAACAATGCGTTTTAAGGAAGGGAAGAAGCGGCGAGTTCAGTGCATTTATATTGAACAAAATACATAAAATATAATAGATATCTGCTTATATTAGAATAATATAATAATAATAATGATAATAATATTTTAGATAGTAAGGAATTTAAAAAAATAAAACAAATTATTTAGTTATGTTTTCCATGTTTTCTAGGAATGTTTTAAATACTTTTTTAGAATTTTCGTTAATATTTAATTATTTTGCTACAAAAGCTGCAACTGGTACATTTTTGCAGCTTGTAGTTTTTAATTCTAACGTCTCTGCAGCAGATTTTAGCGTGTGATTCCAACCTCAAGAGGCTTAGTCTGGCATGGGCCATATGCTCTTGTGAGCTGCTGGTTGACAATCGTTGACGATCGTTATTCAATCGTTAGACTCTTCGCGACCTTCCATCGTTTATTAAGGAAAATACGAACTCTTCCATGCAGTCGACGTCGTTATGCAGTCGACTTGTTGTTGTCGATTTGTTGTTTTTGGTTTCTGTTGTTTTTAAATAGTTGGCATGACTATTTATAGTCATCTACCATGTCTATTTATATTGTATGTTGTTCGCTGTTACCAATGCTCGCTTAGGAATGACTTTTTTATGGTGAAAGTTTGTTCAATAAAATTGAATAATAAACTGTGGAAAAAAAGACACGTAAAATAAAAAAAAACACAATAAAAATAACAAACAATAGATTCATATACAGAAATACAGTCACTAAAGACGAACGATGAAAAGTATACAATAAATGAATAAGGAAAATATTTTAAATTTTGAGGTTTATTTTATTTAATAATAAATAGATGTAGCAATAATAAACATTTAAATAATGTAATAAATTATAAACAAATACATAAATAATATTAAAAAATTAAAATTGAATGCCATGCTTAGTTTAGTTTATTCGAAAATCGAATAAAACATATAAAAAAATAGGAAAAATAATTTAAAATAAAATAAGAAAGCAACAAAATATATAATAAATAATGAAAACAAAAAAAAAAACCTGACTTCGTAGATGACGTTTATTATTGGCCAAAGCAATGAGACTCAACCAACCTAAACTATTCATGTTGTTGTTGTTGCTATAATTATAGCTATTATATTATAGTGAAGAGTGTACCAATTGTTGGAGAGTATTCAAGGTGTGAGTGTGTTCAATTGTGTGTGTGTAGAGCAACATTTTCATTGGTTGTTTTAATATAGTGTATTTAAAAATGTATCTACCATTGTTATTATTCACCTTTGCTGTTGTTCGTGTTGTTGTTGTTCTTGTTGTTGTTGTTATTATTATACCTATCATTATCATGATTTCAAAAGATACGCCTTTATACGATTCCACACGATTCGATAGACATGTTTTTCTCTTTTATTGTTGTTGTAATTATAAATACTAGTACAGTACAAAGAGAAAAGATGCCTCTGAATATTTTATTTAGGCTTCATTTTAATAATGATTCAATAAGAATTTAGATTTCTTATATTACACTTGACCTTAAATAAACTGCTAAAAAAAACAAGCATGTATTTCGATGGTTTGATGGTTAAATATGGCTTAAAAACGCTTTCAGAAATTAACATCTCAAAATAAAATAAAAAATAAGAGAATAAAATAAAGATTTAAATAAAGTACCACGTTAAGCCTAAAGCAAATCTTCGAATAGATCAAAAATAGTATAGAAGCTTCGATCATTTAATTGTTCGATACGAATCTTGTAGTTGAAGTCATTAAAAACCTTTTAAAATCGCAAAGTTCAATAACTTTAAATGCTTCGGAGTGTTTGGAATGTAAAAAAGAGTGCTTTAAAAACTATTATTTAAAATGAACGTTGAGTAAACGAGAATAGATTCGAATTTAAACTTACGATAGTTTCTGGAGATTAATTAAAACGTGTGGGCGACAAACTCAGAAACTTAAAAGGAAGTAACGAAAAAAACTAATTAAAGAACAGAAACAACAACAAAACAGGAACGCTATACTAATCAAAGGGCTAAAAATTCAATCACGAAAAATTTGTGTTCGATCAGCTAAAATTAAGATATCAAAATCGAGGGGAAGTAAAAAAAACTATAAATTAAATAAAATAAAAAGACAAACAAACAACACAAAAATGAGGGTGAAGAGTGAGTGGAAGGTGGGCGGGGAGGGGGAGAGAAGAACGCATACAAAATAATCAAATTTCTTTAAATTGGAGATAAAAAACGCGTGATATTCGAGGAGATCAGATTTTGTTAGTCACCATCATGAAAAGCATGGAAAAAGAAACAAAAACTTGTGACGTAAACAAAAAACAGCATCTTCGTCTTTACATATTCTATTACATCTTCCATTATATGGAAATGCAGAAGATGGTTCATAAAATTGTGTTTAATTTGAATAATTAGTACAATTAACGGAACACTTTTTCGGTAGTTTTGTGGGTAGTTTTTTCGAAATGCCGACATTTTTTCTGAAGACGCTTCTTTGAGGCATCTTTTATGAAGCTGTTAATTGTTATTGTTTTTGGGTTATTTGTTGAGATGAGTGTTGAGTTTTCGTTGTTGTTGTTTTTGTGTGGGTTTGTTTGTTCCTATTACACTATAAGTGTTTTCTTTTTTGGCCTTCGTCACCTGATCTTACGCAACGGCGAAACAACAAAAAATTCCGCCGACTGCATCACGACGTCGACTGCATCGCAGAGTTCGTATTTTCCTTAATAAACGATGGAAGGTCGCGAAGAGTCTAACGACTGAATAACGATCGTCAAAGATGTCGACCAGCAGCCTACTAAAGCTTATGGCCCATGCCAGACTAAGCCTCTTGAGGGCGAACTCCCTCGTTCTGTCTGGTGGATTGCTGCAAATTATGTTAAAGGGAATCGCATTATTTTTTATGGAAAAAATTCAAAGTCAAATAGCAATAGTAAGAAAAGTAAAGAATAATAAAGAATTAAGCATACGAAAACTTAAAAGAAAAAACAATAACACGATAACATAACAACCATAACTGCAAACTAAATCAATAATTCGACAATAACATGTAATTGAGTCATGTAAAAAAGTTATCACAACAAAAACATTATGAATAATAATAAATAATAACGGAAATGACAAAAACAACCACTACAACTGCAATACATACACATCTGCATAACCGTATCTTATCACTGTTGTAATTTCCCACAAATCGACATGAATATGAAACGCTCAAAAACAACAAACACCTCATATTTGTAGCTACAAAGACACAAGATACTTTCAGTTAAACTACGAGTAAACATGAGAACCATGCGCAGTAAAAATTGACCATGACAAAAGAAAAACAATAAAAAACCATAAATAAATAAATAAAAACAACAACAACAACATCATGGATTGTATTGTAACATCATAAGAACAAGAACAAGGAAAACAATAATAACGGTAACGACAACGGATTCCGTCGATCAGTTTATTTATTTTTTTAATTTAAAAAATTTCTTTTATTGCGTCTTCCGTTTTTTGCGAAAATTTTTTTTTTTCAATTTATTGTCTTTTAATGAACATAATGGCAACACTGTTCAAAAAGTGACAACTTGTCAAACTGAACTCATGTCATTCATCATCATTCATCGATCTGCATAAAAAATTTTAAGAGAAATACTCAACAAAAATAAATATTTTTAATGATTAAAACCGTACACGGGGCCACTGTGCGGCACTGATCCTCTGACAGCTGGTTGGATGGGTGGCTGTCAAACATCATTTGACGAGAGAAAGAAAGACAGGGAGAGAGAGAGAGTGCAACAAGTGTTATTTTAATGAATGCACTTCTGTACACTGTTTAGACTACATTTTGTTGTTGTTGTTGTAGTTCTTCGACCACTTGTTCTTGTTCACTGATCTCAGACGATTGAGGTCAAAAAATCATCTCGATAATTTCGAGACTTTGATTAATGAACGCAAATCAATAATGACAGTAAAACAAAAAACTTTCGATCTGAATCATTTCTAAATTACCCGATCACCTGAGAGAGAGAGAAAGAGGGCAAGAGAGAGAGAGTGATAGAGGGATCGATAGAGACGGAGGGAGAATGTAAGGTTTGAACCTTACAAGATCACTTTGACAGTCAAACGCACCCGTCAGTCATTCTCATTGACCGCACTCTCTCTCTCGCATTCATCTCTCTCCCTCCCTCCCTCTCTCTCCCTCTCCCCCACTCACCGTCTCGCTCCCTCTCTTTGATTTTCCTGACTGATACTTGTTTTGGGTGCTTTAATGCTTGCTGGCTACTTATTTTGGGATCTTTTTGAGTTTCTTATTGGTTTTTATTGTACTTGTTATTGTTGTGGTTTAATGATCTTTAAACAGCAATTATTTTTCATGTAATTTTGTTATTCTTTTTTTTCTTCATTATAATTGTTGGCTTTTCTCGTATTTAATTGATTTGCAGTCATTATTGTGGTGTGTTTTTTTTTTTCTTTTCTTCCCTTTTAAGATTTTGATTATGATTTTATAAACTGTTTAATTGTTTGTAGTTAAATTCGGATTCGGATTTTGATTCCTTTCTCTGTCTTTCCTTCTTTCTCGATGTATTTTCGAAGGGTCTGAAAATAATTAATGATTGTAATCGTCGAGTTCTTGCTTCTAGTGTTTTTTAAATTTTTTTTTTAGCTGCTGCTGTGCTACCAACGTGTTTTCTTATAATAAAAAAACAGAAGTGCGTGTGGGGGGAGAGGAAGGGACCCTTAAATAATCCCAAAATAATACCCAACATTGAAACAATGATTTGAAATCACAGTAAACTTGTAACTATTATTGTTGTTAATGATGATCAGTGAATAATTATTATTCCGGGGTTTTTGTTTCTTCAAAAAATCTCTCAACACAACCCACTGTGCGAGTGCTCGCTGAACTCAACCGAACTCAATTAAATCACGCTGATCGAGTGCATTCGGTGGCAGAAGCAGTTCAGTGGCACGCTGGGGCGTGGCACATGCTTTCCTTGTAATTACTGATGTAGTTTTAAGAAATGATTAACAGTCGACATGGATTGAGGTGTACCGCGGTGAATGAGTGCGGACCGCCGACTAAATTATAGAAAAAACAGAATAGAAAAAAAAAATTTTAAAAAAATAACTGAGAGGAGGAAAGAAATTTTGATTAATGAATAATAAAACTTTGATTTTCTTTGCCTCTCTTTCTGTGCGTTTATTTATGTACATTATATAGTATAAATCCATGGTTAGACACGAGTCACTCCGAGTTATGATGCATCAAACTAAATTTTGATGAGGAACAACTGAAGAAACTTTTATAATTACGCGTGTTATTCCAAGAAAATACTTCAGAGAAAGAAACACAACTCTTTGTCGAAAGTTCTTCGATCGCTTAATTACATTTTAATAACATATTTTTACATACTACACACACACAAAAATTATGAATGTAATTTAAACTTAATTCCACTCCATTTCATTTGATTTCTTCCAGACTCCGTCCAGTCACTCAGCAGCTCACAATCGCGAGATTTGAATTAAGACAGTTTACTCAATCATCGTTGAACTAAGTGAAGAGTATAAGAATCCTCGCAAATACTAAGCAGCAGAAAGAAAATCCAACAAAATTACTAAAATGGAAATCAAATTCAAGCACAATAAAGGATAAAATTTAGCAAAAACTTTAAGGGGACCGAAGAAAAAACTATAACCCTACGAAAAAAGAACTTTTTAAGTTAAAAGAGAGTGATTAAATCAAGAAAGTAAAAGAAAATAACACCAACAACAACTGAAAGCATTGATAATTCTTAAAAACCATTAAATTGGCCACTCTTCATCACAGTCATTTTAGCGAATACACAAACCTTCACCTCAGCTAACTTGGACATCAACCAAACGAACACTGAATCATCAGTAGAAACCACACTCGCAACAACAACAACAACAGGATCAGTAGCAGCATTTTAAAGCTTCCCTCCTTCCCTTCCTCCCTTCCTTGGCTAACGGATTCGAATTTGGACCGTCCAAATGACCGAATCCACACTACTGCAAGCCACAGAGAACAACAACACGGGCGTCACCAAAATGGAGCCACCCCCACCGCTGGCCCCCACTTCGCCAGCGCCCCCAACGGGCCTCGAGCAACTGCAACAACACCAGCAACAATACGCTCTCAAGTGGAACGATTTCCAGGCCTCGATCCTCAGCTCCTTCCGGCATCTGCGCGACGAGGAGGATTTCATCGACGTGACGCTGGCCTGCGATCAGCGCTCGTTCACCGCTCACAAAGTCGTGCTCAGCGCCTGCAGTCCGTACTTCCGGAAGCTGCTGAAGGCGAATCCGTGCGAACATCCGATCGTGATACTACGCGATGTGCGTGGTGAGGATGTGGAGAACCTGTTGAGGTGAGTGAGTTCTCGACGATCCTATTAAAAGATTATTCCGAAATTGGTCACATTTGACACTTGTCTCTACTTGTTTACTTACTCTCTTCTTTTCTTACCGCTTCCTTACCTCCTTGGACTCTCCTCTAGTTTCATGTACAACGGCGAGGTCAACGTCAGTCATGAGCAGTTGCCAGATTTTCTCAAAACGGCGCATCTTCTACAAATCCGTGGCTTGGCCGATGTGAATGGCACCGGCTTCGGTTCATTGAATAAACAACATCACAACAACAACAACAATAATATTAACAACAACATTAACATCAACAGCAGCAGCAACAACAACAACAACAACAAATTCAATTTCTCATCAACACTAACGGGATATAATAATAATAATAACGGTAACAACCTCAGCCTCAGTCTGAGCAACAACAGCAACAGTAACAACAACACCAACAACAATAATAGCAATAATAACAGTAGCAACAATATTAATAATAATAATAGCAGCAGTAACAATAACAACAACAACAACAACTGCTCAGTTACACCGTTCACATCACCCGCTTCTCTCATGAGCAGCACGATCGCTGCGGCCGCCGCGGTAGCCGCAGGAGCCGCTAATCTCGCAGCTGTCACCAGCAGCAATAGCAACCACAGCACCAGCGTCGGCAGCAACGCAGTCAGCAGTGGAAACACGCCCGCCATTCAGGAGCTGAAAGCGTCCTCAGCGTCTCCAGTAAGAAAAACCAATAACAATAAAGTAACGTTCAAGTTCCACAAACTAAAATAACTAATAAGAAATACTAAACGACGGGTTGCCCATAGAATTATTGAAAAGTTGGGGAAGGGGGAGAGAATCTCTTAATCGCCTGATGATATTCATATAATATATATTGTAAAAATATAAAAACAAGAACCAATCCAAGTTTAATTTTATGAACAACCCCGTGAAAAAAAACAAATAATTTCCCAAGATAATGATTGCACTGTAAAACAGAGAATATATGCCTTGTTTTCTTCCCTCCTTCTCTTTTCTTCTCTCTTTTACTCTCTTCCACTCGCTGTTGTTCTGACTGCTCGCACTTTTAGGCCAATCATTGGGATCTCGCCGAAGCGGACAACAATCGCCTCAGTCACTTGACGCCGCCACCACAGAAACGCATCAAGAGCGCTGATCTTTTTCGCGCTCAACATGGCATCAGCCCCGAACGTCTGCTGCTGGAACGCGAATTCCCTGTCGCCGGCCAGCATCCGTTGACACGTGAGCGTCACCGTGACCGCGATCGCAGCCGTGAGACATCACGCGATCGTGAACGCAGCATGGAACTGAGAGAATCACTGCTGGGTCAGGCTCTGGAGAACAGCAACGGACAACAAATGGGTGGCATGCAGGTGAGAAGACTGTATATGGCACAGATATTTGTTCACTCTTTCTTTTTCTCATGAAAGCCTTTAAAACTGTCTTTAATACAGTTTTTTTTAACAAAAATCGTCTGTAGAAATCATTATTTTACCGTCCTCTCTCTCTCTGTCTCTCACTCACTCTCTCCATCTTTCTCCCTCCCTTTTAGAAATCACATGCTGATCTAGCTTCTTTACACGCTCAAAGCGCTGGCGAGGACTCGAATAGCAGCGACACGGAACCATCCGATCGTGGCGATGGTCAGCAGGACGACAGCATGAACGGCTCTCTGGACAATCAGCGATCTCACTCCTTCCCAAGTGCTTTCTTAGGACTCCAAGGTATCCCGGGCCTCTTGCCGGGCCCATCAGGAATGGGCGCCAATGATTTCGGTAAGTCCAAAACAAACCGCCACTCATTTCGACTATACACTCGACTTGAATTTGAGTCGGTTCTCTCTTGACTCGATCGATTAATACCATCCATATCAATATGCAACATGATATCACGTGATATATTTATTTGCCTCTTGTGTTATGATTTCCAAGATATTTTATGTTGTTATGAGAATAATTTGCAAACTTTGTATCTAATAATGTGTTGTAAATAATGCACAATTTTCTAGACATTAAAATACTTCTTTTTATAATTTTATACAATTGAGATCGTATACAATATACATATATACAAAACATTATAATATATATCCATTTTATAATACCCATATACATATGCTCGTAGTATATACATACATAAAAATAGTCATGAGATATTTATTTTATAGACATTTTAAAATATTATTTAGTAGAATTATAAATGTTTTTATGCTTAAAATTTCAAATGCAAATCTATTTAAGATTGAAAGTTCAGTTCATATTCCTTTAGGAGAAAACGAGTATTTAAAGATATATATTTCGATTTATGGTATCTACGACATCCACAGATTCTATCCTCTACTTATCTCTATAGATCAGTAATACTGAGATAGTTATTACAAAGCCTTATTTCATGTTTCCGTTTTCCTCTTTCGAATTATCAATACAAAAAGGATCTATAGATATAGCTTATAGATACAATATATATACATATATATATACTCGTATATAGACTAAGGAAAGCCATAAGTTATCTTCTTATATTTGGATATATTGCTAAAGCATCGTCTAATCTTCAGACAACCCGCGACTGTATTGATAAAGACTTTATAAACTATCTTATAGTCTTTTTACTATTCTTCGTTTTACTTTTTCACTCTTCTATAGTCTTCTTACTTTGCCCACTCTTTCTGATTTTGTTTCTCCTCTTTGTACCCCTCTTTAATCCTCCCCCCTGATTCCTTCTGATATTATTATTGCCCTATTTTTTATATCATTTGCATAGCATAACATTTCTTCGATTCGATAAAACTATGAATTTTCGATTACATTAAGAAGACCATTCCAAAGACATAGTAAATATATTCTTTTACAACAACAATAATATTATAACTAATATTATCACAAACATAACACATACTCTCAGTAATGATGATGAGTATAATAAAAAAAGTAATCGTTGTGGAAGAGAAAAATTATTGAAAAATCGTGCTAACAACTTATTTGGGAGGGAGAGAGAAAGATAGAGTGAGAGAGAGACAGTGAGAGACCAGTGCTGCAAATCGTTTCCAATTGCCATTCAATATGGCCGATATTAGTGACAAAAAATAAAAAAGAACAAAAATCGAAGCCAAAAACAGCCAGAAAACGAGTGACCAACGAATGACTACGAATGACTGAGAAAAAGAATGACAAACCAATAGTTTTTGGGCACTTAAACGAAATTATTATTAGAATGATATTAGATGGTATAAGAAAAGAATAAGAATAAAGATTACCATAAGGATGATGATGATGACAATGGAATATAATAATGAAGATGAATAATGATAATCAATATACCGATAATAATGAATGGAAGTAGCAATAGAATAGAGATAAAGATGAGGATGAGGATTAGTATTAGTATAAGGATAAGGATGAGGATATCGACGATATCCTGAAGACGATGAACGACGAGATGAAGACGAGGACGAGGATGAGGATGAGAATAAGGATGAGAATGAGGATAAGATAAAATTAAGGAGAGAACAGAGATGATTACAAGAATGATGTATACGATTAGAATATAATGATAACTAAAAAGCTAACAAAGCTAAGAACAGCATGGCAAATTTTTATGTGTTTATGATGCTAATGATAAAACAAGAATCATAATATTGGTAGTCAACTAAGGTAACCAACCCATCACACTGATGGATAGACTGACTATCTATCTAACTAGTCCATCTTTCAACTTCCCTAACCAAGTCTGAGAGAATATTTATCCAGAATACAACAAGCTGTTGGGGTAATAATATCCCAAATGTCCTACAACATTATCGCAGACATTAAAATGATAATATCAGCTTAGCTCTGGGACGTAACACAACACAAAACAACACAAGAATACTTAAACTGATACTTTAGTGTGGAATAATCAAAATTATATCTTAACGAAAAGAGGAAGAAAAAAAAACAAAATACCGGAGACCGAAATATTGAGTACAAACGCCAAACCAAATGACAATCGCTTATTTTGCTGTTGTTTCCATTGTAATTCTATCCTTTATCAATATTACATCATAAAAGTGTCGCTTATGATGCTTTTTAATATTCCGGACGCAATGCATGCATCATCATTGAAATAAATGCGATCTTTGAGGGGAAGAAAATAACACTATAATACGGGAATCGGTCAAGAGAATCATCATCTTGTACTGTTTAAGGGTTGCATACATAACATGTTGCAAGTTTACGTTATACAGGAAAAATCTACATAAATATTAGATGATAACAACACAGGTCATGTAACGATTTTCATACGTTTCATTCGAAAAACTAATATAAATAAAAACTAAATACTCTAAAGGGAATAAAGACACCACCATTACCATTACCATCAGCTATAAACTTCAGTTAGTAGATCTACATACACGTAATAGGATGAATGATGAAAAAAACACATTTAAATCATTAAAACTCGAAGGAGAACATTTACAGAATCCTGCCAGGAGAGTCTCGTATATTCTGTTAATGATAGATTGTGTTTCCAGCAGTTTAGTTTAAGTTTTTGAAAACTTGTATAACCCTTTTCTCCAATTATTAATCTATTAACCCTTTGATTAGGATAAAAGATCTATTATGATACTCATAATATAACTCTCATATGATACTCACGGAATGATCTGTATAACCCTATAATAACCCTTTCTATTTGGTCTCGTTTGTACCTACTGTAATGAGCCCACTCCGGCCAACTGTGTGACCCAGAAGGAGTAACCTTCTGGGTAAAACTCAAGACAATGAGCATATTATTTCTACAGCCTAACCAAAAAAGAAATTCTTCCTCTATTAACCACATAGGTGCATATGTATTTATAAAGTTCTATATCTCCAAATCCAGTATGGAGTTTATAGAAACTTATGAACCGATTTAATGGACCTAACAATCCGCTGAACGTAGTCAGGCGGCTGTAATGGATACGTTTACGTCAACCGTAAACACGAACACGTTTTACACTTTATCGATACTTAACTGTAATAAAGTGTACAGTAGTCATAAAGCATCCTTTCAACTTCAACCCACCATCCTTAGTGTTTGTGAATGTGTTCGTGAGTGTGTTTGTGTATATGTGCGAGTGTTTGCTAAGCGAGTGATTGAAAGAGTGTGTGAGTGAGTAACTCGAACGGAGGGAGTGTGATTGTGACCCACGAAACAAAAAAAAAAGAGGGTGCAATAATAGCAATAAAACTTTCTTGCATTTAAATTATTTGAGATCCTTTGAAAAGTATTTTTCTTGGCTGACCATTTTTTTCATTTTTCCAACAAATAAAATGGAACACATGTGTTTTTAAGGATTCACTCAGTTTTCTGCAAACCTTTTTTGTCATCTTTACAAATTGTTTGGACGATCAAAGAATACAATTTCCAAAAATAAAGTGGTTTATCTCAAAAACACTGTACCACAAAAAAAAACTCATCCGCAATAACAAAAAAACTTAATGAAATAGCAACAAAATTTTGAACTCGGTCAATTCCTTTGCTTTTTAAGGACTAAAATAACACAAAAGCAAATAAAGCTTTCCTTTTTTTTGTTTGAAGGGACAAAAACTGAACCACGAAAAAGAGAGCCCTGGACACTTTTCACAAAAAGGAAAAACATTTCGGACACTTCGTTTTACCAAAAAAAAGGAATAAATTAAAATATTAAAAAAAAAGCCTGTCAAAATAGTTGTTGACCAAAAGCAAATCAAAAAATAACAGCAACAGAAATCCGAAAGGTTCTTTCAAATCTCCGCCCACTCGCCTACTTTAGTAGAGCTTCTTTTAATAGTAACTCTTTCAAAAAAAGAACCGGAAAAAATTACTAAACAAACAACCAACAACAACAGAAAAGAAATTAAGAAAAGCAATGAAAACTTGGCAACACCCGAGAACCGAAATAAGATGAAGCGATGGAGTCTCTTCATTCCTCTTCCTCCTCCCCTTAATCCTCTTCTTCTTCTTCTTCCCCTTCATTCCTCTTCCTCCTCCCCTTAATCCTCTTCTTCCTCTTCTTTCTTCCAGTTTGTTTGCTTTTTCCGACGGAGAAGCGGCGTCAGAGATAAAAATCATTGAAAATCACAGCCAAAAAAAAGAAAAAAAAAAGATTGGTAGCTGCAGAGTTGCGCTTATTTGTTGCGACAGCAGACATGTCTGTGTTAATGCAAAGAAAAGGAGGGGGTGGGGAGGGCCGGGGAAGGGCTAAAAGAATGGGTATTTTGCTAGGGTGTTTGACCCACTACTGCCAGGCAGCCTGAATGACGACGACGCCCTCTCTTCTTTGGGCCAAGAAATTATTAAGTTTTTTCCACACAAATCATTGACATCTGATGCATTAATTTGTCATTTTCAGATAGAAAATTAAAAAGAAAAAGAAGACGAAAAAGAAGAAGACGAAGAAGAAGAAGAGAAAAACTTGTTCTATGTCGAACTTTTGATCGGAAAATTTAGGACATGAGTACTTGTGTACATATGAAAGTATTATATATACAATATATTGTATAAAAGAATGAGATTTCTTTGAGATATCTTTTGAGATTTTTTCTCCAATTCATCGGAGAATTTCTTCAGCATTTTTAATTACTTTTTGCAGTCTTTTGGGGAATTCTATTC
Source organism: Myopa testacea (assembly GCA_949629155.1). Taxonomy (NCBI): domain Eukaryota; kingdom Metazoa; phylum Arthropoda; class Insecta; order Diptera; family Conopidae; genus Myopa; species Myopa testacea. The sequence goes on from OX451347.1 coordinate 50,915,263, forward strand.
TTTCTTTTTGGATTTCTTTCTGACATTCATTCCTTTTGTTGGCCGAAATTAATCATTTCAACGATTACAGATTTCATTCGTTCTCCGGCTTTGCTAAACTCTGAGCTAACTTCTTGTAATTTTCTAAAACCCAACAACTTAAACTGGTTGTTTTTCTGGATGATCCGAAACACCGAGTAATACGAATTGCGTTTAACTCAAATCAATTTGTTGTTCAAATCGCGTGCAAAACGATTTCGATTCGATTCTGTTTGAAATGCATTAAAGATGTTTTCTGCTCCTCCTCCTTCATGAATGCTAACAATAGTTACCCTCCACCCCCTTTCTATTTACCACCCGTCGGACATGCCACGTTCCACGTGCTGGGTTTTTTCTTTCTTCTTTCTGCCTGTTGTTCTTTTTTTTTTTGTTTCTTTCTCCCTTCTCGTTCCCCCTCCCCAACCATTTGACACTCATTACATTTCATTTATATTTTTTCTTCTTTTCTTTTGCTTTTGTTTTCCTTTCATTTGCAAAGGATTTTCTTACATATAATGATCATTAAACAAAATACAATTAATTCTCTAGATACTCGTATGTATGAACGAGTGTTTGTTATCTGTCATACAGACATACAATATGTACATACATTTGTACGGATTGAGTATTAATCTCAGTATTGCATGTGTTTGTGTGTGTGTGTGTGCGTGTGTGTGGGCGCGTGTGTGTGCTTTTGCTTGCGTGCTTGTCCGTTAATTGCAATTACACGCACAACAAAATAACGTTTAATTCTGCTTTGTAAGCATGTCCGAAATCAAGAAAAAAAGCATGCAATTTTTCTTCTTTCGTCTTCTTAATCAATAAAAAGGAAACCGACATTTTAACAGGAGCCGCACCTCTCTGCAACCGCCCCAACCACCCTCTTACACTTTCATAACATTCATTACCCACCCCCGTCGATGTCCCTTCGATCACTCTTCGACCCTTCTCAAGAAAATTTCACTTAATTGTGAAAACCGTTAGTTTTCAAAAAAAATGCGTCAGATTCAATGACGTGCATAAAGACTTCAAAAATTTCATTTAATTATATAAACAGAGAGAGGGAGAAAGAGAGAGAGAGAGAGAAAGAGAGAGAGATGATCATATAGAGAGAGAGAGAGTGATAGAGTTACTGTAGACTTTTCTCCAGATTCTTCATGTACTCATGAATTCACGGATTAAAACAATATGAAGATTTCTTTTAACTCCAAAGAAAAAATTTCTTGTGTCCCTCTTTCTTTCTGTCTCTCTTTTACACACTTTGTCGTAACGGAGGGCGAATGACAAGCGACGAAGCTCCTTTTTTACACCCACTCAGATGCCAAGGACGACACCAGCCACGACCATAAAACATTTCATAGTTAATAAAAAACGCATTCTTACTCAATAAAAAGCGAACAACTGTAACAAAGAATTGTTATTTTCAAAAGTACTCTCACACGAGGTACGGGATTCGAGGGGGAACAAGGGGGGGAGGGGAGTGACAAGTTTCTTTAAGATGTCTTAAAACATGTGAAAGAAAATATGAAGGAATCATTTTCTTTTTTCCAATCTTCAAGCGAAACTAATTCTGTGGTAATAAAAATAGCCCATATTTAAAACCGTAAAAGGACATTCGGTATCATAATAATGAATGAATTTTATGATGGATTTTAATGAGTGAAGTGTTGCCAGTGGAGTATTTTTAGAGATTTCATAAAAATATACATAAAGTACTCATACATAATGTATGTTTGTATGTTACCATAACTGTTAATACATTCTACATACATGCATACACCACTTAACCAACTTTATAACCATTTAATGAGTATCGATTAGGATTCTCGATGACGTGAGAATCGTTCGCGTGTGTGTTCTTCCTTCCCTTCTTCCTTTTTCTATGCTACTGCTTCTATTATATGTTCTTCTGTACCCAAATTGACCATTATACCAAGGAAGGACCATTATCCAAGAGGTACCAACGAAGAATTGCTAAAGAACTCCAAATAGAGCGAAAGAGTGCAAAAGAAGACGAAAGAGAATGAAAGAAACTTTGATTCAAATAAGAGTCTAACGTAGAATTCGACCGGATGGGTTCCGGTCCATCCCATCCATTCCACAATCCTATAGAAGTCCATTTTAAAGATCTTATCTATAATAACTTTTAAACTTTCTCCAAAATACAATAGTTAATTCTTCATTTAAGTATTTTCAAATGATTTCTCTCCTGTTTCTTCGATTTTATTCTCTTGTTTCTGCGATTTTCTTCTCCTCTCACTTCTCCTTACTTTTCATGAACCATATCGTGAAGAATAATCATCATAGATTTTTTTTTGTCTTTGGTACTACTGCAAAAAATCCTTGCTTCGAGTTTCTGTTTTCGACGAAAACTCATTAATACAGCAAACAGACTGATAACGGGATGTTTTGACACACACACACACTCACTAAATGAAGCTGACCCGGTTTCGGTACCTTGAAAAAAATCTATACAAGCGGTAGGGGGGTGGAGAGGCGGACTCCTTGGTGGTGTACTCGTAATAGACAGTATATAAGTATAAATAGCTCCATGTTGTTGTTCTTGTTGATAGTTTGTGGCGCACCGGACATCAACTAAGATGAAATTAATTACGTATGATGGTTGTTGCTGTTGTCGTTTATGTTGTTGTTGTTGTTGTTGTTACGGTTTAATTCTCTTACTTGCCCGCTTCACGTATCTCTTTTACTCTAACCATCAACATTCTAGCGTGTTATTTGAATTGCTTTCATGCCGATTGTATAAAGAATTGTTGGCTGATTTTCCAGTAAATTGTTGTTGTTGTTTCCCCCACCCCCAGTCTACTTACTACATTACTTCAGCATCCTTTAGTATACAACAGCTGAAGGATACAAAAGGATCATCGTGTATAACGTGTATGCGTGTCCTTACGTTACACTAACAACAAATGACAAGCGAAATCTTTAACTGCTTTAGTTTAACGAGAGCTCAATGCTTGTTATTCTGTTGGTTATACGGGGTTGTTGTTGTTGTTGTAAATCTTAACAGCAACAACAAGAAAAGATGCTTTATTCGCAAAATATTAAGTTGAGGCGAAAGTTTTTTTGGGTATTTTGTTGGCGCACAAATTGTTCAGGGTCACTGTTTAAGGGGGGGATGGCGGCATATGGAGGGGGGTAGTGAAGGGTAAACAGAAAAAAAGTTGTATCCTTTTCCATTTTCTGTAACATTTTCTTGTTGTTCGAAACTTTTCTACAAACTTCCTTTATTTTTGCTCACTTTTGTTTTTCGCCCTTTCGTGAAGGTTTTTTGTTCTTCTTCGGTTGTCTTTTCTTTAAGACGCATACATGTATTTCGACCAACATGTCACTCACATGGACACACACTCACATACACACACACATACATATATTGTATATTACTCTTATGTGTCTATGATTGTATTTTCGGTTCTGTTCAAAGCATCAGTTTTGTTGGCTGAAAACTTGCGGGTCGCCCAACCGTCGTCGGTGGACATTCGACTCAAAGAGAACAACGACAGCAACTTTTTCTGTGCCACCTACAAATAAAAAAACGACAACAACTTCTACAACAAACATTGATGTATGCTTAAAAATATTTTTTTTCCTTTTTTTCTTCGTTTTAAAATGCAAAAAAGTTTCATTTTGAGATTTTCTAGGTTTTCCCTTTTGAACTCTTTTATTTTCATTTATTTATCTTGCTCTTGCCTCGATCTCGTTCTCTCTTTCGTTATCTCTCGAGTAACCAACATGCAAAAAAAAACGAAGATTGGCAACTTTTTTCACCTCTTTCTTTGCATATAAAGTTGTTGTTTGTTGTTGCTGTTGTTGTTGTTGTTTTTGTTGTTGATGATGATGGTGATATTGTTTTTGTACAAGATGCTGCTAAACGAAGCTATCATAGATTTTGTTGTTGTTTATAAAGTGCAAATATTTTATGTATTCACTTTTTTTTTCCTTTTACTTTTTGTTTACTTCCCACATACGTATGTGTGTGTCCAGAAAATGTATGTGTGTGTACATTTACACATCATATCCTTTGCAGATGTGAGTGTATCCTTTTAGTTTGAAAACGACGATTTCTCACATTTCAATAATTCAACTTAATTTATCTTGAAAACTATAGAAGGGAGGAACCTGAAATTTGATGACATTAAAATAACGATGATTTTAAATATTCTACTAAAAGATAATACAAAAATATTCTTTTGATAGTTCTTTTCAGTCATTTATTCAGGTCACTTAATTTTAAATGTGAAAAAAATAAATAATCGCAGCAAAGTAATGAGAAAGTGGAAGAGGCAAAAGAAGAAGCATTTATTTCATGAAAGAGATACTTTCTATTTTTTTCTATTTATTCTTTTTATTTCTCTTCTCTAAATCCTGGTTAACCGCATCCAAACCAAACCGCCGGCTGTCCAGAGTCCAGAAAACATCAGACAAACATTTGACCACATTAATTTAGAAAACTAAACTTAGCTGCAGCTGCTGTTGATGCTGATGTTGCGTGTGTCAACAGTAAAAACGAACAACTGCAAAATAAGAAAGAAACGAAAAAGTTTAATAATAATATATAAGGACAAAAAAGGATAGAGAGAGAAAGATTGGAAGAGGGAGAAAAAGGGAGGGAATAGAGAACGTAGTATGTGGTGTACTCTAGAAGTACGAGTTAGAAAAACAAAAAGAAGAGCTCGTTAGTATTTATAACAGTATAAATTTAATTACAGAAACAACAAAGATAAGAAATGCATCGAAATACACATATAATCATACACATACAAGTCATGTACTATATGTGTTTGATCATGTATTGTTATATATTCGAAAATCAACAAGAAAAATCATCAGTTTTGAAAATCATGGAAAATATAATGGATCTCATTCCACTGGACTTCTCTCTCTCTCGGTCTCACTTCCATTCTTGGTATTCTATACAGCTGCAGAAAAACCTTGTAAAGCCTTTGAAGTTTATATAAATCTATAATATATAAATTGAAATGGGTTGGTCACCTTTTTTCCAGTTCTTGAGCAACGAATTGGATCGCAGAGTGATTTGACATCTACTCATACATAACAAAGTGAACGACCTCTTTTCTGCTTCTTCTTCTTCTGCGTGCTCCTTTTACCTCCACCTCTTCTCAACACGTATCCTCTGCCGCCCCAGTCCTCCTTTTCAAAGTTTTGAAAATCGTCCAATACAAGTTTCGGATCCTTTGAAGCTTATCCTAATCTTTTCTAGTGTATGCATATATAGTAGATTTAAGTGACAACATTCAACTACATATACTCGTATAAATGTGAATATGAATATAAGTATGTGTGGGTGTGTATGAATGTTTATGTATGTGTGTGGGTGTGCATTATAATTCGTATTGTTTCAAATTTAAGTTGGACTTCGTTACGCATCCATTTCAAATTCAACATTTTTATTTATTTTCTTCCTTATACTCACATTTATTCTAACGTTTTCTCCATCTGCTTCTGCTTTCTGCTTCATGTATACAGGCACATGCATATGTACTATCCGTAGCCCCTTTCCCCTCCTCATTCCCCTCCCCCTTCCTGTGACACAATACCCCATGGGAACCTTTTGCCATTTTTGAGATTTACATAAATCCATATGAATGTAAAATACAATAGTATCCAATCTAACAACAACAAAGAAAGGACAACATCAGTAAAAACAACAGTAGAATCGACAATAATAACAACAACAACAACAATAACTACAACTACTATAATGGTTGGCATGGTTGGAAACAATGCAATTTGAAACTTTAAAATAAACTACGAGTAGATACTGATTGTAAATTCAACACCCACAATAATAATAATAATAACAACAAGAATAAGGACAATAACAACAAAAACAAGAGCAATAACAACAAAATATTCATAATTATAATAACTAGTATTGTATTGTAGAACATTAAATTATCTCTCTTTTATCCAATACAAAAAGAAAGAATCCAACCCAGTAGAAAAAATCAACAACTAAAAATTCAAGACCTGTCTAAGAGCTTATTTTGGAAGCAGAAGAGAAACCGATTTACCATGTTTTCGATTCTTTCTTAAAAAGTTTTATAAATTTTTCTAAAAGGATCCATTAAATAAAACTATTGTAGATGCTAGATTCCTATACTAAAGGAACATGATGAGAATTATGATAGGAAACGATGTGAATTCGCATACCAAAACATATGCACACAAACATATGTACATACCCGTACATATATAGACCCACAAACACTCGCTCAGCCTTTCATTTCCCAGATGCAGTGAAGGGTACATCACAGTGAAGGGTCATACATTAGGCACACATTGAAAACACTTTACCCAAATGCAAAATGAAAAGAAAAAAAAAGGTAGACGTTAGAAGGACAGAGAAAAAGAGAAGAAAAGAGAGTGAACGAGGGAAAGAGAAAGGCAAAACCAAGTCCAAGAACAAGGAATAAGTAAACGAATGATAGAAAGAATGAATGATAGAATAAGAAATGAAATAAATTTCAACATTACGCACCTACTTACGTATGGATGGCAATAACTCATCCATTAAAAGGGATCTAACGATTTAACTGAAGGTTTAAGGAGTTGGAGCGGGTGGCCGGGTTGCCATCCATGATGGTTCAACGGGTAGCTAGACAAGGAGCTGAGTGGGTGGGTTGGTTGGATGGACGTCTTGTATACCCCGTATCCGGCCGGGTAGGGTAGGTGAATGCGTGTGTGTCGCCCACTGGATGGTAGATAGATGGACATGAATACACCCACACACAGGGTCAAAATGAAAATCTACAAAATACGAGTATTCAAAGCAAAAACAATAAGAAAACCCAACACAAACAAAAATGGAAAGAAAATAACCAGAACACCCAGAAAAGTTTCCACGACAGCCTTGATACATATTCGTATAATCTTAAGTGTATCCATATGTTGGTAACTTCCGAATAATACTTTAAAGATACTCGTACGTTTTTGTATACCATCCCAATAACAAAAACAACAACCTACTGCGATTAGTGTTCGTATAACATCAAGAACACAGAAATTGTAACAAATAAAAAATTAATCTTTAAATAAAATCCGCAAATTCAATGGGTCTTTAAGAGGTCAGAAGACGTGATTTGAAAACTCTACTAGCAATATAATTACTATTATTATCAAAAGATATTAAAAATAAAAGTTTTTCATTTTTATTCTGTTTTATAATCAACTCAATTAAATACAATTTATTAAGAATTATAAGCAGAATAATAAAATTGAGGGGAAAAACCAGAAATACAGTATGTACGTATAACATTTTAAGGTATTTATAACAGTAAATACACTGCCAATTACTACCATGATAGCTCTTAAAGATATATCTTTATATATCGAGGTATATAGTATACTATACAGATATCGTCTTTTTATCGACTTTACTAATCAGACTGAAAGTTAGAAAACATGATTAATATAACAACATTACATTCTACACTGTTACTAAAGTCGATGTACCGATTTTAATGCCCCGATTACGTAACCGGTCATTGTGAAAGCGGCCCCAAGAGGTATAGTCGATGAATGGGTCTGAAATGAACGGGTGAGCGGGTCAAGGGGTAAAGGTTACAATCTGATTCGTATGGTTAGATAGACTCATAAAGAAATTAATCCTTATTTCGTATTTTTCAAGGGTGGCATGTCGAAAACTGTTTCGAAAATTGCCCCTAACATTATATAATTAACACCTATAAATTTTTTTCTTCTTCCTTCCCTCCTCTCTTCTTTTCCACCGACCATATTCACGCGATTTTTATCTGAAGTCCGTCTTTCGCATCCAAATCAACGTTTCATGTCAACCATCATTTAACTGATGTGCGGTGAACACGGTGGCAACGCTGACACTGACGCCGTATCCAAACGTCCAACGGACGGACTGGCAGTATTGAACAAAACAACAAAAACAACAACAATTATTTATGAGCACCCAAACGACGATTGAGCGAAAATATTGAAATATTATACTTGCTCATTATATCAGAGCTGTTATCTGGCCCAATCTGGTGGCCCCTGCTACCCGTTTACCGTTACCCACTGACGAAACGATTCCATATGATGCTGATAATTTTATTTTTGTTTTCGTATATTCGATTCGGGTATCTAACGGTACCCGAATTATAATACATCAAGATATAAATGCCGCAATAGCGCGTCATCCATCTATGTAGGTATATGGAAGAACATATATCAGTATGTGAGAATGTGTGAGAATTTGAGAGTGTGAGGGTGCGTCCCTGCATACGAATTATTGCCAGGAACCGCAAATACATCAACGTATCGCCATCGTCCGGCGTCCACCAGCGTTCGATTAAACGATCCGAATTCCCAGCGGTACAATCAATGCGTGTGGGAGCGAGAGAGCAACATTACATTTTTCCATAGCAAAATTGTTTAGCACAGAGGAAATAAAATATTTTTGCCATAAATTTAGTCGTCGCCGTTCGTCGAACCTCGAAATGGAGGTGTTGATGTGTTGGAACTCAGACCAAGCTGACACCTTTTTAATAGTATCGCAGTAGCCCCACATCAAATTGAGTTTTCTCTCTCTCTCTCTCTCTCTATCTTTCCCTCCGTCCCCCTCTCTCTCTCTATCTTTCCCTCCGTCCCCCTCTCCCTCTCTACAAACACCGGTGAGTGTTTTCCTCCCTATTTTAACTCCTACGCCTCTGTTATTACTGTCCAGGAATTAAATGCGAATGCATGCGTGGATGGGTGAGTATGTCGACATCTGTATTTGTATATACGTATGGGTGTGTGTGTGTGTGTATGTGCGTTTATTTGTCTGTTTGTTCTTCACTCATCCTTTCACTCATACAGTTTTTTTTTGATATGACGAAAAATCTATTCGAAAAATACACGCTTCAGGCGTAAAATCGAACTCGCCCCGCTACTTAGCAAGTTAGAGCTCACAAAATAGGCTGGGTCAATACTGCCTCTCCTCCTTGCGCCTTCCTCCTTCTCATCGCCCCCCTCACCGACAACCTCTTGCCGATCCATCAAACTAACGAAGTACTGTTTTTGTCTGTAAATACGTTGTTTAGCCTCGTTTATTATATCCTTCAATTAATATCGATAACAACCACGAGGATGACGACGACCATAACGTGTTATGGTCAAGAGGAAGAAGTGTGCATGTACATGAACATGTATGGGAGAGAGAAGGAGAAGGAGAGAGAGACAGAGAGAGGTGACGATGACAGTGACGATGGCGTAGGCGTTGGTGTCAATGTGTTTAGCCAAAAGCGTGCGTTATTTCGTGTATTTTGATGTATTGTATGAAAGTCTTAATAGTATTTGTTTTTGCTATGGTAATGGTTGTTGTTGTTGCATTGCCTTTTATTGTTGTTGTTATATTTATTGTTTAATTGTTGTTGTTATCGTTGTTATCCCAGGAAGAAGGCGCGCCTCATCTATACTATCAATGATAATCGATGATGCATTAAATAATTCGTAATTCGTTAGACGTTCGTTATTTATTTATATAGAAGTGAGGGAGGGTTTAGGGAGGGAGTGAGGTGGTAAGTAAAGAAGACGGTAATGGATTTTATAAGGAGTGTGTGTGTGGATTTCCCTTTTAATTACTTGTACGAGTTCGTCGTATAGTAAAAATTTGTCCCATTTTTCCCCGGTAGAAGTTACCCCAGGACTTATACATTAAATTGCTCCCTTATTCATTTAAAGACATTTTAATTTGTCCATCTCTTAATTTGTCCCGATGATTGTGTTTAGTCTATAGATTAGATTTTAATGAATTTTTTGTATATCGAAATATATAAAATAAATATTCTTATGTTAAACTCTATATCAATATATATATATTCGAATGTCATTCCCAACCCCCTTCCCCCCCCCCCCCCCCCTTCTTCTCTCTTTCCGCTTGCTTTTATTATTTTTCTAAATTATCTAAACTATCCTCAGAGAGTTTCACACATTCACACATTCTCACACCCTCAGTTTCACACTTACACCGAGAAAAAAATGATTACACTGATTTATTAGTTGTTCTCTTGTTCCAAGTGTTGTCGTGTTGCTGTTATTTTTACAACCCTTTTTCAACAGCTTCAATTGAACATATGAACGCATATAAAGTACTTAATGGGCGAATATTTATTTATTTATATATATATAAATGCCATTATGTATACCATGTATCTATCTGTTAAATAAGTTAACCCTCTGTATCAGGGTTTCATACACTACATGATGAACACCACCCACTGTGGACCGTCCCCGCCGTACACCAAACATCAGACACAACGTTCGGTATATCATCATGTGTAGCAAATTCGTTTTACCCTCACGCCTATATTTTGACTCGTCAACCTAACCGAAAATAGTATCGTACTGACACCAACAACAACAACAACAACAACAATGCAATAACTTCTGTACACATTCTAACATTCTATCACAGCAGAAAATAAATAACATCACATGAAATAAATACATTCGCTTCCAGCGAACAGCCATCTTCTCTCACTTTAACCATTCTCTCTTCCCACATTCTCTCTTTCTCTCCCTCTCTGTCACACACTCTTTTTCACTCACTCCTCCTGATACACCTAAAATTCCAAAGTCCTCTCATATCAAAAACTACAACTCGACCGAACTAAACCAACCTCAAACCATTTTCGACCGAACTTTAACCCTTTCCTTCCCTCCTCTACGCAAACGATCAAACAATTGAAACTTTATTTGTACCTTTTTAGAAAAGTTTTACGCCTCACTAAAAACCCGTTCTCATTCCTTGATATACATCTCTCTATACTCCCTTATCTCTTCTCTCCTGCTTCTTTCTCTTTTCTCTATCTGGGTGTATATTTCATTGCCTAAAACTATTCTGAAATATCTAATTTCTCTCTGTATCTCCCTCTGTTTCTCTCTTCGCTCTCTTCGACACTATAATTCTCTCTGCCTCCCTCTTCCCTCTCCCTCCCTCCTCCCTCTATTTCTATATCTCTCTTTCTCTCTGTCTCCCATTCCCTCCCTCTCTTTCTCTCTGTCTCCCTTTCTCTCCCTCTCTCTCTATTTCTGTCTGTATTTATTTTCTCTGAACAACCTACTAAACCACAAACGCTGTCACTCTCACGTCTGCTTCAATGATTGCAACCGAAACTAAAACTTCCTGTACTCATTTCCGCCATAATCAGTCCCTCTCGCATCACCCTTTCTCACCCTCTGACCCCCCTCGCCACCCTTGTCCCCTCTTCTAAAATGACCCGAAAAAACTATCTGCTGCTTGACTGGTTTTTAGTTACGTTATAAATTTATTTTATTCACATTCACACTGGAAGGTCCAACTTCTCCGTTCTTCGTAGTGTCCCGCTTCGCCCCGCACAACCACTCGAACCCACCTCCTTCTCGGGGAGGACTTAAGAGAGTGTTTCTAGGTTCGAGTCCATACAATAAGATGGATTTTAGTTTTATGCTTATAAAGTAATAAATAGAATACGTAAATCGAGTTGAACGCCTGCAAATATTCAGTCCCATTCCGACCCGACCGGACCCGACCCATCCTGTTCCTGTCCAGTCCACCCCGTTTTGGCGTCAGGACTTTTACAGAGTCAGAGACGGACGTAAGAGCCACCCATCCACCTGGTTATCTTCTTATTTCACTCTTCACACGCCTGCCCCCCTCCCAAATGTTTTCCTCACTATTTTCCTGCTTGCTTACTCAGTTTTCACTCTTCTTCTTCTTCTTCTTGTGGGTTTTTTCTTTCTTGTTGTTGTTTTTGTCGTTGTTGTTCTTGTTCTTGTTGTTGTGGTATTGTTTTTGCTTTTATTGTTGCAATCCTTTATTGCGCAGCGTCAATTCGTCTTAACAGCAGTGTGCCTTTCTTCCTTCCTCGTAGCTTCGTTTTAGACTAAAATTTCCTGAGACAGAGATGATAAAGTTGCTATGTATAAAAACCCGATTATTCGGTTATCGTAGATTTTTACTGCATCAAAGATCAAATGAATATTAAGAAGTGAGTTAAAGAAGCAACAACTGATTGATTTCGAGACTGCATTTTTTGAGGTTAGAAAAAGAAGTTTTCAAGATATAAAAGAAAAACAAAATTATTATCGTGGCAGCCATTAAATCTAAAACCCGGTTTTCGTTATTTGAACACCTATCAAAAATATTGAAAATAAACTGAAATCGAAAATGTTTTTAGTATATGCTATGATATTTGTTATACTCCTTCGATAACTGAACCCACATACACTCCTCTCCCCCTCCTCCTCAAATTTAGAAGTTTGTCAAGCGTTTCCGAACAAACCGTAGCCCATCATTCATCATACCAACGCTTTAAAGAGTTACTCTTCATCTTCCTTCTAAAGCAACTGCAATTCATCAACGACATCCTCGCGCCACAAGCTTTTTTCTATTAAACTCTTCTTACCCCCCCCCCCCCACCACCCTCCTCTCCATCCAGCGGCCCATATCATCCCTTAATTCATCACATTCTTATACACTCTATACTCTAATGAATTACGTAATCAAAAACTACGAGTACTCACATTTAATTCGAATTTATTTCAGGCCCACTTTTAATCCCTCAAACATATATACACACACACACACACACACATAGCAGTGTGCACATTAATATATCTATTTACATACAATATGTACCTCATTCCTGATTCTAACCATGGCCAAAAACTAACCAGCGTCCTTCGCCTCTCACCATCATTTAACCTGGGACTTACTTGTCCCATTTACGCCCCTGAAGAAGAAGAAGACAGAACACATAAGAGCCCAGGACCGCAACCACCCATCGACCACCGCCCACTGTCACAATGCGGCATTCAAAAAAGTTTAATTTTCGAAGCTATTTTAAACATTCATCCAACCCCACGCTCATGTAAAGTAACGCTTCGCACAGCATCGCATTCGCATTCCATACTTTTACGAAAAAAGAACTATAATATAACTCATTCCTTCGTAAGGTTTCACATCCTACTCCAAAGCATAGCATTTCCCATTGTAAAGCATGATGAGTCCCATGATATTCCATCTTATACCATCCCATACCGACTCAGCTTCGTGCATGGCAACGCAACACAACGCATCCAACGCTATCCGACGCAACTCAACGCATGTCCTTGCAATTGTTCGAAATAAAACACTATTTCAGAAATAATAATTGTAATATTGGCAAACTTGTATAATGGCGTTGTTGTTTTTGTTGTTGTTGTTTTTGTTGTTGTTGTTGTTGTTGTTGTTTATGCCATTGTTGTTATAGTAGTTGTAACTGTTGTTGCATGAGCGAGATATCTACTCTTCTACAATTCAAACGTATGGAGTGGGACCGAATTGGCACGTTATAATCGTTGTTGTTATCGCTGTTGTTATTGTTGTTGTTGTTATTGTTGTCGTTGTTTTTATTGTTATTGTTGTTGTTGCTGTTGCTATCAGTTTCTAAATCGAAAATGCCAAAAATCCTGCCTACTCGCCGACACTCGAAGTCGGAACGAGTACACATCACTTGAATAATAAAAGCGAAACGATGTGAATAGATATAAAGACAGCAACAACAATGAAACTATTCGTACACACACATATACACATACACACAAAAACAATACATTCAAAAACACACTGGATACGTACTCGTATATCGATAGATGACTAAAAACAGGCAGACAGATAGACCGACAAATAAAGAGATAGACAAACATTGAACGTTTTTGTAATATATCAAAACTGGCCGCAATATTTTATATTCACATACAAACGTAAGTATATTTACACAAGTATACAGACGCACGCACACACACACACACACACGAATATTTACATCTACACCTTCTTCTGTATGTAGGGATGTATCAATGTGTGACGCAATGTGTGTGTGTATGTAAGCGTTGTCTTGTGTATCACGGATAACTTGAAGTTAAGAGCTTCCTTCTATTACGATAGCAGTACATCAATAACACACTAGCAACAACAACAACAACAATAACAACAACAACACTGTCATCAACTAAAACAAAAACAACAACAACAATATATGTATGTGTATGTATAAAAGCAACAACTATAACAGTACAGTACAAAGCAAAAACTATTCTAAAACAAAACGAAGAGACAACGACGATGGCGAAGACGACAAATTTTCACTCACTAAAAATGAACAACAGACAAGATGATTGTCAGTCAGTCAGTCTGTCCGAAATAATAATGTATACATACGAGTATAAGATAACATCTTAGTGAGAAACAGTACAGCGTTGCCACTGTTCCGCAAACTAAGATATCCAGCAAATTTCAATCTAAATAAATAACTAGCGTAATCAACTAAACTGAGCGGTTTAAAGAAAGTTTAATTACCGAAATACTTTAATCATAATCTTATTACAAGAATTGTTTTAATAGAAAACCCAAAAAGGTACCTAATCTTCGGCTTGACCGACACTGAAATACACCCTACATACTCAAGACCTGTAAAAAGATCGTTTAACCTCTGAATCTCTGAAAGCCTTTCGAAGGAAGTGTGCTCAATGTGCTCGTGCAAGCTTTGAATTCGACAGGTTATGTTAAAGGGGGCGGACCACGCCCCTTATTCTACAGTACAGAAACTACGTGTATTGAGTCTTTTTCATTTTATATGTAGATTGTCATTCTTATATACACCGATTTCTCTCTTTTCTTATTCAAAACTTTTAATAGTTACCACCAGATAATGTAAATGTGGGCGGGTCACTCCTATCATTAGTGGAATTAAATTAGTTTCTCATAGTTTACTTCCATGTACGAGTGTTTAAAAAGAGGTTACTACAGTTTTAGTATAGAACAACGCAAAGAATACGAGAAAAGAAGATTAGAATTTATAATATATACCAAGAAGTGGCAACGCTCTTTCCCGGCTAACAGACAGACGGTCCAATAGATCGAAATGACCGTCATCAGCAAGGAGATTGCAACAAAGTGTGAGGTTACGAAACGGATGAAAAACAAGACGGATAGAAGTGTGTATAAAATAATATGTGAGTGTGTGTGTATGGGTGTATGTGCGTATGGGTGTGTGTGTGTGTGTGTGTACGTGTAATAGACAACAGTACACTTTTTGCCTAAACTTTTTTTTGGCAGTAAGACGCCCCGAATGAAAATAAACTCGAGATGATGCCAGGACGACGCCCGCCAGGAGCAGCAACATGAACAAGAAATGAAAATTGATAGATGAGTTATGGGCAAAGGGTTCACTAGTCAAACTGAACAAGAAGAAGAACTGGGAGAAGAAGAAGAAGTAGAAGAAGAAACAGCAGAAGAAAAAGCAAAATAACAAGACAAGAAGAAGAAGCTGAAGCTGACGCTGAATCTGAATCCGAAGCTCTTGATAAAGTCGAAGAAGAAGAAGAAGAAGATGAAGAAGAAGAAGAAGAAGCAACGGAAGTGTTGTAGAAGGAGAAGGATTTACTTATGTTGCCAGTTGTGGGTTAAAGCGTCCGGTACGAATATTGTTGTTGTTGCTGGCACTGCTGCTGCCATGTAACTAACTCACTCACTTCGCGTTGTTGTTGTTGTTTTTGTTGTTGTTGTTGTTGCCATTGGCGGCTTACTCTTGCCAACGTTCCTGGGTTCTTGCAAGGAAAAGTACGAGTATGAAAACTTTTTGTATTTATTTTTGCTGATTAAACTTTTGGGTTGCTGCTGCTGCCGTTTCTACTCCTGGTGAGGGGCACTCATGTGTGTTTGCTTGTGTGTGTGTACATTCGTGTGTTTGTGTGTGTGTTTCTTTAATACATAATACATCAATTGCAAGAAGATAGCCCGCCTGACCGCCTTCTGAGTTTACTTACTTGACACGTCTTTCTACCCACATCTGTAGATGACTGTAAACCATCCTTTCTTTCTATCCTTCTTTCCTTCCTTTTTACACCCTCTAAAGCGCTCATCTCAAGCATCAACCTTTACTGACCCGTCAACATATCAGCCCAGCATCCAACACCGACAACACCCAACCACCCACACGGTGGGATGTCATGGAACACAAGGATACATTTATTATGTGTGAAAGATGTACAGAAACGTAACGATTTATCCTCTTTTAGTTCTGCTGATTGTTGTTGTTGTTGTTGTTCTCTTCCGCTTTTACGTTTCTTGTGTAATTGTAACGGTTGTTGTTTCTGTGCATCATGAAGCTAGAGAGAGAGAGAGGGAGAGCGATAGAGTCACCCGTGAAGGGACTAAAGCATTTAATCATATGTGTATATAACGTTTATGTGTGTGTGTGTTTCTTTGCATGTGTTCGTTTCTGTGTGCGAAGACACATCGAAGGGGTTGCCATGGTTTTAGTTTTCATTTAAATTTTGATTTGTGCCGAAAAATTATAATTTATATTGAATTTCTTCCAAGCAACAAAAACAATGCTTCGGGCCTCAGATTCAACACTCACTCATTTCACTCTTCCGACTTTGAGTGGGATTTTGCTACCCTTTCCACAGTTTTACCTTCACTACGATAGTAGTTACTTTGAAAACTTAATGCAATTCGATGTCGTTGGTTAGAACCAAGAATTTCCAATAAATTAACACTAAATAATTACTTTCCCGGACAATTTTCCCGGAAATTTTCCTAACATTAACAATATATATTATTTTCACATCACATTCCCGAACGAAAACTCTTTCCATTCAATTTATCAAGCATTCAGTACCAAATCCATCGATCCAACACTCACACACACTCCACACTAAAACCTTTATACAAATAACACTGACACAAGCACGTACACACACACGCAGAGAAAAAAACAATTTTACTATTTTTTTCCACTTAATATGCGTTCGCAGGACATCATCTCGAAGGACGAAAACTTTGCTCATTTTAAACTTAAACAGCAAAGTAAACGTCGTGGAGTGGGAGGAAGGATTCGTCACTCACACACACACACACACCTGCAATTGCAAACTTGACGAGTGCACGCGTGTGACCTTAAATCATCTCTCCTCAACGAATCCACATCCATCCATCCACCCATTCGCCAAACCAACCAACCATAAGGAAAGAAAATATTCGACTTAAGGAATTTCCGGTCTCCTCTTCCCACTTCTTCCCCAACCCCCCCCCCCCCTCCCCTCCCCGTCAAAACAAACATGATTTCATCTGATCTGCCAAACTTTGCTGTAAAATCGTTCCATTTTTATTCATTCTCATCTCCTTTTTAATACAATTTTTTTCAAAAACGTGTTCTTCAAACGGTTGTCCGCCTTCTTCTGGGATGAAGTCCTGTACAGTGCTCATACATCAGCAATTCATACATACACACATACTTCCATGACCTGTCAAACGTATTCCATTCCTTCCTTCAAGTCGAGTATCGCTGAGTTTTCGCTTTCGATTTCAAATGTTATCTAAAAGTTAGTAACGCCAGCCGACGCAAAAACGCAAAAAAAATTGTTGTTTAAAAAGTTTTACTGCATCCTGCGGTCTTCTGCGCAAAAAGGCAGATAATATAAAAAACCAAAAAGGAGCAACAAACAACGGAAAAGAACAGAAGGCGGCAACTTTTTCGGGCATCACCGTGGAACCAAACGAAATACAAAACAAATCGACGAGAGAGA
Organism: Myopa testacea; assembly: GCA_949629155.1. NCBI lineage: Eukaryota > Metazoa > Arthropoda > Insecta > Diptera > Conopidae > Myopa > Myopa testacea. The sequence continues at coordinate 50,932,870 of OX451347.1, forward strand.
ACGCAAGCCGGCAAGGGGTCAGCTGGGGCCACGGTCCTGATGTGTGTGGTATTTTAATTTTTTTTTCTTTTTGCTTTTTTTTTCTCTATCTGTCAGGCTGACATACGTGCACATCCTTGGCTACTAACCGGCGTCAGATAGATTAATAGATGAATGTCCTTTTCAATGTTGCTTGACATTTGCATGAAATTCCTTTTTCGGGTAATGTTGTTGTTGTTGTTGTTGTTATTGCTATTACACTATACCATGTGGTTGTCCTTGTTGTTGTTTAATATCTTATACTATACCAACATATTTCGAGAAAAACGTATTTCGTAAAAAGTTTTCTTGCATTAAAATTTTTGTTATTGTAATTCTTGTGCTTTTCCACGCTATCAATCGAAGAAGATAAATGTTTCGAAAGAAAAACGATATGAAAAGACAACAGAAAAGAAAAAACAACAGAAAATATTTGACAACAAGAAACCAACTGAAAAAAGTAGCAACATGGACACACAAGCACACACGCACTCCGGATTGCGTGTGTCCACAAAATAGCGAAACTGTGACAAGCGTATATAATGACACATTCCTACTATGTTGTTGTTGTTGTAATGTGTTTTCTATTAACTTAGAAAGCCGTTACTAAGAATGACATTTAGCAAAAAAAAAAACAACAAAACAAACCAAGTAACTGAATAAATCAATTTTAAAAACAGAATAAAAAAGTATCTGTATTTAAAACATACGATTTTGAGAGAAATACTACATAACTACTAATAAAAACAATTCTTCTATTATAAGTAAAACAAAAAAATGTTAAAAATAAATTATTCTTCATTTAGCATTCATTTTCAGTTCATTCTTATTCATTAAGCATGTAATAGAACTTTGTTTTGTAGAGGAGTTCTGATAGAGATATGATGCTGTAGAGTTTTTGAGCTTCGGAAAGGCCGAAGATTTTCCTCTCAAATTTCAAGTTTTATTATAACTCATCGAAGTCGAAGAACTTCCAAAGAGTGGCCTAAGAGACCGTTTTATGACTTGAGTGAATGAAAAAATCATCCAGTCATCATTCTCACCATCCTTTTTTCTCGTCGAAGTTTTATGGTCCATTTTATGCCTTTTCGTCGACTTACTTCGAGGCTTTGCTTTTATAGCTATAAAGAAAACAAACAAATTAAACAATTGAAACATCTTTTAGACTGATAGATTGATAGTTACACTGATAGATCGAAATATTTTCAATAAAATAAAAGAATTATTTAGGAAAGAGATTTACATGTATTGGTACGGGTAGGAAGGGGGGATTAACGACTTCTTTTCTTGGCTTGTATTAATTTTTATGGCAAATCTTTATAACGGTCTAAAATGTGAGTAGTTCTTCGACCATAAAATCATGTTGATTATAATGTGTGGTTCCATCCCAGTGATATGATGTGATATGATTTTCTGAGTTGTATTTGTGTCGTATTTTATGACTTCTTCGTCTTCTTCTCTTTCAAATTTTGTTGCATAAATAAATATTTTTGGGCAGTTATTTCGTAGTTTTATTTTATATTGACCACATCTTGATTGAATCTTTTGGATCTAGATGTGGTTGCATCAATTAAACGATGCTGACCATCTCGAGTTTTTATTTTATAGACGAGTGACCGACTTATAAAGATGAGTGGGACGTCAGGAGTTCAGGATTTTCGCCTAGAAGGTCGTAAATATTTTAATTTATCTGATAACAAAAGCAATTTCAAGTAACCACGGGGTGCTGATTGGAAAGGGGATCCGGGGAGAGGAGTTTCGATTATATAAGAGACCCATCACCAAACTAGAACAATTTTTAACCCAAAAGACTCTTTCATAGGTCTTTTCACTCCTTGATCCTTGATTCTTAATCTTAATAATTTCAGTCATGGATTCAGTGATCGAGGTCTTAAATTTCTACTCTATTTTAGAATAAAAATGTTACTGCCCCCCTGTAACTTCAATGAAATATTTTATTAATTAAATTATTAAAGACGAGCTTTTAAAAAACATCCAAGGGTTGAATACTGAGCAAAAATCATCATTATACTCTGTTATTATATAATATATTCTGCTAAAAGAATTTAATAATCTGCATTCTTTGAATTTATACTTCATAGAGAAGGGGTTTTCTTTCATTAACCCTTTTTTACCAACAACAAAAATACAATTCTTACCACTACCGAGGGTAGCGTTTACAGATGGACCTCGGCTAACCTATCGAAACCGAGTCATTAGAATTCGTAACTAAAAAAGATGCATAAAGGTGTGCTAATGTAATACACCGTAGCTAATTTGTAGATGATGGTAGAGTAGATACTACAGCATTGATAGCTTATATTAGAGACAATAAAATATACTGTAAGTCAGAGCCAAACAGTCGATCAGAGTGAAACGGACGACTGTACTATAGGACTGTTTTTCCCTTTTTCTCGGAGTGCTTTTTCAAAATCGAAGAAAAGGTGTAACAGTTAAATGGTCATAATGGCTTTGTACAACAGCAACAACAACATTTTACCGCATAATACTAAAGCTCCATGAAAATCTATATCTATTCTAATGTAGTATCGCTATATATCATATGTATGTAAATCGCTGGCACATCACAAAGCAGAACCCATAAAATACAATTTAGAAATACATATATTAAGTGTATATATAAATGCAACAACAATAATAATCACAACAACAACAATAGTCGTTGTTATTGTGAATAACAACAACCACAATAATAGTCACGATAACAATAACAATAAAAAGCACAACAATCAAATGATAGGGTTTGGCCTGAAAATTCATCAATCTTGATGCCAGGTGCTACAACTAAATTTACGCCATCACTTACTATAGACTCGCATAGACTCGTCTGCAGATAGTTTTGGTGATTATATAGAATCATCCTGGACGGTGGTGAAACTAAGCTAAGAAATCTAGTTACTCTAGCACTGAGTTGCCAACAACTAATCTACTGTAGAAACAAGGATTCAGGTAGCCCAGAAATAAACTGAACTAAGAAATTGAAGAGAAAATATTGCATGTTTACAGGCTGTTAACCGTCGCTAGGTGATTAAGTTCATTCTTCTTCGTGGTGAAGTGAATCACTAGAATGTCGAATTTTAATGTCGAACTCGCTTCAAGATATCTGTAGGAATCTGCTCATTGTTGTTGTTTCGGTTTTATTCAGTAGTAGTCTGTAGTTGTTGTTGTTGTCTTTCGTAACATTATCTATTCACATTAGTTTCTTTCTTAGAAATCTAAATACGTATAATATTCAAATAAATCAGACTTCGCTTCGAACAGAAGCCATGAATACAGACGCCATGAAGAAGAAAAACAAATTATAATTGCATCGGTGAAGGCGGGGCGGAGGGTGGTAGGGGGCTGGGTGATGATGTGTTCGGGGGGTGGGGGCTGTGTTGGGTGGTTAGTGGATTCAACCGATAAAGGGTTAGAAAAGATTTAATATAATGGGTGATATAGAGAAAATGTAATAAAAATACAACTATAAAGTGCCATAAAATATGGCGACAAAAAGGTGTGACCAGATTGTTTATTTCTCTTCTATGGTGTGTGGGATTAGATTTTTATCATTATGGATTATTTCAAGCTTACGTTTGCATATTATAGGAATTACTCAGATCCCTATGAATCCTTCACAGCGTCTCTTTAGATCATTTCCACTGACTCCTTCTGGAAAACATGTCAAGGAAGCTTTCAATGGATCTTCTTGTTCTCTATAATGTTGAAAAACGTATACAAAATTTGATAGAATATAAATTACGAAGATGTTTCTGCAGTTCTGCAATTTTTCACATTTTTTCGACAGTTTTTTTCGACACTTAAAGAGAAAAAATTGTCGATCTTCAGCGAAAAGTGAAGGTACAGTTATTTACAGGACATTCAGTTTGCTTAGGTTCGGTTCGTGTTCTCAGAAAGGACCATTTTCTGGATGGTCTTTCAAAATTAAGTGCATTTTAACACTTCAATTAGCACAACAACTCAAAAACTCGAACAATCAACCGTACAACGAATTTATATAAAAGCATATAATACTATAAACACACACACACAGACACACCTGTATACATACATATACATAGACAGCTTCTACGCACACACTTGAATGCATCTTCTGTGTGCATGAGAGGTTCAAAGAATATATTTTTGCCAGCAAATAGAATCAAATAATGTGAATTCTAATAAACTAGAAAGAAGAGAAAACAACAACAAGGCATGGACATTTATTTATAACAAGACAACATGCACAAAGGATACACACGCACACACACACACACACACAAAAACACACCCACACACGTTCATGACATGTTTGGTTGTGCGAATAAACTTTTGTTCAAAAATGTTTTTTGTTCTTGTTTTTGTTTTATTATATATTCGATTAGTTTTCACATGAAACTCTACAAATTTTTGCTGCATTTTAAAGATTTTATTTGTGTACTCTGTTGTTGTTGTTCGTATTTTTCATGCCTTCATTTAGTTTATTCATCCATTCATCTAGTTTATTCATCCATTCACTCAACTGGAAACTGGACACCAGCTCAAAAGCTGCACTCGACAGATCCAATCGAACCAATCGACCAACCAATAAAGAAGAAGAAGAAGAAGAACCGCAAATTCAAAGACGCAGACGAGTTGAAACTAAAGCAACAACAATAATAACACTAACAAAAAACTAACGAAACACTAACGAAACGTTTCTCTATTCTTGTGAACTTAATTAAATACAACACTAAAAACAACAACAATAACAACAATAGTTTAGATTAATGTTTCTTAACCGCTGATTGATCGACTGGAAAATAATTGTCAAACGACTAATTTTTTTATCAAGCGAAAGAAAACGAATCGAATGAATCAATGAATGATCGAATGAATGAGCCAATGAATGTTCGAATAAGTTATCGAATGAATACCCGAATGAGTTACCGAATGAGTAATCGAATGAGTGAACAAGTGAATATTTGATGAATATTTTAGCCATGATGAATTCAGCTCAAATCGATGAGTAGTCAATAAGAAAAGCGAGAGAGGGAAATAGGAAGCGAGAAGAAGCTATAGAAAGATAGAGACAGAGAGAGAGAGGCAAATATGACCAAATATTAACCAAAAATTTACCAAATATAAACCCAAAATTCACCAAATATTGACGTAATTTTGAGCTCTGCGAGGAAAATTTAATAATATTGCTAATGCTTTCAAAATGTTCCAGAAAAAAGACCCAAATTGACTTATTTCACACCTACATTTGGTTCGTTTCTTCTATTGTTGTTGTTCTTGTAACTTTCTTCATTTTAACTCCCCTCCAAAATTATGCATCTTTTCTTATCTATCATACCCCTTTATTGATACTTGCCCCGGGAATGTTAGAAATGCACGCGATTTCTTTGATCTACAAAAATAATGAATCCGAATTATTATTTGGTTATCTATTAAACACACCTTAATTCGTTGCTGATAACGGTAAACAAGGAGGTGGAGGATGATGAGGATGAATAGTGGTAAAAAAAAACATGTCCTAATAAATAAATTCATCACGAATTCAATGTATTGCAGGTTTCCTTTCGTATTTATTAAGCTTTGCACTAATGTTGTTGTTACTATTGTTGTTCTTGTTGTTGCTGTTGTTGTTGTTGTTATTTTCATCAATATTTCTTTTATTTTTCTCTTCATTTCTTTGTGACGCACCTCTTGCCACGCCCCTTATAATTATGACATTTCAATTCATAGCGAAGAAAATTCCTAAGAATGTGATTCTGTCTTAATATCAAATCACGATTTCTGGTTTTTCGGATGGGGGGGGGGGGGGATTATTAAGGGGTCCTGCAACTCTGCCATTTCACATTATTTTAATGAGTTAATTGAATTAGTTGAGATTAGTCTAGATTGAGTTCTTTAGATACACCCAAAGGAAACCCTTTTTTATGGGATAGTCTTGATCAATGACTCCTTTGTTAGAGATACACTCCCCAAATGGCCTGAAATAGTTTCTGGATTGGGGGAAAAATGGCCACTCTTTTAATATTATAGGATTTTTAAAGCTTAAAAATGAGGATAAAACTTAAAATTTTTTTTAATCAGGAAAGAATGTTGAATGAAACTTTGGCAACATTTAAATCTACTATATTATAGTTATTATTACCGGTTATATTTAAACTATATATTGAATCCTTAAACTATAAACTGAATCCTTACACTATATACTGAATCCTTAAACTATATACTGAATCCTTAAACTATATATCCTTAAACTGAATCCTTAAACTATAATATTTAAACTTATTATAGACTCGAACTTTCATCGAAAATCTTAAATAGATTTAGAATAGAAGCACTTATTTGAGTTTTTGATTTTTTATATAATGTTTGTATACATTTTTTTTGTATTTTTGCATTTCTTGCATACATATTATATATTTTTATATACCTATTTTTCATTATTAACCGTTCAGAAGCCTCCGCTGAAGCCGGGCTTGAAGAAGGTCCAAATTTATGTATAATTTTCCGATTTTCTCACATTTTAAACGAAAACAGCTTCTGATCGGATCACAAACGCATCCAAGCATTGATTTTGCATCAATTTTAATTTTTATATGTATGAGTGCACTTAAAAAAAAAACTTCCTGTACTTAAAATGCAACCGTGTTTTTCTGTGTTTTTTGTTCTTCACCGTATTACTAACACTTTGACCATGATCTGTGCCCCGATCGGTGTACTAGAATCCCGTTACGAGCACTTTAATTGAACTTTATCAAAATTTATACCAAATTTTTATACATTTTTAGTTTCTTTAAGTTAAAAAATTGGCTAAAAGTATCGGCTAAAAGTAAAGAAAATTAAGAAGAAAATTTAAAGCAATCCTAACTTTAGAACTGAATGTTAAACCTCCCAATAAAAATTATTTATTAAAATAAAATAAAAACAAATTAAAAGAAATTGGAAAAAAATTCGGACCAAAAATTATTTTAAGCATTTTTTTATAACAACACATTTTATAAAAAGAAAAAACAAAAGAAATAATAAAAAAATTCTAGCAAACAATGAAACGAAAATTTAAAAGATTAGAAAATCAAAAAAATTAGACCATTAAAAAACAAAATTAATAAAAAGCACACAAAATTTAAAAAAATAAGAAGAGTTTTTTAAAAAACACAAAAGCTTCTGTTCAGTTCTGCTGTTGTTGCTGTTGCTGCTGTTCTCAGAAAACAACAAAAAAAGTGTTGAGTTGACACATTGAAAAATTCAAATTTTATTTTATACAAGAACAAAGATCAGGGTCAAAATACGATATTATTGCTTGCATATATATACGATATATAGAACTCATATCTACTGCATACTCAAATACATATAAACATATAGATGTATATAATATATACTCGTACATACTCGCATAGTTGCATAAATAAATTCATAGAAAGAGAGAAAAACATGGCGACTGAATGATTTTTCAACAAATGATTCTTTTTGTCACTTAATTTCTGCCACGATTCCGATCCGTCTGCTGTCACAATTACAACAACAACAACAACAACAACATCAACAACAACATCATCCCAACAGCTACCGATGTACAGCATAAACTTGGCAAACTGCTGCACAACGCCATCAAGGAGGAAATCGTTGACCAGAAGGAAGAAGAACTCGAGGACAACAGCGATGCCGGAGCTGCCGCTGCCGCTGCGTCTGCCTCCAGCGATCGGCAGCCGCGTCAAAGCGATCCCATCATAAACGACAGCGAGCTGGAGAAGTTCGTCAAGAGTCAGCAGCAACAGGAGCAGCTCAGCCAGCAGCATCGCACACGCAAACACAACAACAACATACATCGCACCGCTGCCGCTGCTGCTGCTGCTTTAGCAAAAACAAATCATTGCTACGCCGCCCGATCGACGAATTCCTCGCCTGCGCCGCCGCTGCACACATCGAAGCGCTCCTGGCACGCGACGAGCGACAACGACGCCGAAGACGTTGTTTATGATGATGATGATGGTGATGATGACGGGGACCTGTTCGCCGACGAACGCTCATCATCAGCATCTTCAGCCATCTCGTTGACTGTCAAAACGTCGCGTCAGAACAGCGACACCTCGCCACTGTATCAATCGTTGCTGTTGAAGCAGGAGCAGCATCAGTCGCAACATAAACAACAACATCATCAGCAGCAACAACAACAACACTACGCAGAACATGAGCACTTAAAGAGGCAGCACGAACAGCAACAACACCAGCATCAACACCAGCATCAACAGCAACACCATCAAGAGCAACACCAACAGCAACAACAACAGCAACAGCAACAATATCTCGATGAACTCCAACAGTCGGCTGTTAATCATCATCACCAACAACAGCTCACCGCCAACCTGTTGATGGCGCGCACAATCGCTCTCAGTCGCCGCTCCGACTTCCCCGAAATCTTTCAGAACACTTCAGCGGCTGCGGTGGCTGCTGCTGCGGCAGCTGCCGCTTCGGCCACCGCTGCTGTTGCCGCCAACAATGCGAATGGTGTCGTTGCGGCAGCAGCTGCCGCCAGTAGCGCCGCCGCTGTTGCTGCTGCCAACTACATGTTGCCTTGTCCGCTGTGCGAAACGCCGCTGGAGCAGCGGGTCTTTCGGCAGCATCTCGATCGTCACTATCCGCGCGACAGCCCCGTCTGTCCGGTGATCGAGTGCGGACGACGCTTTGCGCATCCGAATTCGGTGCGAAATCACATGCGCATCAAGCATACGTTACAGTGGGCCAAAATGAAAGCGATGCGCTCGTCGGGGGGCCCTTTTGCAGGGGGTCCAGATTTCAAATGAAATTGTGAGAATAATTAGTGCAGCATCGGAGACGGGCAGAGTAGGAGGGCATAGGAAGGAAGATGGGTAGAGAGAGAATGGAGTTGGGAGAGAGAAGGGCGAAATTTGAGAGCAGGGTTAAATATTAATCCTTCCCGGTGGAGGGTTTGGTAGGGCGTGGCCCAACAAATCATCCATTTTACATCATCGTTCATCCAGGATTAAAATTATATTAAAGAACATGAATTATTATTGTTATTTTGGACACTCTAAAAAAACCTCGTCTCATGTTGTCTATAAAATAGACACGAATAACTTTTCGAATATTACAATATATAGTATAACAAAAATATTATTAGTCGTGTTGGAATACTGGGTGTGTCAATTGTAATTATCCTTTTACTATACTAAATATTTAGACTTTTTCTCCTCCTTTTTCTGTCCTGATTTTCATAAAGATTATAAATCAAATTAATACTAGATTAGGTTAGATGGCAGTCGGTATACACCGACTCATTAAGACACATTGTGATGCTACTAAGGTCCCTCGTTGATCACCTTCGGGAGTACGTCTGAACTGTTAACCTATTCGACACTGTGACGAAGTTCTTCATCGCTTTTAAACCGGTAGATTCTCAAAATAATATTAGTGAGGGGCTGGAAATTCGATTTCAGTCCCCGGTTGATGAGGAGCGCGCTTTCGGAGGCTACGAAAAGTTAACGGGATAAAGTTTCGGCAAGACGTAGAGCTACATTCTTAACTCAAGCAAAAATGGTGATTTAGGGCGGACCCTCACCAAATCGTGAGTAGCTTTAAGCCTTTCCTACGCTGACACTTGCCTTAAACACCAGAGACATCTTTAGCCAAAGCCAGACATTCACAGAGAAAGTGTAATCCTTTTCTATCCAGGATTCTTTTCAAACCATTCCAGACAAAAATTCGTCGTTAAAGTATCTCTGATTATATTAGAAATATTCCATGTATATGCAAAAATATCTAATATTTTTAGTTAGAACTATCATAATAGATCCTTCAGTTGACACACCCTCTACACAGAACTGTATACACAGCCATGTAAACTAAAAGAAACTTTAACTGTTATGTTCCTAAATTATGTATTATCGACATATATACCATATGTATACATATGTAATTATATATTCATGTGTTATAATTATATATTCATATGTTATAATTATGTATGTATGTAAAAACTACTATTTAACTCTTGTTTCTTTAGAACAAAATACTATAAAATAGTAGAAATAAGCAAATACAACAACTATACAAACAAAATAAAATGTCCTATAGCAGTTAAGAATTAATAATTAACTATAAATATATATATATATATATATAATATGATTTCTAGATCTAGAAAACTATGCATCAAAGAAGATACAAAAAATTATACAAAAAATACTAACAGAAGAACGATAAATAAAGCAAAAAAAATTATTATGTCCTTTTTTGGAAAAAACTAACGAGAGACAAAAACAAAGATTAAAAAAGAATATTAATCTATTATAAAAAGAAGAAATAAATATATACAAGGATAAAACTTATAAAGTTAATAATACAAAAAATGAGAATGAAAACAAAAAATACAGAAATTGAGAATGAAAATAAAAAAAAGAAAATAAAAATGCTTAAATAAATTAATTGAAAATCAAATAAAATACAACCATTTTTCAATAATAACGATAATAAATAATCACTAAAAATTAAAACAATATAAAACACAGTATTATTCGATTCTATCCTATATACGATATATAAACTAAAGTGTAGCTAAGTACGTAACTAAAATAAAAGAAAAAAAAAACCGAATACTTGTAGATAAAAAAAAGAATACGAAACGCAAAGAAAAAACGACATGCATAAATATAGATGATAGTTAGTTAGATGATAAGCGTAGAATTACACTGAAACAAAATAGAATGTGCCTGCATCATATATTTTTAGCCAACAATTAAGACAACTAAAGAAAATACTAAATTGATAGAAAGATTAACCTCCAAATTAAAATTCGAACTTACAAATTATGTAATAATTTCAAAAACTACGATAATAAAAAATATATGGTTTTTTTTTTAAACTATACGAAAATAAAATAATTAACGCTAATTTAAATTTATAATTTAAATGCAAAAAAAGAACACAAACTAATGCTCAATATTTTGATAAGAAATGCAATTTAATATTAAAATTGATAAAATTTTAATTTTTTTAAAAAATTACAGCTTATTTATTTGAAAACTTTTTGATTTATTTCAATATTATACGATTTTAATTCTTCCATTCTAATATAAATTGATAAAATATGAATATTTAATTTATATAATTTGCTAGAGTAATTAAATATAATTTATGTATGGATTATAATAAAAATTTGTACAAAAAATAATTTATGAAGTATTTATAAAAATTGGAGATTAACATAATATTTTAATTTCGAATAATTCAAAAATGACAAAGCCAAAAATTACAAGTTTTTAAAAACTTACACATTTCTTTAAGTGAAAGAATTATTTTTTTATGATTTACAAAAAATACGCTTGAATTTGAAATTCAATTTCAAACAATTTGAAGTAACTATTTTATGATAAAGTTAATATATTGTAATTTTTTAGAGAAAGCATCAGTATTTAATTAAGAAATTAATATACGTAAAAAAGGTTCCTATGTAATCAAAAAACCAGAACAAAATTCAGATACGAGAAAAAGAAAAGACAAAATCTAGAATTTTAACGACATTTTAAGATTGGATAATTTTTACAACTTTTTCTTTTAGTTTTCCTCAGTTTTTCAATTCGAAAAGAAAACAAAAACTGAAATAAAAAAGATTTTTATAATCAATTCGACTGGGTTATTTTTTGTTCTTTTTGATATGAATAAAATTAAGTACGCAAAATTAAAGAATATTGTAAGAAAGAAATTCCTAGAGCGAAAAGAGATGGCAAATATATATATTTTCAAAGTGAGAAAAGAAAAACAAATAAAAAACCAATAAAAATAACAAAAACCACTGTTATTTTATTTTTCGTTTTTTTATTTCAATACTCTTTTAGAAATATTCTTTTTACTGCGCAAAAAACTAATTTATTTCTCTCTCTCTTTCTTCCTCTCTCTTCCTCTCCCTCTCTTTGGCTTTTATAGTTACTCGTCGCTCTCTGGAAATGCGTGTGCGAGCGACCGACCCTCGTCCCTGCCCGAAATGCGGCAAGATCTATCGTTCGGCTCACACCTTGCGCACCCATCTCGAGGACAAGCACACCGTCTGCCCCGGCTACCGCTGCGTGCTCTGCGGCACTGTCGCCAAGTCGCGCAACTCGCTGCACTCGCACATGTCGCGCCAGCATCGCGGCATCTCGACCAAAGATCTGCCCGTATTGCCCATGCCCAGCGCCTTCGATCCGGAGATGGCGTCGCGGCTGCTGGCGAAGGCCGGCGTCAAGATATCGCCCGCTGAACTCCGCGCACGCGCCTCACCCACCAGCGGAACGGCCACAGGTATCGGCAGCGGCAGTGGCAACTCCAGTGCTCTTGGCAACAACGGTGGCAGCCAAACGAAGATGGACATGAATAGCGTTGGCGGTGGCACCGGAGGCGGCGGCATGCACGACGATGGCGAAGATTCCGATGATGATCCCGAGGATTTGACCACTGGCAGTGGTCTGTACGGCAGCACCTCGTCACTGGCGAGCGGCAACGAACTCAGTCGCTATCACGAATCATTCCTCAGCAACTTCGGCCAGCACGCCAACACGACCATCTCGCGTTTCAGGAACGAAGCCGCAGCGGCCGCCGCTGTTGCTCTGAGCCAACAACAGCAGCACCAGCAGAAGGAGCTGAGCATCGGCAACCAGATACCGACCAGCACAGCAGCTGGACAGTCGCTGCTGGACACCTACTTGCAGTTCATAACGGAGAACACATTCGGTGAGTAGACGGATTACTTCGCCATTTTCTCTGATCACCCGTCTAATCCTTGCTGTCTTTCTTTCTCTCTTCCCAGGAATGAGCATGTCTCAGGAGCACGCCGCAGCAGCCGCTCTACATGCCGCTAAAATGGCGCAACTCAACGCTATGGGCCACGGCCTGGAAAAGTTACCCACTGGATTGCTGCAGCCGCAATTCGACTTGAGTAAACTGGGTGGAGGAGCATCCGCTGGCGGCTACTTGAATGCCAGCCCCAATGGCCCCGGTGGTGGCCTCACTATTGAGCCGATCATACGACGGGCGGCAGATATCAGCAACCACCACCACTCACCGGATTCGAATGGCCCGATCGCTGCAACAACAACGAATCTAGCCTCCAGTCTAACGTCCACAGCGACAACGACGACGACCAGCAACGCCCTCGACATACGACGTGGGGTACTCGACTCTTCGGAACCCATGGATTTGGGTCTCGACAACCAGGCGACGTGTATCGGCAGCGGCGAAGGTGGTGGCGAAGATAACTACTCCGAGGAGGAAGGAGCACATCAGGCGTAGAGGTGTGCAGAGTCGGCAGCGGGTTTTCTATTGTAATCACAGGATTCAAGTGAAAAGCCACAGAAAGTATGAACAAAAAGCATAAAAACATGTAACAAGCAGCCTTACAAATGTATACCAGTTTATAGCGCCGTATTTGACGTCACATAACTTAGCAAATATATTTGTTGTATACGATTTTCAAATTCAAATTCAAATTATAACTGAAAAGCACGCAAAAAGAAATGTCAACGGTTGAAATGTTGCTCCGAATTGTCTAAGGAAGGTGCCGCGAGCAGACTACTAAGCAAAGGACTAAGCAAAGACTTCGATTGTAGATTTCTTCATGAGGTTACTAGTTAAAAGTTAAAGAAACCACGAACGTGATCGAAGTACGACAGAGTTTTGCTCTTTAGTTTTAGTACAGATCACGCTCTCCTTAACGACAGTGGAACAAACACACACTCTTAACGTAAAACATTTCAAATATGTGTAAATAGATATTTCACAAAAACCACAAAATTTTAATTCATTATTAGCATAAGAAAAACAAGCAATTAACATAAATCATAAACGTAGTTATTTAAAAAACATTAACTCGAAGAAACAGTTTCACAATTCATTTAATATAACGCACTTTTAGATTGTATAAATAATGAAATTTTTTTAAAAATTCATATTTATTCATTTTAATTCAAAACACATTAAAATTTGAAAATTTCATATTTTAATTGAAATTGCTTGTGGTTTAAAACAGATAGAAAAATGAGAAATAACTAAACTAAAAAGTAGCCCAGCTTTCTTATAATTAAAAGCGAAGGCAAACACTTAATATACGATATAATTATATACAATATACATATATAAACACTATATATATATGTATGTGTTGTTGTTTATATTAGTTTAAATTAATAAAAACTTGTTCCTTAGTTGTTAAGTAAATGAATTAATTATGATTTAAAATTGAACACATAATATTGCATCTTAAAACAAAAGTGTAGATATTCTTTTATATTTTTAATTATGTAAACAAAGCAGGAAAAAATAGTAACAGGAAAAATCACGCACATTACTTAAACGAAAATAAGAAATAAGAAAATAAGACATAACAACAAAATAAGACATAACAATAAAATAAGACATAAGAAGAAAATAAGACATAAGAAGAAAATAGGACATAAGTTCTGGGTAAAAAAAAAGAAATACTTTTCTTTGTTTTTGTATAAATATAAAGACACTTTTTTGCGTTTTGTAAGAAGAGGGAAATCGATTTTCTTCTAGTGAAAAGGAGAGAATGTTTTCCCCCCCTGTTTAAATCACTCAAATTCAAGCGTGCCATTTTTTTCTAATATTAAAACAAGCATTTAAAAAAACAGAGCCTTCCAAAAACTGACTTCCAGCGAGAGAACAAAACAATCTGAAGAACGCACATTCAATCACTCCTCCGACTAAAGTTTTTACCAAGGATTCATAAGCGTTTTGTTTTTGTTTCTTTTTTTCTCTGAAGTCTTTTGTAAGTTTAAATACACTACAATTTAATGCAATATACTCAACCCCGAATCTCAGGAAACTTATTCAATTTTATTTAATTTTTAAAAATCATTTTAAATCACATTCCATCAGTCAAAGTAATTTTTATTTAAAAGCATTATAACTATTTTTATTTAAAATCACACAACAGACAACAGCAACAACAAAGAACTACCTCGAATCAAAGCAATTAAAGTCAGCCATAAAGCAACACAAATCTTGCCAATTTTTTTTTTTAATACATGCAAACATATGACTATAGTATGTATACAATGCATATAAATGCTTTATACATATAAGCATATATTTTTAATGTGTGAAAAAATAGGAACAAGCAGTAAGACCGCCTTAGAGCGGTTCTTGTATTATATAAACATAAAATAAGTAACTTTTATCAACTGTTAAGTTTAGTTTGTAAGTTACAAAGAAAAAAAACAAAATATGTGAAAAGATCAGAAGATTGAATTGAATGTAAACACACAAATGATATACCTCAGCATACTCAGCGTCCACTAACCTTAACTTAAAAATGTAATGTAATGTAAAACATGTTTTGCTCTATCATTTAATTAAATTAAAACTGCTTTCATTTCGGAGCGCACACGGAAACATGAAAAATACAATGTAAAAATATGAGAACTCCTCAAAACGTCACAAAAATCTTATTTAAACTTGAAGTTTTAAATTTTAACTTTTGTTTTTGTTTCGTTCTTATCTAACATGGATTAGTTAGTCGTAATTATTTTAATTTTGTAGTTTAATTAGTAGTTAAGTTCAGTTCAGTCGGGCTTCTCAAAGAGATTCTTCCGCGATTGATTGCCTTTCTCGTTATAAATACTTACATAAATACATACATATATGTGTATGTATGTATTTATCCTTATGCTTGGGTAATAAAATTCTTCTACCTCATGTACGGATCTTTTATAATTAGTATTTTGTCATTAATATTATTATTATTAATATTAATACATAGTTTTTTAATTTTTCTAATGATGAAATTCATTTTACAGTTGAAAAATTATTTACAAAAAAAAAGTACATCTTTAGAGCTTTAGATTAATTTCAATTTTGTTTTCTGTAATACTTGATCTATGATTTTATTATATTTTATTCTAAGTTTGGCTTTAATCATTGCATAATTATATCGTTTAATAATTTGCAAAATAAATAACAAAAACTATTTTTACATTAATTTAATCTGAGTTTTTATTCATTCGTTTCATTGTATTGTTTTTAATTTCTTATTGTTGTTGTAACTAATAAAAACTTCGTTCCATGGTGATAAAAGAGATGAAAATAGTGCAGCAACTACGCTTTGTCACTTTGTGCCACTCTGCACCGTAGTAAATTATTCAAAATTCCACTGAAAAATTCCATTATTGATTTCGACGTATGAATCTTTTTCATAACAAAAATTCATCCTTTTTTTCCTTTTTGAGAATGTGGTTTTTAGGAAAGCAACATACACCTAAATCTTCAAAATTGCTCATCATTACAGTAACAGAACTTAATAACATTTACATCATTTTAAAATATAGTTAAACTAGTTTTTTCTAAATGTATGAGTGTTATTATTAGCATCACATATTTTTGTTATTTTTACAGCATCATCTTCACCATCATCGTTATTATTATCACTATCATCTATGAATACATTTTGTTGCTTTGATCATACAAAGACTAAGATGATTTTATTATATTCATCTTTATGTTGTTGTTTATAACATACAAAAACAGCATAAAACTAATTAGAATTAAATGATAATTAAGATAATTAAACAAAGCAGGCAAAAATTAAATAAAATTCAATTAATGTTCGTAGATACAATTCAACTAGAATGAAAATTAAACAAAACACAGTGTTTACTACACGCCGTTAAATAAAAAGAAAAATTAAAAAAAAAAATAAAAGTACATTTTTAATTCTAATCGATAGATTTACAATACATAACATGGAATTGTTCACAAAGGCATACATACTCTCATCAAATCACAAGGCAATGAAGAAAAAGGTAAGAGAAGAGGAAACATGTTGACGGAAGTCAGAGAGATAGAGAGTGAGAGTCAATAGTGATGGAACCATTTCTCCATTTTCGATTAGAGTTTAATTTGGAACAAGCAACATTAACTTTGTTTAGTTTTGTACTGGGTATTTCTCAATTTCCTTTCCAATACATCACACAGTATATTGGTTGGTACAAGCAGAAGTAGGAGTAGAAACCAGTCAGCAGGCCTGCCGCCGCAGCCGCCATCCGCATCCTCATTATTTTGCGTGCATTTCTAACTGAGCCCGTAGACTTTGTATCTCAGCACGTCGAGAGCATAATACAGTTTTCGCATCTTCGTATTTTTGTTTATAAATTCTTAATTCCTTCTTCAAGGATTCACATTGTTGCTGGAAATAAGAACACATGTTTATTATGTCCCTTCTCTTTAATTCCCTTGAATCAAGTAATCTTCTTTTACTCTCAAGTTACCTACCTGGAGCGATTTAATTTGTCCTGCTTCCAGCGACGACAACTGCAGTTTACTGCTGGATGGATTTTCCATCGTATCTTTGGTCAATGACGCAATCTTCTCCTCCAGCTGCCTGATCACTGAGTGACGGAAGCGACAAATGTTCTTCAAATCATTATATTTGCCTTCCAACTTCCGCAGCGTGGTTTCCACTTCAGAATCAGTTTGGGTCTCGACATGCATAATAGATGACTTATTGGTTGGCTTCTCAGGAGCAGCTGCAGCAGCAACACTAGGAACAACAACAGCGTTATTGCTAGCCGCCAGCAAAGCATTGGCAGCTCTTGTCTTTTGTTCAATAATAATATCTTTATATTTCCTTATTTCGTTCCTGGCTTTCTCCTGTTCCTCTTGAAGTCTTTTCTTTAGTGTACTATTTTCATACTTCAGTGGATTGTTCTTCAGTTCCATATTCAATGCAGTCACCTGACTTTCGCGAATGAATAGATTTTTCTCACACTCTTTTAGTTTGCGATCGAGTTCGATGCAATTGCAAGTGGAGTCTGTGGGATCTGTCATAGTGGTGGCTTCACGGAATGAACCCCACAACGATTGCCGCCGTCGTTCATCGTGAGTGCTAAGACGGCGATTTTTACGCTCTACAGAGTCAAATTGTAATGTCTTCTGTTGAAGAGACATAAGCTTATCTTCTAAATTCATATTGATGGCCTGTAGGAAAACATACAACGGTTAGTGTAGATGTAAGTAGGGCAGCAAGCACACGGTATTAACTAACCTTCAATTGATTATTTTCACCCATCAGCCGCTCGTAGCTTTTGCTACGCGGTGAAGACGAGGATATGTTTATATCCATGTCCAAGCTGTTGGGACTGTCGCTGATCTTCTTTTTCGAGGACAGTTCATCGTACTTTTTTACTGCTAATTCCGTCGCATAGAGACGCTCTTCCAGAGTTTTTTTTGCACCCAATAAGCACTCAATGGTGCCTTCTAATTTCTTTTTTTCATCTTTGTAAGCGGCTTCCTTGTTTTCCTGTGAATAGAATAGAATTAAAAATCAATTGTTTATTATTTAAAGATGCTGAAATGTTTTAAATACCATCAACGAGCGTAACTTTTGGTATGCTTCAAGCTGCTGCTCGAGCTTTTCCTTCTGTTTTTCAACATCTTCACGATGCGACTGACTACATTTGCTTGCTTTCTCAAAGGTAACCATCAACTGTGATTGTAACTCTTGCTTTTCCAATTTCAGCGATTCCAACTGTTGTCTATGTGATACACACTCTGCCTCTTGCGCCTGGGCAGCCTTTAACTGCTCTTCCGCTCTGCTGCTGGTTTGTTGTAGGCGCTCGTTGTGCTCACTCAACATGCGGCATTTCAGCTGCAGCTCTTCGATTGTACTCTGCATTTCGCGTTTTTCATGCACCAGTTGTGAGTAGTCCTGGCCTAATTGTTCGCGTACTTCGGCCAGTTGTTCACGTACTTCGACCAGTTGCACGCGTAGCCGTCTCTCTTCCTCTCTTGCTGCAGCTTCAGAGGTCTGGGATGCAATAAGCTTTTGTTGAAGTTCGCTGTTATTTTTCTCAGCTGCATTAGCTTCTCTTTTGCTGGTTTGAAGTTGCTCTTGCAAGACTTGAATCTTACTAGCATTCATTCTCTTCTCCTCCTTGGCTGACTCTAGCGTTTTGGTCACTTGATGATAGTCGACCAGTAATTTTTCATAATTTGAGGCATTCTCTTTGACTTCGCGAAGATCCTGCAACAGAGTGCCAATCTTGGAGTTCAGCATTTCCACTTTCTGCTCAGCATCCTTTAGTTGCACTTGATTATGTTTAAGAGTCTCTTGCAGTTGTTCTTTTTCTTGTTGCAACCTTTTTAAGGAATCGTCATGCTTTTGTTGTACAGCATCCATATTTTGCTGCAGCTGCTCATGTTTAGCGCAGAGACTTTCATACTTTTCGAGCTGTTCGCGTAACTCTCGGCATTTCTTAAGTTCTCTTTCTTCGGCGTCTTTTTGTAGTTGCTCATGCTCTGTGCAGAGTGTCTCAAAACATTTCAGTTGTTCACGCAGCTCTTTAATAAGTTGCTCCTGCTTGTTTTCACTATCTTCTAGTTCTTGTAGTTGCTCTTCAGCATTTTTCAACTGTCGCTGCAACTGAGCGGAAGCAAATTCCACTTGTTGTTTCTCTTCAATATAACTGGCAAGTTTGCGTTGCATCTCATTTTTCTCGTCTTGGTAACTCAGGTTTCTCTTTTCTAGAACCTCGACTTCATCCAGCAAACGCTTGCGCTCAACCGACAGCTTGTCTAACTCAAGCTGCTTTTCATTTAACTGCTTTGTTTTTGAGATAAGCTTCTGGTTGCATTCATTCAAGCTTCGTTCTGATTCCTGGAGACAGTTCTCGAGATGAGATAGTTTTTCCTGTTGTTCATGTCTAGCTCTCATGATTTCACTCAACTTGATTTGAATATCTTCAAATTCCTTCTGCACTCCGCTTAATTTATCTACTTTCTCCTGCTCCGGGGCAGATGATTCTGGACTCTCGGCGTTTTTGTCGTCTTCGCCAAAATTATGTATTTTCTCATTTTTATCTTTTCTCTTAAACTGCTGAACTTCCATCAACTTTTCTTTAATTTGAGTTATTTTTTCTTGATTAATTGTTTTCTCCTCAACTAACAATTGATTAGCTTGCTTCAACTCCTCCAAACGAGACTGCATTTCATTAATTTGCTCGGATTTTATGGTGACCATTTTATTTGTATCTTCTAGTATTTTCTCAGTTTCTCGCAACTGATTCTCTGTGTCTTCTTTCGCTAGTTTAATTGCATTAAACTCTTTCTGCATATCGGTAAAGCTTCTCAAATCACCCTGAAGACGTTGATTTTCCTCTTCAATAATAGTCAAAGCTTCGCATTTGCACTCTCGCTTATCCTTTAGTGATTTCTCAAGCTCGAGATTTCTCTGCAGTTCATCAATCTTGCTCTCGTAATTACTTTTACACTCTTCCCATTCTCTGTGGCGCCGTAACCTTTCACGTCCTTCTGTTTCAATAATTTCTAGCTTCTCACACAAATCTAACTGAATACGATTGATCTCTACTTTATATTCCTTTTGCTTTAAATCGAAATCTTCCTGTTTGGCGAGCTCAGAAACCTTCATTTGTTCTTCGTGTTCAGCTTGTAAAACCGCCAACTGCTTCTCTACAGCCTGATATCTTGTATTAAGTTCATCAAAGCTTTGTTCTTTATATTTAAGATTCTTTTGCTCCGAGTCCAACTTTTCTTCGAGACTGGCAACTGTTTTTTGTAGCTCGAAGATTTCTTCATTTAGTTTTTTGATGTTGACTTGTAGCTCATCAGCGTCTATCAGAGCACGCTTATTCTCATCATCTTTTAGAGTCTCATTCAGATTTTTATCTTCCTCTTCACTAATGCGACTGAGACTCATATTAGAGCCTTGAAAAGCCAAAGTTGCTGTACTCTCGGCACGTTTGTTGTCGAAAGAATACGAGCTTCTATCGAGAGGGGGACCATCCAAGGTTTCATCGTCTGCTTTATAGTCTCTTTCAATATCTCTTTCATCCTGCGAAGTATCAAGATTTCGCTCTGTAGGAAGCGTTTCCGTGCTAATCTTCAAACTCATTTGAGAGGCGTCCAAGGTTCTGCTTTGTAGCTCTTCGCAAAAGATTGTCATTTCCGCTTTTTCTCTCTCAAGGGATTCAATCTGTTTCTGGTACATTTTACAAGCGCATTTCTCTACAAACATCGATTTCTCCAAGAGTTCTTCAGAAAGTTTTGTCATTTTATCACGCATTTCATTGATGACCTGTTCCATTGAACCAAGCAAAGTTTTGAGTTGTTGATTTTCTTCATTGAGACGTTTAATTTCGGCGTTTAGTTGCATTGATTCGCTTATTTCATTGGTCGATAACGATTTCGACTCTTCTGCAGAATTCTTTCTTCGATTTGATTCTAGTATTTTAAAGGTGTGGCGAGCGAAACTTCCTTGCATCGCGAGCATGCATCGATCAGTAACATCATCACCATCATCTCGACCACCATTCAGCAACATGCTGTTGTTGTTGTTGTTGTAGCTCTTTGCCGTTTCTTCATCATCAGCTAAATCGTAACGAACAATTTCTTGTATATCTTTGATAAGCAAGCGATAAGAAGATTGGCTTTGGTCCTGCTGACTGATGTCACTGAATACGAAGCAGCGTTTTTGACCGGCTGCATATTCTAACTCAATTTCGTCGAACGCTTCTGCCAATTGTGCGAAATGCGAGAGCAGCTGCTGTTGAGTTTTAGTTGCAATCGCTAAAGGCGGATCAACATCATCCAAACCTAAACCGGAACTGCGCATGGATTCACTGACACCGCTGCCAAGTGTGGTAACAGAATAACGACGCTGCTTGCTGCTGTCCAGTGCGGGAGATGAGAGACCATCAGCACTCAATAATTGTTCCTTGTTTGAGGAGAATTTACGTGACTGTTTTGTCGCTTGTTCTCTTAATACTACCAGCTGAGCTTCTAATTTATTATTTTGGTCTTTAAGCAGCTCACCATCCTGAAGCTGATCCATTAACTGATTGGAGAGATCATCGTATTCCTTTTGAATTTCCTCAAATTGTTGGTGGAGATCCTTAAGTTCCGCTTTGAGTTTAGCATTCTGTAGTTTCTGCTCTTCTAATTCCGACCCCCGAGCGTCTGTATTCGAAGGTGAAGACTCTCTTTGAGCTTGTTCAGTCGGCTCGCTTTGAGCTTGTTCTGTCAGTTCGCTTTGAGCGTGTTCAGTCGGCTGGCTTTGAGCTTGTTCTTTCAATTCGCTTTGAGCTTGTTCTGTCAATTCGCTTTGAGGTTGTTCACTCAGTTCGCTTTGAGCTTGTTCTTTCAATTCGCTTTGAGCTTGTTCTTTCAATTCGCTTTGAGCTTGTTCTGTCAATTCGCTTTGAGGTTGTTCAGTCAGCTGGCTTTGAGCTTGTTCTGTCAATTCGCTTTGAGCTTGTTCACTCAGTTCGCTTTGAGCTTGTTCACTCAGCTCTCTTTGAACTTTTGCTGTTAACTGTCTTTGAGCTTCTTCTACACGCACCTGGAGCTCATTTATTTCCGTCTGTAAGCACTCATTTTTGGCCTGCAGCTGCGCACAGTCGTTTACGATGCTCTCTGACGTATTTTCTAACTTTTCATATTCAACTTGCAATTCCTGATACTTCAGCTGAATGGAATCGTATTCCTTTTGAATGTCATCGATGGTCTGTTGTTGTTGGTGCCAAGCACCCTCCAAGCGATCGTATTTAACTTGCAGCAGTTGCATCTTTACGCGCTCATCATTGATCGTACGATTGAGCGCTTCAAAATCTTCCGATTTGCTCTGATAGTCGGAATTGAGAGTCGCATAATCGATTTGAACCTTTTCTAATGTTTCACGTATGGCAGCAATTTCTGCACGCAATATATCACATTCTGCAATATCGTTGCTGTGCACTTCTTCCAAGGCAGATACTTTAGATTGCGCTTGTGTGGCATCTTCTACTGCACGCTGGAAATCGAGCTTCAATCTTTCGTACTCCAAAGTAAGCTTATCAAATTCTTGCGTCACTTTTTTATTCTCCTCCAACAATCGATTTAAATCTTCACATTTAATGTGAACGGTTTGTCCCGCCTCATCGATGGATTCGCTACGTGACAGTTGCATCAGATCCTGCTTGGAATTGTGCAGCTTCTCTTCGTTTATGGATTGGAGAGAACGTTCTAATTTAAGGATTTCTTTCTCCTTTTCAGCGAGAGCTTCAAGCAGTTCGACTTCGCGTAACTTGGATTTATTTTTATGACTTTGAAATTCAAACTCCAAACTAACAGCTTCACGATTTTCCATCTCAAGTTGATGAAGTTTATTATTTAATTCCTCAAACAATTTTTCATAATTGGTGATTTTTTCGGTTGCGTTACGATGAAGATTTGTTACTTCATTAATCTGAATTTCCAACTCATCGCAACTGTAAGAAGAATTTAATAAATCAAATTAAAAATGTTAAATGCTATAATGATTAGATGATGTTATAATTAGCGACCCCGAAAGTTAAATTTTTAAAAATGAAAATAAAGAAACATAAAACAGATTATCAAATTACATTTAAAAGACGAAATATTTGCAGTCAATTTACAAATCTTATAATCTAACATATAAAAGCGATATTAGTTTATCTATTTAGTTCAGTTAATCAGTTAGAGAAACTCTAAGTTTGTCCTGTCTTTAAGTATGACAAAAAACTCTTTAGTATGAAAAACTTTTTAAATGTAGTTGATGAAGATTAAAAAGTGGCTACAAAATATATGCGAATTCAAAATTTAATCGTTAAAAAGCGGAGAATTAGAAGATATTCTTCGGCAACAATATCTAAACAGATCTTCGTAAAACACGACTAAATGACGTCGTTATCGTCCTCGTGTTTCATATGAGCCAGATATTGGATTTTAGTTATCTGGAAGAAACACAAACCACAAACAAGAACAACAAGAACATAAACAGCGACATACACAGAATAAACGAAACGAAGAGACAGGCAATTTAAGCTACTTCTCTTAGAAATAATATCATTAAAGACGAATTAACTATTAATTCATTATGCAAATTTACACATGTTGTTACTTTAATATACGATTTACTATACTACTCACTGGAACGTAATTTACTAATCTCAGCAGCTGAAAAGACTTTCACACAAAAGAAGGCGGAAGAAGAACCAGAAACATTTTTAATACCGGCAAAAAAAATACCTTTGATTAGACTAACTTCAGGTTTTGCAATCAGCCGCAAGTAGAACTGATATCTTTGCGTGCATGATTCTTTTATTTTATTTTTTCGGATTTTATTACTTGTTTTTGTTATGTTACGAATAACATATAGTATGTAGGAAAACTTTCTTGACGTCTTCATTTGTAGCTAGAAATGAATTCGCTTTAACTCTTTTGCTGACAACTACAACTATAAAATACAGTAGCGAGAAAATTACTAATTGTTCACCATGCTATGGTGAGTTAATATGTACTACTTTCTTTGTGTAAAAAAATAAATTAATATAAAAACATTAAAAATTGATATTCAGATTTTGCACTTTTGTAATATTGAACTATAATTGAAGTTAATCTAATAAAAAGTCATTATAAATAAAAATGTTAGTTTAATAAAAAATTCATTGTTTGTAGTAGAATTTTCAAAATCGATGTAAAACACTTTTCTTGGGTGTCGTCCACTATGGACAGACATCTACCGAAATCGCTACCGTACCGCAAGCGTCAGGAGTGCGTCAGGCTAGAATTTTTCAATCCTATGAAGCTTGATACTAAATTAGTCACGAACTTAGCAAGGGCACAAACCACAAATACAATTCAAAATATGTACGAATGCTTCTTCTGCAAAATATTTACCATGAGGTGGTATATTTAAAAGTGGAATAAGTCAATTTTTTCATGTATATTTAGGGTTTGCATTTGAATATCACTTTCAAAATTTCGTGGCGTGTCATATGTTTGAGATTTTAAAAACTTTTAAAATATGCAGAACAAATAATTTTATGATTTTGAATAGAGGAGGACAATAAAAACCAGAAAAACATAAAGATACTATATATAAAACTCAGACAAGAAATATTAAACTACCAGAAATAATTTTAATGCAGTCAAATTGCAATTCAGTCAAATTTTAATGCAGAAATAATTGGAATGCACAAGTTGTTATGTTAGAAATTAAAAAATCAATCTAAATCGAAAATGTGTAAAAATCACATATACTTTTTATCCTACGGAGACGAATCATGAGAAGAGACACACACAGACACAAAATTCCTTACTCACCGTTTTAAGGTGTCGTCTAAATTCTTTTGCGTTGTTAAATGATCATCTTTAAGCGCAATATATTCGAGTCGTTCCGTTTCCAATAAAGCATTACGATCTTGGATCAATTCGAAACGTTGTTTCAATGCTTCATAAGTATCGTACTTAATATCTAATTTATTTTCCAAATTTGTAAACTCTTCCAATTCCACGAGTGCATTTTCAACAATTTGTAATCTAATTTTACAGAACAGTAATTCAAAGTAATCAAACAAAGTTAAAGAAACCAATAAAAATAAAGTAAATAAATTTAAACAAGAATTTTAGAAAAATCAAATTTAATAAAAACGAAGCATGAAAAACCCAGTGCAAAGAAACCCAGTTCATTGATTTTTTTTTATGAGTACATGTATAAATAATATGAAAAGGTGAATAAAAGGTTCGTATGTCGAATAATCGAATGAGAACTGAATGCAATTACTTTTTTTTGCAATTTTGCATGCCGTAGATAAAATTTGTATCAATTCCCATTCTACCCATTCTTTTAAGAATCAAACGTTTCACTTACTTGCTGTGCACATTGGCAGTAACTTTCGGAGTAATGCTTAGGGTGCTGAAGTTTTCCATGTTATTCGATCGATTTAACGGTGAGACCCGGTCGAAGTTGCAATTTTCAGCTGGCTGAAATACTTCTTCCTCAATTCTTGGTGTTTCACCTGATTGACTGTTTGTATCAGCTTGAAAGTAATCTTCCATGCTACGTGCTGTTATTTTTGGAGTAAAGTATTTCGAGGGTTTCGGTACTTGCAGCTTAGACGATGTCATGTGGGTAGTAGGAAACATGGTAGGAACTGGCAGTCCAGAGATGTACGCGTTGTTGTTGGTGCCTCCAGCATCATTCGTTGCATTGTCAGCAGACAGCAGAGAGAGTGGCAGCGATTGTACCCCCAAAGTCGAAGCATCAACCATTTTAGAATTTGCCGGACACCAAGTTCGACGGCGTTTATCTTTTTGATGTTTTAAATAATGCAATGAATTGCAACTGATTATTTTAACAACTTCAGTTTTAATTCGTTGTTCCAGCTGACCAACCTTAATCTAAAATTCATCAGCAAAATAGTAATTTAATTAATTAATTATAATAAATTGAGATTCATTAATCGCAGCATTTTATTTTACATACCTGACTTTTATTTTTACTACGTTCTTCTGCTAATTGACTTTTTAACATATTAATTTCGCGCTCCAGACGCTTCATCATTGCTGCTTCCGAAACTACTTCATTGACTTGTGGTTTATTTTTAATACTTTTCGCTCTTACAGCGAAACTATTTGTGAAAATAAACAAGACTAAACAAATGTGGAAAAGGAATAAATTATTTAACATTCACATACCTCAACGTGGACTGCGTTTCCTCTACAGCTGTTGGAGTAATTGTACAAATAATGGACGTCAACGCATTTCCTCCAAGCGAAGCTTGAAGAATGCGTGTGAGTTTCGAATCCCGGTAACTGATATATTTATCGCCATCAGTACTCTCCGAAAGCAGCTTAATAACGTTGCTAAGGAAAAGTAAGCTTTTGTTAATGTGTCCGCCTTCTTTGAGGCGCGTACCACGTGCACCTGTTTGATCAGCACGCTCAGACCCAGCTAAATCCACTAGGTTTAAGACACTTTGATTCACAGAATCATCTTCACTGCGATCCATTTTACGAGATTCAATAATCTGTACGAAAAAAATTACAAAATTATACAAACTATTCTGTGGGTACAGTAACTCGTAATCAAAAGAGAACAGAAATAACAGAAAAGAATAGAAACTCCTTCCGGACTTACAATACGAAAGATGGCATGCGAACGACTGGAGCGTTCGTTCATATTGGTTTCGCCTACGGTGCGTTCCTTGCTGCCCATGCACAGATAGTTAAGTAGCTCATCCTCGCAAGTAATTATGCATTCTTCACAGTTAACACTAACGTTTCCACTTGAGGTTTCGTGAATTTTCAGGTCTTGATTTTTTTTATTCAATAAATCGTATATTTTTTCGTTATAGATCTCAATATAACCAACTCTGCAAATTAAGAAAACATAAACATTAGCAAACTAGAATGCCAACCACCAACATTGACACACCTCAAAAGAAACTGGCGATCGCTAGATTTTTCGATTTGTTTGAAAATTTCTTTCGCTGCCAAGACCATGACGCCAGGATTTTGCTCATCACCCATCATTGTGTACGTTTTGCCTGGAATAGAAAAAAATAATTAGAATAGAAACAAGAACAGAAAAGCTGAAAAAATTCACCCACCAGATGAAGTTTGGCCATAGGCAAAAATTGTGCCGTTGAACCCTTCAATGCCAGAGTGAACAATGTGTTTCGCCATTTTTTCGAAAATGATCTGATTGGAAGCATCCTGATCAAAAATATGATCTGTGAAGGAGAGAAAAAATAATTAAAATCCATAGAGCCAAACTCAAGTTTACGATACGTGACCAAAAACACATTTTACCGATGTAACGCCAATAATGGCAATAATAATAACGGCAACAAACGACTCACCAAAGCAGAATGGATCCGACTGGCTTTCAGCCAGTTGAATAGAATTCTCAAAAATCTTCCAACAGCTGGACAACTTTTGCTCCTTTTCCTTTCGCAACAATGGGCGCACTTTTATAGCAACCTGAATATTTTTAGACATTTTTTTTTTTTTGGCAAAATCTGCACACTGAATATATTCGTGTTATTTCCAAAGTAACAAATAACCTGACTACTGCTCGGTACCAACAAGAAACATTTGTTTGTATTGATTATCAAATAAATTCGACAATTAAACTTGTAACAAAAACTAAAAACACAGCCTCCAGATCGAAATTCACACAACAGTTTTTTATTCGTTTGAAATGGCGGGCAAACGACGAATGTGTCAGCAAAAAATTAAAAAAAAATCTGAAACAAAAGCTTATACGAATAGAAAATAAAAGGAGAATATAAAGGAGAAAACACACTGACTTCTAAGAAGTTGATCAAGTGGAATTTAATATTCCACATATATGTAATATAATAATTTAAGAAATAGAATTCCATTATTTATTGAAAAATAGCCGAAGTATAAACAAAACAAACACAAAGATAGAATTACTTTACAAACACTTTTTAAATACTAATTTCATTGAATTATTCATATTAAAAGAATTATGAATGTGTTAATATATACTCGTGCTTATAAAACAAGAAAATTGTGTACAAACTTTTTTTTGGACTGTAAATCTCGTTGAAATGTGACAGAGGCTTTATTATTACTCGTTGGTTATCAACTCATCTGTACTCGTTAACTGTGTGGGGTTGTTCACCGAGTCTTCGGTTTCAAACTTTATTATATTAGGTAAAATTTCGATGTTTTTTGGTTTATTTATGAAATTTGAAACATTCCGATTTGTAAACTACAAAACAACTGCATATAAAATTTTAAATTAAATATAAATATATTTTATTTAAATTAATTAAATAAAATGCTATATATGATAATATTCAAACACAATTTTCAACCTAACGTCGCTAAATAATTCTACATGAATTCTATTTTCACTAAATTCAGAATAGCCGTATTTTTTTTGCTCAATTTTAAAGGTGAAATAAATGGTACTCAATTAACTCCTAAACCAATTGATCCACCGAAACGTACAAAGTAGCGTTTGAGAGTCATTTTGAGAGGTATACCTTTAATTTATGTAATTTTTTATTACGGTTAAGGAGTCATATTAAGTTTTGAAGAAATTATAATTCGTCCTTTAAAAGACAATTTTTTTTGCAAACGGATACATTAAGGTATAAAAGAAGTTATATTTATAATAAGCTTGTTCTTCTGCCTTCTGATCCTGATTCTGCATTTATACCCAAAACTTAATCTAACTGATCATTATTATAGTTATCATTCAATCGAAATCATAATTACTTGCTTTAATTTATAATGTTCATAGTTAGCCAAAATATACTCTACTATGGTTTCAAATAAATAATTTTGAGATAAGAAATCACTAGAAACAACTACGCCGGGCCGAGTATTTTAGGCACACAAACAATTCCACATTCCGCAATCGACGATGTTTCCTCAAACATTGAACTCCATTGAATTCCTTCTTCGTTGCCTTCTTCTCGTAAAGATAGTGCTGCAATAAAAACAAATGATAACAAGTTTTAATCAGTTACTAACACCCGTGCAACTGAAACTGGTCGTCGCTTGACTCGAACGAGCGATTTACTAGTGAGCGTTAAAGTTGCTTCTTCGTTTTCATGTTTTGTCCATTTAATTTTCCTCCATTGAAACCTTTAGCTTCAGTTACATTTTGCATTCAATTTTGTAAGGTTGTCCGCAGTTTTGCTTCTGATTGTTGTTTGTGTATTTAGCTGAAATACGATAATAAATAGAATAAAATGCCGGTTGATATAAAAAACGTGTTGGTTTGCGATGCAGTGGACAAGGCTTGCATTGATTTACTCCAGAGCAATGGAATGAATGTTCGTTTAATGGAAATTCCAAGTCGTCTTCTTTCTTTCAACTGCTTTTAATACATACACAACCGGTATTAAGTCGGGTTTCCTTTTCTATTTTTAGGTAACATACAAATTAAAGTTGCCAGTGAATGAATTGTGTGAAGAAGTTAAAGTGAGTGAATTTTATTTAAATGAATTATTTGCCATTATT
The DNA here is from genome assembly GCA_949629155.1 of Myopa testacea. Taxonomy (NCBI): domain Eukaryota; kingdom Metazoa; phylum Arthropoda; class Insecta; order Diptera; family Conopidae; genus Myopa; species Myopa testacea. Next base: position 50,962,696 of record OX451347.1, read on the forward strand.
ATTATCAATTCTTATTTATTCTTATTTTTCTTATTATTGTTATTTTTTTTTTTGTTGCTATTATTATTAAAACTATTATCGCTATTATTAAATTGTTAAATTCAAACAAGTGGCTCATGCTCAAATCTACAACAAAAGATGCTTTTATTTTTGGGATTATGTGGTTTCTTTTTACAAATATTTAACCTTATGTTATTTCTCTTTATAACAATACTTGTATTTTATTTTTGATCATAAATGAAATTGAATTAATTGAACGTTACAGAATTATGACGCTTTAATTGTTCGTTCAGACACGAAAATCACAGCAGAAGTTTTAGCAGCCGGAGCGGGATGTATTAAAGTCGTTGGACGTGCTGGAGCCGGTGTTGATAACATTGATGTAGGAGAAGCGACTAAGCACAAAGTTATCGTTCTTAAGTAAGTCATTATGAAAGCATATTAAATGTGTTGATGTAAAAGAGAGACAGAGAGAGAGACGAAGATCGGAATACCTGATTAATACTTCAAAAGGTTCCTACTTGCCTGTTTAAGTTTTCATTAAACTTTGAGTACAACTTCTCACGCAAAAAATGTTCAGTTAAAACTTGTTAAATCCTTTGCAATAAAATTCGGTTTAAAATTCAAAACTTTATAAATAGATTTCTCTTAATCAGAATTGTTTATCTGCGACTGGTTTAGATTCTTCGCAGATCCTGAACATCGCCTTGTTTAAGTTTTGTGAAGTTTTTAGTACAGCTGATCCAACTCGTTTAGCATTATTAATTTGAATTAACATGTTTAAACTTACGCAGTGCTTGCTTCCAAACAAGTCTAGCCACAACAACACACATTCCAACTAGCAGAGATTTTATGCAAAACACGCAGCTACGCGTACATACATAATTATACACATTGTACATACATATATATATGTATATAACAATTTAACTAAAATATTACATTTTTTTAATGCCATTTGCAGCACACCCGGTGGAAACTCCATTTCAGCTTGCGAATTAACATGCATCTTGATTGGAGCTCTGGCAAGGCCCGTGGTGCCGGCTGGCCAGAGCATGAAGGAAGGTCGCTGGGATAGGAAGCTATACAGTGGTAGTGAGTTGTACGGCAAAACTTTGGCCATTCTGGGTCTGGGCCGTATTGGACGTGAAGTGGGACTGCGCATGAAGGCATGGGGAATGAGAGTAAGTAATTTCTATTTAAAAAAGCGTTCCTAATTACTTTTGTATGTAAATAGCGTTAATGCAGGAAGCGTAAATGACACAATGCACAATGCTTGCACTTCTTACTTCTATTTGTTTTTTTTTTAATTCCTTAGCTTATTGGCTACGATCCGATTACAACAGCAGAAGAGGCAACAGCTTTGGGTATCGAGAAGATGACATTGGACGAAATCTGGCCTTTAGCTGATTACATTACTGTGCACACTCCGCTGATACCGGCAACAAGAAGTGAGTTTCTCCCTTTCTTGCTGCGGAAATTCGTTGAATTTAATGACAATGCCTTGGTTTTTAGATTTAATTTCTGAAGAAGTTCTGAGCAAGTGTAAGAAGGGTGTCAAGGTTGTTAATGTTGCACGCGGCGGTATCGTTGACGAACAGGCTGTTCTCGATGCCCTGGAGTCGGGTCAGTGCGGAGGTGCTGCATTCGATGTCTACCCGGAGGAGCCGCCGAAATCGGCAGTTACCAAGGCTCTTATAAACCATGCAAAAGTTGTGGCTACGCCGCATCTTGGCGCCAGTACCGCAGAAGCGCAGGTACGCGTTGCAGTCGAGGTGGCAGAACAATTTATCGCACTCACCGGCAAATCGTCAACGTACAAAAACTACGCCGGCGTTATTAATGGCGAACTACTTGCTCATTATCAGTTGGCAGAGTAATTAAGATTGTCAATAAACAATAAACAACATTATATTTCATTAGACGAGTGACGCATTTTTGCATATGGCAAAAATTTCCATCAATAAATATTTTTTTATTAATAAATTTTCACATTTTACACTGAAATACAAATTTTAATATTGCACTTTTTTATCAACAATTTTGAATAAACACAGGGATGTTGTAAGCTTCACACGGAAGGTGTGAATACTGAGAGGTTAAAAAGCAGAGATCTCTTTAATTATTTAACAAACAACTCGTAGTTCCAATATTCAATAAAATTTCATACAATATATTGAATTCAGTTTCTTTTGTGCGTGAGACAGAACGAAAATAAAAAAATAGTGCCATTTAATTTGAGACATTTTTTGATTTTTGTTTTTTTTTCTTAAGCCGTAAAATATTTTAAATATACTTCGGATACTGTCTCTAGTGGGGGAGAGCGAGTGGTGAAATTTGCATACCCTGCAGCACTCATGACAGCAGCAGAAACACGTAAACATCAGAGGTTCCTTTAGTCACATCGAATTCAGAAGCACATCGTTTGCGGTGCAGTGTTCGCCACGCAATATTTCGATAAATACAAGAAAACAAATTGAAAAATACGCCCAGAACAGATTCAATTTCATTTGTCGCTTTCTGTGTTGAAATAATAATCGACGAACATATCTTGAAGCTTCCATCGATTTCATTTATTGGCAACATAATAAAAAAGGACCAATAAATATGAAAACAACAGTAGTTAAGAAGTATCAATCACGACTGCAAATATAAACATTAAATTTTAAGAATATTTGCAAAATCAGAAGAATTAAAACATCAGATCAGTGATAATTCGGATAGATTGTCTCTGGCGCAGATTCATTTGTTCGAAATGAATGTTATTTGAAATGCAGTTCATTTGAATTTTTAATTTCTTTGCCTTTCTTGCTTTGAATCGTTTGATTACGTTGTTGTTTTCGTTATTTCGAATTCTTAAATTTGTTATTATTATTATTGAATCACTTCGCCAATCTGTTAATTAGTTTATTTTATTGATTGTAAACAAATTTCAATAACAAAAATAATAATAATGGAATTAATAATGTAAACAATCACAATATACAATCATTTGCGGTTAACCTTCATCTGCTCCTTGTGTAGAAAACTACACATCGTGCATACACTTTTGCAGTTTTCTCCAAAACGGCTAACTGAAATCTTACCAAATTTTCTGACTTTATTAACAGCATCGATATACAGCAAAAATTGCGTTTTGCTCAATAAACGGAAAATTTTCAGAGGGTTTATAAGAAAACTTACATTGATAACCCTCATGTGTAGATTTCTACACATATGGAGTAAACATATGTTCGCAATGTTTCGGCGGGAAAAATGTCATTTTCAGTGGCGTAGCTAGGTTCCGGGCGGCACAATTTCTGGAGCGGAAGTTTTGGAAATCAAGTATTGACTTATTGAATTCTAGGAATTTGGATTAACGGCAAGTTGATCAACCTCCCCGGGCGCAATGAGTTCTACCTACGCCACCGGTCATTTCACCTGTTTTTCGAGCGCAATTGATTCTCTATCAGTGAATGATTTGTCTATCAGTGAATGATTTCTCTATCAGTGAATAAAAAACAAGTTGTAAACAAATTTTTATAAATCAAATAAAAATTTTAGTTGGAACCATGAGAAAAAACAAGCGAACTATTCCACCAAAGCTTCTGAAATGTAAAAGGCTTCCGTAACAAAACTAAGGGTTTGTTATAATAATAAAATGTTTCTACAAAGCCTCCTTATTTCAATATTTTCATTTTATCATTCAATTTAGGTGGAGTTGATACAGTCGATAAAATCGTTTGAACACGTTTCTACATTTCTGGTTTGATCGCAATAATTACTACATATATTCAAAGAACTCAACCCAAATTGACAAAAACGCAAAGAGCAACAATATGAAGAAATTTTATAAAGGAACTTCGACATTTGCCTGTCAAACCATATATGGGAGCCAGAACTGGTACGCCTAGTTCAGAGTCTGCAGCATCATTGTTATCCAACGCTTCAAGCCATATCCCATCAAAACGATCAAAGAGCGTTCCGCCACAAGCAAAGGGTAGAGCAAGATGCCATATATGCTATGAAAACAATTATTATGTGTCCAAAAATAATGTATATGAAACTATTTGCTGTTTTTGTAAAAAATCTGCATGTAAAAAATACCGAAATGTTTGCATAAAATGCATTCAGGAAAAGTTAGTGTAAATTAATTTCATCTTTTAAACACGTGTTCTAAAGAAATGTAATCAAAAAAAGCACTAAGTTTGAATTATTTTAGGGAAAATTCACTAAAATCCCATTTGTGTAGAAATCTACACATAAGGGTACACAACGAAAGTTTTTTTGAGGAGCAGATGAAGGTTAAGGTTGTTTGTGATCTCCGTGGAATAGTTGCAGCAGTAACAACAACAACAACAACAACAAGGAACTGTAAATAATAACGTAATAGAAAATTAATCCCTTAAAGAAATACAGAAACAGAATACGGAATAAAATTCAATAAATCATTTTCCATTGTACACTCGTAGAATATTCAATTAAAATGCTTTAAACCTGTACATTTTTTAATGAGTTGTTCTTTAACGAAAAAAATGCATATATTAAAATGGTTTATTAAGTTAAAGTTTGTATTTTTACTTGCATTTGATTAAAGATTGAATTTAATTTTTGTGCAATAAATATACAATTAAAACGCAAAAAACGTTATAATATATCCACATAAACGGGTATAAACAATCCCATACACACACAAACCCACCCGCCGCGAAACTAGGAGTATTATTTTTTATACAAAAAGAAATTTGTTCGATGTCTGGCATGCTACCCCCCCTCCATCCCCATCGCCCCTTCATGAACTCCTACTCAATTTACAAATATGAACCTACTACAATAACAAAACCAACAGCAGCTACAATATCAACCATAAAACAACAGCAACACCATCAGCAGCAGTTTCAGTCATTAAAGTTAACAACACTAACAAGAAGAAAAACAACCGCTACTACTACTAGTACAACAAAACTGGCAACCACTTTCACTGGAATTACGAGTATCAACGCAGTGACAACAATTCACCAAAATACCCAACTACTCCACCCGCACTTCGACTATTTTCACCATTTTGCGACTCGAACCTCTGCATCTCTGCTTCTTTCCCCACAAATCGTTTGTTACACGCAAGTTGTCACTGCGAGAAAACATTCTTTTGTTTTGCCATAAATTCGTGTTACAATTTGGAGCGTCTAAAAATTAAAATTTAATTAATTTCGCGGCTATTGAAAAATTAAAATTGATATTTTTTTGTTATAAAATAAATCAACAGAAAAGTAATTGTTATCTAAAAAAGAGAAAACCCGTTGGCGTTTTGAGCACTTTAAACGAACGATTATTAACCTGAAAACCTTTCACACATTTAAAAGCCTTTAATTAATTTTTCATAATTGTCAGTTAATTTTAAAAATTAAGTAAATTTTGTAATTTAAATAATTTTCATAAAATTGCAGTAATTTTAAGTAATTGTTATGTTTTAATCATTAAGTTAATCGTTAAGCTTTGCATAAATGCTTCTTAACTCTGCTGATGATTTTAATGTTTCGGAAAAGCCACACACTCATCGTTTGCCTTCTTCCTCAGGAGCATCCGAGGAGCACTCCGACACGAACAGCGGACTCACAGAGGCAGCAAAATGATATTAAAACTCAAGAGGAATTTCATATCGTTCAGTACACGACAGGACATCGTCGGCCGAGGATCGTTCAGCCAGCGCCGAACCAAGCGACTGAATACTGATGAATCCAACAAGTAAAATTATTTGTGTGAATGCAGGAAAGTAAAAGTGAATGCAGGAAGTAAAAGTGGTTGCTTTGAATGAGAGGATTAAAAAAAATCAAAAGGAAATTGAAAGTGAAATGAAATTCATGGATGGATTCAAAATAAACAAATCCAACGATTAAATAATAACATTTGTGAAACTGAATACAATTATTTGCTATGTAAAAGGATCAATTTTGTTGTACAGAATAATATTTTGAACACCAAACAAAGGAGTTTAAATAATTAGTCAAAAATCTTCGGCAATAAATTCTTTTATCATATAGAATTTGTTTCTAATTACGTCAATTATTTATACAGAAATAATTAAATTCAATTCACGAGTATTTCGTATAAACGTCATTTTTTAAAAATAATAATAATAAATAATAATAATTAGTAATAAATAATAATAAATTATAATAAATAATAATATTAATAATAATAACATTGAATGAATATTAATATTGGATATTGGATAATGGAATATTGGATAATAATATTAATATTATTACTGGATTAGAAATTGAAAATCTTGTCTACTCAAAAGTTTTGCAAATTATTCAAAGGCTTAAAATATCAACACAGCATCAAAAACCAGTGCCAATTATTGTCGTTTTTCTTATATCTATGTATTGTATATTACATATATAATAAATCAATTCATTAATCTATAAAATATCATTAAATTACATAATATATTACATTAGTTTAGTGTAAAATGTGATAACCACAGCTTACGAAATGCCCCGCGAAATAGGATCCGCGCGATTTTCATTTGGGTTCAAATTTGTGATGTTCTTTTTATTGGTGAGAATGTTACTGGCAACGCAGCGCTTAAAAGAATCAAGCAACCATTCAAAGGATACGATTGTGATTGGATTCCTGGCAGAATATTCAGAAATGCGGGTGAGTGCAAAATTTGTTGAGGTTTTTATTCAGCTCTCGGCGAAATTCTTCCTATGAACCGAAGCAACAAGAGCAAACCACAAATACTCCACAAAAGAGAAAAGCTCAGTATAAAAGAACGATATACAAAATAAGAAAGAACAATAACAAAGTTAGAAAACAGTAGTTGATAGTACTCACAAATACAACAACAAAAACATGGACCATTGAAAACATGTCTGTAAGAAAATTAAACAACTTTTGCATACCAAATGAACTCTGAGCGAAGGAAAAAACTAAAGAAATGAAAATAAATACAAAAAAAATAAGATAAGAGTTGTGTAATTTAATTGTGACAAATGGCAACAGTTTACAAGAAAAAACTATTACAAACCATTTACGTACATTACACTTGACAAGAAAACTATGTTTTTTTAAAGGAAATGATGTTTCCAACAACTGAAAGAAACAAACAAGCAATTGAACAAAAAATACTTTTGAGGGTATCGAGTAAGAATTTAAAATGAATTTCTCCCGGAAAAGGATTTTATTATATTATTATTTTTATAATTATTATTTTAAATCTCATCATGACACGAAGATTATATGTTATCGAGCGGTGTTTGGAATTGAAAATGGAAAAAATTCACACATCTACTTTTTATAGCGATTATGAATTCGTAATTACTTATAGATCCTATTTTTAGCTATAGAGTGAAGTTGAATCTCCCGGATCCACCAAAGTATACTCCCACAAATGGGAGTGGTCACCCAATGCTGACAAAAACCACGATTACAGAATCATTGTGAAGTTTGGCACGAAATTTCTGACTCTAATTTCGAAGATGGAGAAAATTTTACCACTGTCTAAATTGTATTTAGTGTATATATCAAAGCAAATGATCCCACAAAAATAGGCGTCATCCGCCCACTGAATGGAACTAGAAACTTATCGTATATATAGCAATGTTCACTTTTTTCCTTATATTGTTGTTTACACCAATCTATTAAACGTTTGTACTTCTAATGTCACTACGTGCTCTAATAATTATGTGAGTGTGGTCCGCCCACATTTCTGGAATACTCCTAAGTTATACGAAACATTTACGTTTAATAGATTGGCATTAACTACAAAAACAAAAGTGAACACTTGTACATTCAGTATTAGTGTTGTGTTTTGCACAATTTAATGATACGAGTATAATAAATTTTCAGACAATTTATTAATGAAGTTTCTCTCCTTCTAATCTTTGCGTAAGCTTGAACTATATAAAATATATAATAGAGCCATTATTGCACCACTAATTTATTCAAAGTGACAGGTGCAATCTTGTTGTTTCAATAATAAGTCTAATTATTAAATGTGGAAGACAAACAAGATGGCAAAATGGGAAAAATTTGCATCTGCATAACAGCATAACGTTTTAATAGAATTGCAATTGGAAGACAAGTTAAGTCGATCCACTCTGGTATTCAAAATGGGACTCAGCTCTGTGGCTTAATAAAGCACTTAACTCATGCTGCTGGAATTAATTTCCTTTAACGCAATGAAGAAACAGATCGAAATGGAGACTGAGAAAATGCATGTTCCTTGTTACTCATGTTGCTTGTTCAAAAGAATCTCTTGAGTACGTATTATGAACAATTTTGTTCCGTTCAATAATTTCCTCTAAAGTCTTCAAAAGTAGATAGTTTCTAATACTTCAAGGAAAAATGTAATTCCAATTTTCATCAATCAATGAATGACTTTTTTGTGAAAATATTTTATGCGGTTCTCTCGAACCACACGCAAAAATCAACATTCTTTCTTAAGCATCTATTAAAATTGCTGTGTTTGCTTGAAGAGGGTAAAACATGGAAAGAGTTTTGTGTGTTCAGAAACTTGTTTGTTTTTATTATAAACTTTAGAATAGTTTCGAAATGCATACGGTTCATTTAAACATATATACATACATTTCAAAGCTTAAATAATGTTCTGTTTGTTTTTTAGTTTTGGTTGGCTTTTAAAAGTTAATCCTTTTCATAGAGGAATTCCTTGTGAAAAAAGATGTCTGCTGCACGTCCACTTTAACCCACTTAATTCCTTGAAATCAAGTATGATTTGCATCAATCATTTCGACTCACCGGAGTTACCGTCGTTCTCTGATATTATAATCAACGTTAAGTACTCATTGAATGAATTTTTAAACTTTCTAGTAAATTTCTAGAAAAAATGTACAAGAGAAAGAGAGAGTATGGAAGGGGGAAGCAAGACATCCGCAACCTTTCTTGACTATTTTGTCTGTTCTAATTTTTATTATTTCTTATTCATTTTTATACTCTTATATTATGCTTTATTATTAACTGGACCAATAATTATTATCCATGTTCTCTTGCCAGGTGACACTCGGAGGACTTCCGCTGGCCATCGAAAATATAAACAAGAATCCGATGATTTTGCCTGGCAAAAAGTTATCCTTCAGAGCGTTTGACATGGGCCACAAAGTGGGTTCTTATCGTATTTCCCCGATTAGGTGAGTACCAAACAAATAACATCAAATATAGTGCCAACAGTGTTTAATGACATTCGAGAGAATCGTCGTTATTCATCACTGAAACTAAATTGATTTTTGAAAGTTCATTCAATCCATTCTTTTCCTGATCTAACTGGTCATGGTTGCGGCCATGTATGGTTGTTGTTGTTGTTCTTCTGTTTCTTGAGACAAAAGAAAATTCTTTTTAATCTCTCCATTATTACAGGTTTATGACGCAGATGCGTGATGAAAATATTGCAGCTTTCATTGGCCCAGACGAAAGCTGCACCACGGAGGCTTTAATTGCTTCGGCCTGGAATATTCCAATGATATCTTTTGTGAGTCTCAACGTCATTTGTTACTTATTGGCATCATCCTTAATTTACTAAAAATTTCTTCTTTGAAGAAATGATTAGTTTAAATTAATTAATTTCATTTATTTAATTATAAAATCTTCATCATCATTCATAGTCACCAAATCATTCTTTAAGTTTATTTCATTTACACTCATTTAATACAAAATGAGAGCATTTTCATTCATCTCGAAATTTCTGCGAAAATTTATTGAAATACTTATAATGCAATATTTTTTCCTTTATAATTATGTATCTTTTTTTATTCATATTATTTATATACGAATTTCTACGAATTTCTTTGTTTTTATAAATGGTAGCCCATTATTTTTTATCAGCATACTTTTGATTGCTCCACAATTGAGAAGACATGTTATTTTAATCAATCTGCTTTTATATTTTACCACATCTACGAGAACATTTTAATTGCTTTATTGTTTAAGCCTCATTAATCTTAAACATTTAACAATTGAAAACATTATGAACATGGTCTATTATTATTCACAATATACATATTCTTTATTTTTATACTCTACACCCGAAGGTGAAACGGTATATTAAGTGTGTCCCTCCGTTTGTAACGCACAGAAGGAAAGATGATAGTATTAATGTATCAGCGAAACCTCCTGAAGCGCATTTCCATGTCGGTCTGTCTGTCTGTCCGTTGAAATTACGATTAAGCAAAGACGAAAGCAATTTCAATACGAATGAAATTTGATGCACACATCCTTTAATATGGAGAGCTGTTTGGTAATGGAAATCAGAACCCCTTTTATTGATACCTTACTTTGAAACAGCATAACTTCATATGATGTTATCGGAATCAACTATAATGACAACAGATCCTATTTTAATATCTGCACTTTTGGTATGAAAAATATCAATCCAGCTAAGAAAGGGCGTAATCCGCTCACTATTCCCTATGCCATACAAATCATGAGGATGTAGGGAATTTTATTAATTAATTATTTCATTTTTACTCTTCATTAATTTCGCACAACACCAACAAAAACAATGGCAAAATCACAACCCAAAACAGAAGTGTTCCGATTCTGCCGTCTCCAACAAGGATATTTTTCACACATTCGCACGAACTTTGGCACCCGCTTCGAAGGTGAGTTTCAATCAATTGCGATACAACAACTTCTATAATATCCCACATAACTATAACAATGGTGTTATCTCAGGTGTCCAAGAGCGTGATAAGCCTTTTAAATGCATTTCATTGGAATAAATTCGCTATAATTGTCAGTTCGAAGCCGATTTGGGGTACCGAAGTAGCACATGCCATACAGGTTAGTATATATACGAATATATTTACAGTTTATTTATAATAAATTATAAAACAAACTAAATTTTAAAAAAAAATTCATTTCAGGAGCTGGCAGAATCGGAAAATTTTACCATAACCCATTTAAGAGAAATATCGGATTATATACCGATCGATACAACATTAATTAAAATGCAAAATATTGTTGACGAAACATATTTAAGTACACGAAGTAAGTTAATCTAAATAATAAACCTAAAAACTAGTCTTAAATTGAAAGGAAAGTCTTTTTAAAGGAAAATACTTCCAAATCAGAAACCTGGCCTCGCCCCGGTTAACAATAAATATTTTCCCTAAGAGACTAAAAAATCCTTAAGATACTAAAAGACTAAAAACTCCTCCTTTTAGAGTACTCCAGTCTTCCGAGTTCTTCTAGTCTCGGCGACTCCTGTTTAAAAAACTTAAAGAAGAACTGGCAAATAGAGGTATTACATCTCTTTCTCTTCTCTTCCATTTCTTTCAATTTCCAGTCTATGTCTTCATTGGCGAACACATCGCCATGGTTGATTTTGTCCGTTGCATGCAGAATCGTAAACTATTGCTCGATGGTGATTATATTATCATCTCTGTCGATGATGAGATATACGATTCGAAACGTCGTGTAAACATCATGGAAAGAAGTACGTAGAACAAATGATCATTAATTTTCTAGACACTGATATCACTATTACTGGTATCATATAGAATACTGAAAATATACCACATATATACTTATATATACATATATGTATATATAAAAACAATCTAATGCAGCACGATAACCACTTTAATAAACGCATGCTTGTTCTACTGCTTCCAGATTATTTAGATCCCTACATTAGAAAAGAAAAGAATAAATCATTGGATAAAAATTCATTTCGTTCGGTGATTAAAATAAGCATGTCCTATCCACAAAATCCTAATATTCGGTAATTAACTTAACTTTCTAACATTAATATATATCTTGGAAAAATTTATTTAAAAATATACATACATAATTTAATTTATAATTTTCTTTATTGTAATTCTTCAAAATAACGCTTACTAACTTTTATCTAGATTTGCGGTAGAGAAAATATGGTACCATAATTTTAATTCTAGATTTTATTACTCTTTCTTTATTTGTAGTTTTTTTTTATTTGATTTTAGTTCTTAATATTTAAAGCAGTATTAAATTATGTCAATCTTTCAGTGATATTTGCAATAAAATTAAGGAATACGCACGAAGGTATCCGTTTCTGGTGCCATATCATGAACGTGTCTTCGATAATATATCGGTAAGAATAAATTTTGTTGTAATTACATATATATTAATTAACATTAACTTGTTATAGGTTCCGATATACGGGGTCCATCTTTACGATAGCGTTATGATCTACGCTCGAGCCGTCTCCGAAATTCTCAGTGCAGGTGGCAACATCTACGACGGACGTTTAGTGATGAGTCGGGTTTTTAACCGCTCCTATCATTCTATACAAGGATTCGATGTAAGTTAATAAATACCCTAACTTTTATGATTTATAATACAATAACTCATTATATAATATTTCACCTAATCTAATCATCAGAATATATTTTTTTTCTGTTAAAAATACATCGCAACACGGATCTTTTGGAACTTACTAACTCTAGAATTAAGTGATAAAAGCAAAACCACTATTTAGCTTTAAAGAGTCTACGAAAATTTCCCAAGGAGTAGAATTATGTACCTATATGTGTTTAATAAAACTATCAACTCAGTCTAACTTAGTATTAATGCTATATTAAACTAAACCTTTTAAAATTGTTTTAAGATTGAGAGCCGGAAGTTTTAAACTCATCCTCTTTTTACCGACAAAACCTTTGAAGACTGTTAGATTTCCTTTTTGCCTTGTTTTAAGATTGACAACCGGAAGTTTTAAGCTCAATCTCTTTTTTATCGAAGAACCTTTAAAGACTGTTAGATCTCTTTTTCGCCTTGTACAAGATTTAATGAAGTAGCTTTACTTCTTCTTATTCTAAAATATTCCGTTACTCTCAAATCTTTGCTTAATTTTAATAGATTTATTCATTTCCTTATGAAAGCTTAACTTAACTAAAAAATTGTACTTCGCTTTTGTTTAAAGATATTTACTCCTGAAGTAATTTTGACCTCTACATCAGGACCCAACATCGTTGCGTAGAATTTCCAAATGAATGAGAAAACAAAGAAAAACCCTTGTGGGGGTTTTTCGTGGAATCAGTTTTCAATAAAAAACAAATAAATAAACAAATAGTTGAATTTTTTACCGCTGAAAACCCTTCAGAATCACAATGCACAGTGGTGATATCTAAATCAATAACCGAGTTTGACTGTTGTGACTATAACATAATATGGAATGCATAATACGAATGAAGTAACATATCACTATGGTTTTTTGACCATATCACTCAAGCATAATATTCGGACTTCATTATATTATAATATTTATTTCGCATTATAAATAATAATAAATTCACTTTTTATTATCTCTTCTCACTTCGTTATTTTCATTTCAATAAGGTTCACATCGATTCGAATGGCGATGCTGAAGGTAATTATTCGGTAATCACCTTACAGAGCGATATAAATGGAGGCACCACCTCGTTGGCTAAAATGACCATGCAGCCGGTGGGATTTTTTGTTTACAATAAACAAGCGATGATACCCGTAAGTCACGTAGGATAGAAATACTATAATGTTATTTTAAGAAGGCGTCATGCCTTCTGTTGTTTGTTTTGGGTTGGTTGACAAGGTTGGGTGGGTTGGTTGGCTGGATGGGTTAGTTGGATGATTGCTCCATTGGGAGGTTAGAAAATGGTTGTGTGGTTGTGAAATTGATTGAGTAATTGCTTTGCATTTCAGTTTGTTCATTGGATGGTGGTTGTTGCTGAAAATTAGGTTGAATACGGTGGGTTCAATAATTGGGTATCCTTTTAATTTCAGGAATTTCGTTATATGAAAACTGATCGCCCTATTCGATGGCTAAAAGGACGTCCCCCCCTTGGGGAACCTGTGTGCGGCTTTTATGGTGAATTGTGTCGGTCACGCAAGCTTTACTGGCGCTACGTAGTTTCCGGTTCATTTTTTGGATTTTTTCTGATGATAGCCGGAATATTTTTAATTAAGTAGTGTGAAGTTTCAGGAGGTTATTTGTTTGTGTTTGTTAAATAAATGATTTACCCACAACAGACACTACCGCTATGAGCAGACTTTGGCCGGCCTCCTGTGGAAGGTGGACATGAAAGATGTCACCATTATAAACATAGAGAATCCCGATTATTTTAATGTAAAGACTAATTGCTTTGTACGTCTGATTTTTAATGTTTCTGTTTATAATGTTTTGGTTTATTTTATACTTATACGATTTAATTTATATACGAGTTTATACTATATATATTTCCTTCGTTTTTATTTCAATTCAATAGTTTCAAATGCGTGGCCAAAGTATTCGAACCAGCGCCGATATGAACAAAAAAGCCTACACAAACATTGGTATTTTTTAACCTAGAAATAAATATTTCGAAGTAATATTTTATACACTTGTATTTACTTATGTATGTATGTGCATACAATATATACATACATATAGGTCTGTATCGTGGAAACATTGTGGCCATGAAGAAGATCTATAAAAAATCGGTCGATATAACGCGTTCAATACGCAAAGAATTAAAACAAATGCGCGAGGTATGAATAGAATAGATTAAAAATTGAATCGATATAAAATTGCACTATATTTATTTTGCATTTATTTCTTGTTGCTTTCATGTGCATTTAGATACGACACGAAAATGTAATGAACTTTATTGGTGTCTCGATCGATCACAACTCGATCATGATATTCACAACGTACTGCGCCCGCGGCAGCCTGGCCGATGTCTTGGCCAACGAGGATCTACACTTGGATCACATGTTTATATCATCGCTAGTCAGCGATATCCTAAAGGGTATGATTTTCTTGCATGACTCCGATCTGGTGTCACATGGAAATCTACGTTCGAGCAACTGTTTAATCGACTCACGTTGGGTCTGTCAGATCGCCGACTTCGGTCTGCATGATTTCAAAGCTGGACAAGAAGAACCCAATAAGTATTGTGTTATATTTTGCTAATTATCGTTATTACTATTATTGTTATTATCTGCATACTTTTATTTAAATCGCTGCAATAAAAGAGTTGAATTGGAATTGAAACGTGCTCTTTGGAAGGCTCCCGAACTTTTGAGAGACCCCACACATCATCCTAGAGGTACTCAAAAGGGTGATGTCTATGCATTTGGCATTGTTTTATATGAGCTAATGGGGCGCAAAGGACCATGGGGCGAAACGGAATACACCAATGAGGGTGACCTTCTTAACTTACATAAATTTTATTCCTTTTCATTTCTTTGTTGGTTTTTATAGAAATTGTAATGTTTGTAAAGAAACCGGAACTTCTACAGCAGACTGTTTTTCGACCTTCGCTGAGCCAATTGGATATTCCCGAAAACGTGCGACAATGTTTGCGTTCCTGCTGGGATGAAAACCCTGAGATGAGGCCAGACATACGTTTGGTGCGAATCAAGCTGAAGGAGATGCAGGCCGGTCTGTGAGTTTTATTTGAGCGTGTGTAAAGCATAACGTTATGTGAAATTATTCCGGGGAATTCAATTAGTTTTAATGGTAGCAGTGAGTGGACTTAATAACTACATCAGATAGCTACAAAATGAATGAACCTTAACTAATGTACAATGTACATTTTTACTAAAACTTAATTTACTTCATTAAATTTTATATTAAATTTATAGCAAATCTTTACTGATTGACTTAACCACTTTTTTTGTTTTTCCTCTGTTTCCGTTTTCTCTATTTTGCCATTCAAGAAAATCGAACATATTCGATAACATGTTGTCAATCATGGAAAAATACGCATACAACCTTGAAAGTTTGGTTCAGGAGCGCACGAATCTGTTGTACGAAGAAAAGAAAAAAACCGACATGTTGCTCAACCAGATGCTGCCCAGGTGAAAGGACACCTGATTCACCTCCTCATCCTCAACCTCCTCCTCCCCAATCTTCTCCATCTCCTCATCAATCACATGACAATCCGCTTGAACTAAGTAATAATTTTCTTTTATAGATCCGTAGCGGAGTCTTTAAAACGTGGTGAGCCCGTAGAAGCGGAATGTTTCGATTGTGTCACGATATTATTCAGCGATGTGGTCGACTTTACCGAGATCTGTGCGATGAGTACGCCATTTCAAGTTGTCGAAATGCTGAATGATTTATACACCTGCTGCGACTCCATAATTTGTAATTATGATGTCTATAAGGTGAGTGCGCACACGTGAGCCCTAAGAAGCATCTGTTGGAATGAAGTGAATGACACCTGGTGCCTCGTCCGTGTTACGTTGGATACGTGTCATTTGCAATCGCGTTGTAACTTTCCTCCACTCTTTCCTTCCTCACAGGTTGAGACCATAGGCGATGCTTATATGGTTGTGTCCGGCCTTCCTCTTCGCAACGGCAACCGTCATGCAGCCGAAATCGCGTCGTTGGCGTTGCATCTGCTTGAAAAGGTGGCCACCTTCAAGATTCATCACCACCCCACAAAAACACTACAGTTTCGCATCGGTGTTCACTCGGGCTCATGTGCAGCTGGAGTGGTGGGCCTGAAAGTCAGTCATACAATCGTGCATAACTGTGGGAACGTTTTTGATGAATCGTTTCTTTTCTTTTCTTATCTTCTCGGCTCGTGTCGGTGCGTGTCTCTTACATCACTGTTGTCAGATGCCACGCTACTGCTTGTTTGGGGACACCGTAAACACCGCCTCTCGAATGGAAAGCACTGGCGAACCCATGAAGATTCACATTTCAGAAACAACCTATCAATTGTTGAAGCACGTCGGTGAATATCAGTGCACCGAGAGAGGATTGACTTATATCAAGGTATCGATTGAACACTATTCATGTAATTACATAAGGTACCCAGGGCAAACATTTTTAAATCTTAAAGAATTCTTTTAAAACTGTTCTTAAAGTTTGTTCAACATATAAGTCGAACATTTGATACTATTATTTGATATTATAGAGTATAATTCATAATTCACCTCCTTTATCTTGCTGTTTTGTTCCAGGGCAAAGGAGAAATGTGTACTTATTGGTTAACTGGCCAAGTACGTGAATTGCAGACAAAGGAACTTTTAAACACAGTCCTCAACTTGTTCAGTAACGTGGACGCCGAAAGCAACAGTTCGAAGAGCACCATAAGAGGAACATCCCTGTCTTCCTCCACCAGAAGTCGATCACCGATAATTCACCACACCACACAAGTTGAAAATTATTCATCACAAACGTCGATGGGTCAACTAAAATCGCTGCAAGCGAAGCAGCAAGAACAACAACAATTAAGCACCACCACCTCTCTAATGACACATCGCACACGGAATGTCGTAAAGACAGGTTGCTGCAACTGTCAGACGAGGAGCATCTACAACCGCAGATCTGATGACGACGTCATCTTGTTTAAGCGGCACGGTGCGGGGTCGCTTTATAACAGCAGCAACAATCTGTGCGTTTGTCATCTAAAAGGTTTTGGCAACATAAACAGCAACCGGCACTCATTTAATCGCACTCCACGCTCTGCGCCAAGCATCACATTCCGTATGTAGATCGAGTTGTCAAATTAACGAAGTTTGCTCTTGCAAAAAGCTATTCGAATGACCGTGATTGGAGATTCGAGTCTTCCCTCATTTTAGCATTGAAGAGTTTACATTCGTTTCGTAAAATTCAACTGCGTTTTCAATGCTCCGTGAATTAGTTGTACTTTTATTTGTTTAGCTTTAAGTAAATACTGCTACAGTAGTTAGAAAAATATTTAAATGTGTTCAATTTTTATGGTTGTGAGTTTTCAGAAAAACTGATTAAATTTTAATGTTACATTGTCTATTATAAAGTATTTTTACTCATACTTCGAAAAGAAAAACCGAATTCATCGCCATTAATTGTTCTCAAAATATTGAAATAAAATGGGATGAAAAAACACCGCCAAAAAATATTTGTTGCTTTTATTATGTTTATTAAATTCACATTAATTAAAGTAAACAAATTAACTGGTGCAATTAATTTGTTAGTTTAAAGTTTTTCTTCAGCATCTGCCAGCATTCATAATATTTGGCATCCAGTTTTTGGCACGTCTCTTCGCCCCATTTGGTGACAGCCATGCTCAATGACGATTCAAACATGAAAGCCTGATGAAAAAAACCGAGAAAGTGGATTACATTTAAAACAATATCAAGACATGCAGATCATTTACGTTACCTGCGTGCCATCAGCCACGCGCTCGGGTAATAATATCGCATCTGAGGCATTCTCAAAGCACCTCGCATCCGGTCCATGTGGTGTCATCATGGAATGCAGAGTAGCGCCACCAGCCACAAAGGCATCTTTAGCCTCGTATTTCCCCAAAATTAAGCCCATGAATTCACTCATGCAATTTCCTGATATACAACAAGAATTATGAAATATAGAATTAGAAATGCTTTATATACCCTTCAAGTTTTAGTTTTTAATTTAATAACTCACTATGATAGTAGGGCGGTCGGAAGGTGTGCTCCTGTACGCTCCAACGCGGTGGAAAGACAACAAAATCTGCTATTGCGGTGCCCGGCCTGGAACTGGGGCAGGTGAGCACAGTGAAAATGCTCGGATCACAGTGATCGAAGCTGACCGAATTAATGACCATGAATTTACTTAAATCGTACTTATAGGGTGTATAATTTCCATGCCAAGCCACCACATCGAAAGGGGAATGCTGCTGTCTGGCTACGAAGAGCGCTCCCTGGAACTTGCAGATCATTTGGAAATCTTTTGCAAGATCAATCGGGATAAATCAAAAATAAAAGGCGATATTGTAGTAAAAAATAAAGGGACAAAGAAAACAAAACACAAAATACAACATAATCACCTGCTACTTCACGATCTTCAAACCAAGCTACCGGAGTTTGGAAATCCCTTGGATTGGCCAGTCCATTGGCACCAATCGGACCGAGATCGGGCAGTTTAAAATGATTGTCATACACTTCTAGTATGTAGCCTCTAGTATATTAGGTGAAATATTAAATACAAGGTCAAAGAATTGCTATTATTAGAAATGAAAGCTTCTGTTCACCTCGTTGGTCCTTCCACGTTTACCGAAAAACGGACACCCTGCGGTATGACGCAAATCTCATTCGGTGCTACAAACATTTTTCCAAACTCCGTAGTGATGTCCAGCGCACCCTGTTGTGGGACTAAAAAAAAACATGATTTTAATTATAAATTAAAAATTATTAAAAAATACTATTAAATTTATCAAAAAAAGATATCAACATACTACTGAAATTTTCTATACTAAAAACTAAAATCTATTAAAATTTACGAGTATATTTTGAAAATGTTCTTTAAATAATTTCCATACCGATCAAGAAATCACCATCGCTGTTGTAGAAAGCGGCATCCGTCATGGAGACATTGCAAAGGTAAACATGAACAGCCAAACCATGTCGGCTACGAACATCGCCCGCACCGCAAACAGTGTGCAAACCTTGAACAAAATTCACTGCGATGCCCTGAGGTGTTGTGTCTGGAATATCAAAAGGCTTCCAACGCATCTGCAATGAAAACAAACGATCCTTTGACTTGTTCCCGTCGTCCTCTCTCTCTTGCTCTGTTCTCCAGACGTTTTATATTTACCTGATTTGGATTGGGCATTTGCTCATCCCAGTTGCTGCTTAAATGTCCCCCGCTATAGGGATGGAATGGCTCGTGCACTACACTCGGTCGAATGCGATAGAACCAGGTGCGTGCGTTTTCATGGCGCGGTGCGGTGAATGCGGTGCCAGAAATTTGCTCGGCGTACAAACCGTAGGCGCACTTTTGGGGTGAATTCTGACCGATAGGCAAAGCATTGGGACACCTTTTATCTTCCGATGAAAAGTGGGAACCAAAACCACTCAAATACTGAAAATAATAACAAAAACTGTACAGAGAGAGTGTAGAGAAGGCAAAATATCAGCAACAAACTCGAGGTATTTTTCCTAGGGTTTAATCACCGAAAGAAAATCGAATGAGTTTCTTTATCAAAACGTAACGAAGTTCACAGAACAAACGTCCGAATACTTTAAAAATGCTGCTTTATTTTCTGCTTATTTTTACAACTTTTTATAAACATCGTTTCATTATTCATTTTTAAATTTCGTTGCTTTAACCATCGTTTAATCCATCAATTTCGGAATTTGCAGAATATTTTTTCACTGTTTATACATTGTAAATAGAAGTTTAAATAAATTCACTTTTCACAACACACATAATATTAAAATTTGATTTTTCACCAAAGCCGTTACATTACCTCGTAATCGCTCATATTTTCAATGTGTTCGCTGTAGAGATTTTCAAATACAAAAATAGTGTAGAGTATTTAATATCAGTTCGCGTTCTTGGATCAATTTAAAACCGAAACCAAACTGTTAAGCGTTGCTATTTATACTGAGTCCAACTATTGGAGGTATATCGTGTTCAAAAAGTTATTAAACCAGTCTTCAGTTGTGGTTGGGAACTGGAAAAATATACGCTGTTAATCTGCTTATTTTACATATTTGTTGTTATTTTTTATTTGTGATTATAAGCCATCTTATGACCGGCTTCACGACATCAAAAACAACAACAACCACTCATTTGGTGATAAAACGAAAACAAAATTCCACTTGTTAATGTTGTTTTCAAAATCATCGATGCTCTTATTTAACTTCATTGAAAGAGCTAAATTAAAGTAGACATCGAATCAAGTGATGTGATTTGAATGCAAATCAATAGTTAATTAAAAATTCCTGCAGTTTTAAAATCAATATTTTTTAGTTAATAGCTCAACGCATAAAACTGGTCTAGTGTAAATAAGTTTTCTCAACAGGTGTTTAGTAAACAATCAATTAATATCAATGAATTCATTTAACAAATGAAAACTATTATTATTGTGTTATACTAATAAACAACTGTAATTTTATTTACATCATTTAAATATAGAAATAAATCAAATCTGACGCACTTTGGTTCTGCAAGCAGATCGAACATCTGGAACCGTCGTCGCATTTTAATTATTCTGGTTTAATGTTTAATTATTCGCCCTCACTTCTGGTCATTGGGGGAGACCCTTAAACAACTTGTGGGAGACCCGACATTTAATGTTCCTTCTTGTTGTAGCCACCCATGTTTCTTTCGTGATCCAGCGTTTAGAATTCCTGGTGCATATCAGAAAAACCTAAGATCATCATCATAACTTCGATAAATGGCAATCAGATGGTACCCGATGAGGACTGTATAAGGGAGATCTCTTTACAATCAAGTTCCAATAATTTACCGAGTTACCAACAATGTGTGCGGCCTTGCATTATCATGGTGGAAAGCAATTCCTTTACTATCTCTCTTGCGACTCAGCAGTTTTTTCCTTTACGAAATTAAAAAAGGAACATATGCCGAAAATATTGGTTCTTACTAAAGCAACAGTAAAATAACTCTGACCACACCCCGTAATTTTTATTGAATACTGAAAAAATTATTTAATTCTTTATATAATACTTAACATAATTAAAATCGTGTTTAGTTAAACTGTTCGGAATTGAATTTTAATAAATTCTACATGAATTATACGAAATTATAATAAATTAATAAAGCCCAGATTGAAAATCACAAAGAATACTAAAAATACAAATTGGTTTTAAGAATTTATTAAACTCGTAGATGAAATAAGTTTTGAAAAACCCGACAAAAATTCTTATCTGAAAGTCCAACGACCATATTCATTCATAATCATGCATATCATTGGATCGGTTCTAGAAGATGAAAGATCTGCAGACTCTTTTGTCGCTTTTCCAGGCTCTTCAAGCTGCGTATAATTTTGATCTTCAGACTGCTTATAAAAACACCACTTTCAAGTACTCCTTCATGTACTTCAATACATTTTTAATATCTTTAAATATTTAGTATATTTCATTAAGATTAATAATATTCTAATTACTATTTATTCGTGTTTAAAATAATGTATACGATTTATATTTTTCCAAAGTATACTAACACTTTATGCATACTCTAAAAGCTATTTAATGCTGTAAAATAAATTCAAGTGATATGAAAATTAAAAGCAAAAAAAGTATAATTTTTGCCAACTTATTTTCTTAATAAAAAATTATTAAGTAAATTATGTTTGCAAAGTAAATATATAGTAGAAATTAAAGTATTTTAATTATAAATGCTATCATCCGGTGTTAAATACTGTCCTTGTCTATAATAATAGCTGCAAAAATATATTATCTTCAGATTATTTAAATTATAATTAAATATTTAGTTAACTGTACGATTGTTGTTAATGATAGTAGTTAATTCGTTTAAACCTTCTTTTAAGTAATATGTACCACGAAATTTGATAGTGATTTTAAAAAATTGCTGTTAAATACAACTTTTTAGATTTACTGCTAAAAGTAGGTTTAAGAATTTAATACTAAAATTTATTGGAATTTTAAAAAAAAAAACAGAATAAATAATACGAAATTAACCATTGCAAAACTTAAACAGAAATAATCGAAAATTTTAAAATTTAAGCAATCCTTAGAAACTTTTAAATTAGTTTAATTATTTGCACTTAAACTTTTTTAAGCTTTAAACTCAAATTTTTATCTCTTCGCTTTATTAACTTTTTCTATGTTTCTTTACCTCTTCTCTTTTCTTTGAGAAAATTTCTCTTCCACAATATTTTTAAACATTCTTCTTATATTAATATTATTTTCATTAGGTAAAAATAATTTAGTATTATTTATTTTTTGTTTTTTTTTTTTTTTGTTCTATTCAGTTTCTCAGTGATAAGTATTTAATATGCGAAGGTTGAATGCGATGTCCTCTACAATTTCACTCTCACTCACTTAAGTATTCCTTACTCACTGGATAAGTTCAAAACATCATCACTTATTTTCGGAATCTTTGCCGGTGGTGGCGCGACTAAATCAGCAATCGATGAGAATTCCATACGCTTCTTAGTATTTACACCACCCATTCCACCTGCTAGAGCGGCGCCCAAATTCGGGGACGATAATTCACCATACAAACGACTCAAATCGACCGGCGGAGTATTTGTAGGACGGCGCGTTGTTGAACTGTTGCTTCCGTCAGATGGTGCTGGTGAAGGCGTATTCGAAGGTACGCTTGAGATGGCTAAATCTACAGCACTAAAATTATATTTACCACCTCCAGCACAGGAAACACCTCCGCTGTTGCTTTGATTATTCGCCGAGCCGCCGCCACCGCAGCCTATTACACTCTTCGTAGGCGTCAGACGTGCCACATCTTGTGCAGGCGATAAAGATGACTCTCGCGCACGTGTTGTTGTTGATGATGAGGCCGATGACGACGATGTGGATTTCGGCGGCTTCATCATCATGGCTGAAAGGGACTCCTGTTGCATTTTCAACAAAGCCGATGGCGACATAAACAAATTATTGGCCGCCAAAGTTGTCTTTGAGAGAGGATCTGGGATGCCGTACTTTCCATGTTGCTGCTGGAAGAAAGCCGCATAGTCTTGCATCTTCTCCTGAGCCAAAGCATTATAATAAGCTGTGGGATCTGTAAGTGGCGATGGGGCACCCGATGAGTTGTTGCCGCTGCTGCCCGACTTTCCGGAAGCTGATGATACAGCAGCAGCGGCAGCAGCAGCCGAAGGTGCCGCGAAGAGCGCATTCAAATCGGCCGCCGCTTTGTTCTGATGATAGAGCAAAGCATTCAGATCGGCATTTTGTTTCTCTGACTGCAGCAATTGATTGAGCATATCTGTTTGCTGTTGTTGTGCTTCTTTCTGTTGCTTCTTGGTTGCGGAATTACTGTTGATGGTGCTACTAATGGTGCCACCGACCCCCATGCCACCTCCCACACCAGCCGCTAGTAATGCAGACAGCTCATGGTGTGCATTGGCGGAAGCTTTGTTGGAACTCATGGCAGCTGCACCAAAACTATTCGAAGGATCGAAGAGTTTAGAGTATGTTTGCAACAATGTAGTGTAGTCGGGATGTGCAACTTGTTGTTGTTGTTGCTGCTGTTGTTGTTGTTGCTGCTGATGTTGCTGTTGCTGCTGCTGTTGTTGCTGTTTCTTCGAGCTGCTGACGGATGAGGAGACTGATTGTGGTGCTGTCACAGCGCTCATTTGTTGCTGCAGAAAAGCATTCAAATCATTGTTTTTAGCTTGCTGCATATACGAGTCGTAGCCAAGCAGCTTAGATGCTTGCAATAAATTATTATAATCGGCAGTTAAAGCAGCAGCGGAAGCTGCCGCTGCAACAGCTGCAGAGTTCTTCGATTTGCTACTGCCGCCAACAGAGGAACTACCAATATTGCCGCTGCTGCCGCCGCCGCCAACACCGACGCCACTCAAACCCAAGCCTGCACCTGTCAAATACGAGAAGTCTGCGCCTCCGAATCCTAAGCTGCCCAGAGTGGTAGCACCCAACGCCTCCGCTTGCTGCAACAGAAGAGCGGCATATTCTGGCGAGCGCATCAATTCGCTCATTTTAAGTGGATCGTTTTTCAAATCGTCTAATTCTTTCATTAATTTAGTCTTATAAGAGTTTGAGCTGGAGCTGGAAGAAGAAGAGGACGACGACGACTTCGATGAACGCTCCGACTTTGATTTGCCGCTGGCAGAAGTGCTGGCCATCTGGCTGACCATCTGGCTGGCCATCTGACTGGCCATTTGATTGGCTTGTTCCTGTACTCTTGGTAGATTGAAACTTGAGGAATACGCAGCCACCGCAGCAGCAACATTTGGATCTGTCATATGATCGACGTTGGAGGAACTGCTGCACTGGGCTTGCTGTTTTTGAGAGCCTCCAACCTTTGCGGCCGCAGCTGCCAGTTGATTAAGCGAAGAACTTCCATAATCTTTGCGTTGCTGCTGATTGGGTTGTGTTTGAAACAGCGCCGCGATGTCTGTTTGCAAAAAATTGGGCGGCAGCTGTCCGGCCAATTGTGCCAAACTAGCGGCCATCAAATCATTCGCTGTCGGAAGGCCAGACACCAGCGCTGCTGGCGGTTCATACTTGTTCGGCGTTATGCTGGGACTGTTGCGTGCGATATCGCTGATACTAAATTTCCCCGGACTGGGGGCGGGTGAGTTGCGGGTGCGCGATGTATGCGAGGATGTGTCCGATTTGGCAGGAGAGGGCGATGCACGAACGGGCAACTCGAACTTGGCCGGACTGGCTGAATTTGAAGGAATTGTAATGGGACTGTCGCGTGGACTTTGTACCGACAGTGATGAGATGGTATTTGTAGTCGATAGCATGTTGGAGGTCAGCGGCATTGCTGGTGGCATTGGAGGCAACAGAGGAGTTGATGGTAAAACAATGCTGCCTGGTGGAGCTGCCAAAGGAGGCATGGCAGGTGGTGGCACCACAACGGTAGGTATTATGGGTGGTAATCCTGCCTGGGAAGCAGTAACAGCGGCCGCCGAAGCGACTCCAGTTGGATTTGGTGTAGCCAGCGGCGATAACATACGCACAGGATTCATATTTAAGCCGGACGGCAAACAAAGCTGCTCCTGAGAAATAGAAAAAACAAAATACAAATGTAATCAAATTTATATTGAAATTCATAAAATTTTTAGTTCTTTTTTCATAATTAAAAGAAATTTAGCCTACCTGCAGTGATAAAACTTTCAGTTCGCTAGCTTTTTGTTCAGCACGTGTTTCTTCCTCTGCTCGACGCATAGCTTCCTCTGATGCAATCGATAACATAGGCTCATCCTTGATTTCTTCCACTTTAACATCACTGGCACTAGGACATGCTTCGACTTTAATCGGTTCATCTTTGACATCAATGATTTTAATTGTTTTCGGTGGAATAAAATCATCTTCCTGCTCACAATCCAATACAGCACAAATCCAGTTCCATAGTGCTTTATCATTTTGCTTAACCGGGAATTTCGGATACAATGTATTCTTTAATTTCTCAATGTAGGTGATGTCTTCGCTAAAAGTGCTAGTAAATTTTACGATTTCATTGCGCCACTGAGAGTAGTAATCAACACAAGCTTGAATCTCTGTGCGAACTTCTTCGGGTATCTCCTTATCGGGTAATACAGAGTACTGCATCAACATGGGGCGTCCATATTCCAGAGCTTGTTTATTTTCATTGGGCGGAACAACCCAAATCGATTTCACCACTGACTCTAATGTGGGATTTTCATCAAAGTAAGGAGCTTTAAAAAAAGTAAAAATTAGTAGTTAAAAAACCCACATTAAATTAAAAGATTGAAAGTCTGTCATTAACATTGCAACATTTACGAGTGTGATTATTTTTTAATATTTACTTAATATAAATAATAATAGGTTATGTAAAAATTGTAAATATGATTTAATTGACCGAATACCGCACCGATGTGCGTTCGGCCTCATTTTCTTACTTACAAATAATCACCGAAACACACGGAGTGTACGTTATGTCCGACGGCCCACGCATTCGTATTTGATAATCCAACTGAGAGTCGCAATCTCGAAGGGTGGGCTCAGCCTGGAACTTTGGATGTGAATGATACCAGCCGACGAGTATTAATTGATCTCTGATGATTAATTTCTGTATATCACGTTCCACATCGGCGGCTTTGTTACGATCATAACGTGTATTACGGCAAGGATATGTTTTTGTAATAGAAAGAGCTGAGAAATAAATAACATTTATATTGGCACAATTACATTAAAGAGCTTTATGTATTCGAATCCACATACTGTGCGAGTTAACATCCCAGGTACCAGCCAGATAGCCACAAACTTCGTGCATCGTAAGATGACAATGAAAATCCGCCAGCAACAAAGCTGATGATTTTATTGTTAGAAGAAAAGGTTGCAACTTTCCAAGTGCAGAGAATGGTACAGCTTCAATTAACATATTTGCATCACTAAGAAAAATAGACAAGGAATTAACAAAAAATTTAACTATTGAAATGAAATATATATTTTGTTTTTACAATAGATACTGAAATTATTTCAACACACTCACTGCATAATGTTGCGATTATTGATGGCATTATGTGGAAAAACAGTACGTTTGATGACAGGCAACGGAGAATCCGACTTCTTATCGATGTCTTTAACAAAAAAAAAAATAATTCGAATTGAAACTTTTTTCTAAATACTGAATATTTAAACTTCAATATTGCCCCTGAAATTCATACCCTCCTCTTCCTCACCGTCATCCGGCGACGACTCCTTCTGCATCGCACACTTCCGCAGCCACGAATTCTTATACGCATCCAATTTCTTTCCTTTGTACTTGACCGAAGCCCAGCCACATCCAGATTTCTTTTCTGGATTTATAATTCGTTTACAGTGCATTGCCCAAGCGCTGGGAGTCAAGAAGATTGTTTCCGTTTCCTGTGATTTAATTTTGCCATCAGGCAGCAGATCGCCCACAAATTTTTGACCCAAATACTCTATTGTCATTAACGACTTGCCCGGCTGCAATACATTAGCGCCCATTAGCATTTGCAACGTCACAGTTCGCCCAGTTCCGTTAAAACCTTCATAATTTTCACTTTTGAACTGAATTTGAAGAGGAGAAAAATGCATAACATAAACATCCTAACCATCTTCAATAAGTCCCCTACCTCATCGTCATTATCGTCATCTGCTACATCACTTTCCGCATCTTTATCACAATCCACCTTCACTGTTGCCGCTACACCAACCAATGATTCCTGCCCAGTATTATTTACCAACAGCTTTTCATTTGTGGCCGCGTTCATTGATGATGGTTCAAGCGGCGCTGGAATTTCGTCTGTCACACAAACCGAAGACATCGATACGGCGGCGCTTGTCGTGGACAAGTTGTAAGCTGCTGCTGCTGCTGCAGCAACTGCCTCACCCAGTTGTCCGATTCCCAGAGCTTTGTCTCCAGCTTGATCTTCACTCTCTTGCATGGTCAAAAGTTCAATTTAAAATATTTTTTTCAAATTTTCAGGTTCACAAATTTCTTCTGCAGCGGGATTGTGTATCTGTCCATGGATTTTTTGTTATTTCTCCCTGTTTGACTACTGCATATATTTTTGCATCTCTTTTAATGCCTTCTTCGTAATGAAGAAATGCATCTCTGTTCGCTGACGAGGTTCAATCCATTGTTGCGTGTGTAGTGTAGCCACCTAGTGAACATGAAATGAAACATAATATTTCAAGATTAGCTGCGTTTTTTTAATGAACTGAAGATCCAGTTCATTAAAAGAACGACGAGGGAAATTTCGCTAAAATCGAAATCGCGCCCAACTTCATTGTATAATCTTTCATACGTAGAGTAATCTGAATCGCGTTTTTTTAATGAACTATACAGGTCTTCAAACAAAATAATTTTTCAATTTTATTTTTTGACGTTTTTCAAAATTTGTGAAGTTGGTTATATTCAAAATAGAGGGAAATCTTAAAATTTCCCTATAACCCAGATAGAGACCTGGGTAAAACCTGAGTAAGTGTCAGTTGTATGGCGAAGATCTATACAGTTCATTAAAAAAACACAGCTATTATTTATTTATTTATTTATTTATTGTTGTATTTTGTTGGGACTCCAACAACACTATCAGTTTCCGTTGGTCTCTTTTAGTTTTCCAGTTATAGCCTTTTGAAATGTCAAAATTTGTAGCTTATATCTCCTAAACTGCACAAGACACCAACATGTTATTGGTGTCATTGCAAAGGTATTAAAATGTTTTTCATTTATGCACTACAATATTTTATCGAAAACTGTGAATTCTTTACATTAATTTTGTATGTATGCTTATTTATATAAATTTGTTAAACACTACATTTGTGTTCACTTCAAATGGTGTCCTTTGCAAATTCCATAGTATTTAAATTTCTTTAAACTTTTAATAAGTTGTTTTTAATAAACTTTAAAAAAGGCATATAAAGACGTCCTCGTACATGGCCATACCATAGACTTTAGTACATTGCGTTGCCAACTCAAGGAATTATAAATTGGCATAAAAAAAAAATGCCACCATGAATATGTCGGTGCTGAATTATCTATTGTCAGATTAGAATTCGAATGTTTTAAAAATTGGATTGAAGCTCAATTCGAAACAATGATTTAATGATCGTTTAACAATTTATTATTTATGTTATTTAACAGTTAAATATATATTGAATATATTTGAAATTACATGTCATTCCTTTAGTGTATCCATTTGTTCTTTCTGTGTTTGAATATCTTTTTTTAGAGCATTAATCTGGTCAAGGAGTTGATTTTGCATGCCTTCTTGTGACTCACGTTTCGGTGTACTCGGTGCAAAACTGGAGAAAGAAAAACTTATCTTTCCGGCGGCGCGAACGGCATTGACTGTTCGACGTGGAGCGGGCGTCTGAACGCGGCTCTGAATTCCAGAGCTACTTTGCTTCTCTACTTTTGTCGCCTTCTTCTTTTCGGTTTCCACTGATTTCTGACTTTCTTTGCCACCAACATCAGCCGAGAAAAGTTCTCGGCACGCATCCTCTTCAAATTGTTTATAACGTTGCCGCATCTCCGTTTCCCGACGCACTTCTTTGTTGATTTCTTCACGCTTCTTCAGCTCGTAACGCTCTAACGCCTGCTTGTCTTCTTCCTTAGTACGCTCTATCATCTGATCTGTTATTTCTAGACGTTTTCGCATCAGCTCCTCCTTAGACAGATCCTGGAACATTTCTGGCCACATGCCTTTCTCACGCTTGATAAGCACGATACGTGCCTCAGTTTTGAGAAGCTTACAAAAACTGGCTTCCTCGTCGATATCCTGCATGAGATGACGTTCAAAGAATATCGGAGGATTATTGAACTTGAGGTAGCGTGGCAGCAGCACAATATCCGGTCTTCGTTTCATCCCCCGATTTAACTCGATGTAAATTTTGATTTCTTCTTCTGTTTGCGTGATCTTTACCATTTCGTTCTTCTTAAGTCTTGAAATCTCTGGTGTTATTGGAAATGGTGCTCGTTGCTAATGTTCCTTCTGCCTTGAAAAGTTTTCTATAAATTTTGAAGTTTCATTGTTTGGCATTTTGAAGCAGTCATTCAATTGTTTTTTTTTTTATCGATCCAACAAAGTTGAGAGAAAATGTCTCGAGGTGAAAATAAACTACATAAATATTCTGCATCTCTAGAATGTTGAGCTCAAATTTAACAGATCTAATTTTTAATTACTTTTTAAAAAAACGAAAGGTTTTTAATATATTGATATGTATGTACATATATGTAAATAAAGGTGCATACATATAATACAAAAGAATTATATAGATTTTTTTACATAACATCTTTTTATAAGATTCGGATACTTTCAGATATAAATAGCTTTTATGGAACTTGTACATTGCACTTGTCACTGAGGTGATTAATGCATTCTTGCACTGAGTCTGTCATGGTTTCGATCAAATGCAGTTTGATATCATAATAAGAACAATAATAATACAAATAAAATCGAACACAATTTCTAGTGAATCGTGCAGTCAACAAGCTAGCCATAAAGAGGACTTTGAACGGAGAGGATCGATTTACACAAGCTGAAAACAAAACAAACATATTTAAACACATTCATTAATACGTTCATTAAGCACTTTAATATGATTGTACAATATCTGGGACAATTAAAAACCTGTTAGTTATTTATTTCAAGAAGCCGAAATTAGAGCATTTTATAGCAAATTTTAGAGCATTTTTAAAAAGCTTTATACTAATATTAAAACAGAATGCAAGTATAGTATAATATAAACTTTATTGTATATTTATAAGGCAGATATAACTATTATATAAATTTATTAATAATAACATTTTTAAATGTGTTTTGTTTTTCTCGCAAACGAAAACCTCAAAAGTCAATCGAAAAAACAGATTTAATATTACTTTTAATGTTCTTTTCTTATCAATCGTATTTTAATAACAGTGTTTGATAATTAATTTCTTTTAATATATAGTATAATTATTTGAAATCTTCATTTTCTACAAATTTATATTTATTCACTTGCTGCTGTATTTTTCTAAAATGTTATGACTCAATCATCGGTCTTCGTTTCGAATAATAATAAAAATAAGTCAGTAGTTTGTTTTGTAATAATAATAATAAAATATGTATGTACAGCAAATTCAATTGCAAAATTCTTCATTTTTCAGATCGATGCACTTTACACACTCGCAGAAAGAATAACAGAATACAAAGATATCCAATAATTAAGTAAACAGAGCAGCACACAATCAAACAGAACCGACCGACCAGCCGCTTGTTTAGCACGCGACCAAATGCACGCCAGCGCCTTCGCGTGCATCGTCCTCAAACGAGACCCACGTATTCTGCAGATATTTCCGCACATCGTCGTTTCGCATACTGGCGCCGTAGTCAGAGGAGGACGAGACCAAATCGATTAGGAGGTCATCCTGCTTTGATTTCGCTTCATGGTGCACCTCAGCGTGTGACTCGATCAAACCGCCGCCATTATGAGCCTTCAGCACCTGCCGCACATCGACCACCGCCATCGCTGATGAAATCGGCCCGTCCACACTCATGCCCTGACGCTTGACGTTCTGCAACACCGCGTCGCGCCAGTGTTGATAAGCGTTCTCAAAACAACGTGCCACCATCAGAGTGATTTCGTGGGCAATCTTCCGTTTGGGACACTGAAACACGTGACACGACATGCGCTCCTTCTCCGTCAGGGCATCAACCTCGGAGCCAACAAACGAAAATGCATGATCGTGTGCCGCATCTACCGAGCAATAGGAAATCTTGTATATCGAGAAACGCATCATCGACTCGTTCGTATGATGATCGCACACCTCGATGCCATCCGGTGATACTGTAAGTTTGACACGCTTCTGGCTTTTGTTTTTCCGGCCTCCTGCCTTCGAGTTGGCGATCACCGTTTTGATCGCTTCCGAAGTAGTCTTCTCCGAGCGTTTGCCCTCGATCGGAGTGCAACCCAAATATTTGATATCATAGGAACAAGTTGGCGGTTTGTTGTCCTCGTCCTCATCATCATCGTCATCGGCTGAGATGCCGTTAAATTCATTTAAATCCAGCTTTATGTCAGTTGCATTCGGTGACAGCTGTTTACCGTTCTTATCCAGGCCCCAATCTTCGCCATCAATGACGTCATCCGATGTAAATTCTGTGGAATGAGGAACAAAAAACAAAACACATCAAAAAAGTTGCGAAATGTTATGTAATAATTTAAGTAAATTTTTTTTTTAATCTTATTATTCAAAGAAGAAGGTAATTCCATTTAATTACTGTATCGATTTCTTATGATTTCCTATCAATTTGAAAAATAATAATGACAATTAATATAAATTAATCAACAGTTTTATTTATTTAATTATTTTCTATTCAAAATTTGTATTCATATTCTATTCTTTGTATTAATGGAAAGTTTGTAAATCTTAAAGCATGCCAACAACAACGATTCTTTTAAAGACAGAAAAAACCAGTCGATTAAATATTCATATTAATTACGAGTTATCGCTGTTCTTTTTTAATTGTTATCTGTTTACTTTAATTGGCATCTTCTGACAGTTTTAAAAATAAATCTCAGGCAATGACATTTTATATACACAAGTATATGTATATTAGTTCGTGATAACGTTACGATCACTTAAATTAAAATTATTTCAAGACATAAAGTAATAATAAATTTAAGCTGTATTTATTTATTATCAAAAGAAAAGAATATAAAATAATAATATTTATCCCCATACAAACATGATATTATTTTTAAAATATAACCATTTACTCCATGTACATATGTATTAACAAACATATTGGCCGATGTCACACTCGTCTTCACAAGGCGTGCATCACTCATGCTGATTGGGACGCATAGTGATGTTCCGTGTGACATCGTGCTGCACGCATCGTGATGACAAGTGCGACATCGATCATTTACATTCTGTAAAAAAATCACCCACCCCTCCTCGCTCACTTTATAATATATACCAAAAAATATACATATAAAATATATTCTACATATACTATATTTATATGTAGAGTATTTATATAAATACATATAGAGATACTAATACTACTAAATTTTATTTAATATAGCTTTTCCAAAACAAAACCGATGAGGACCGATGAGTAGGTGTATATATCATGCTATATGTATAAGATATTATAGCTTAACAGACATGAGTGGTCTCAAGTCCATCTATCAATCATCCGCCCCGGGCAAAGTTCTCTTTCAACATAAAAAAACTCCTAGCATTTTAAAATTATTCATTAGAGATTAATTAAAAGACTAATATTCATTAATTTTTTTATAACAAAAAAATTTCGAATATTATTTTTGCATTTATATTTAATTTTGTACAATATTATTCTTAATTTATTGTTGAAGCGAGGCTTAATACAAGATGGCAAAAAACTAATGACTTAATCGATTTCCTAAGGCTATAACTTTTTTCTTAAATGGACAAAAACAAGTTCTGGTTGTGAATAATGTTTCCTGAAACAAATCACCGAACCACTGACCAATTATTCGTCAAAAATATAAACACGGCACACGAAAATATAGACACGAATATATGTCACGATGACAATAAAGGAAAAAGGAGAGTGTTATTCGCCTCGATTGGCGCCATTTTTATTCACCGTTACAATTTACCGTTAGGACGGGTCTACAGTGTAGAGTCTACAGGAAAGAGTCTACAGTGTAGAGTCTACAGTGCAGAGTCTACAATGAAGAGTCTACAGTGTATAGTCTACAGTGTAGAGTCCACAGTGAAGAGTCTACAGTGTAGAGTCTACAGTGAAGAGTCTACAGTAAGGATATACGAATTGTAAATCAGCATAATCTGCGTATTCGATTAACTTCCCCATTCCTTGAGATTTTAAATATGTATGTGCGTTGTTTCATTTGTACAATGTGTACAAGTCAAAATTGGTATAAAAATGTTGGTGGAATTTTTATTGTTCGCTTACTTTTATGTTTGTAGTTAGTTTTCCACTTGCGAAAAAATGCCATGGTCACCACCGGTAAAAAGCTCGCAGCTTCACAGCTTAACAACTTAATTAGTTAAAACTTCGAGAGCAACAACAAACGCTGGAGGATATAAAGTAAACAACACAAAAATTGCAAATTTAGTAATTGCAGTTTTTTCGAAAATGTTAAGAAAAACACGGAAATAAGGAAAAGCAAAAAGAAGACAAAGCCCGAAAACGAACACGTAATTTTCAATCCGAAGCAAAGCGACGCGGCGCAGTGCAATTGGGATGTACACAAAAGAAATAACAAACAAAAAGAAAGGAAATAACAACAAAAGAGCGTTGTTCTTTTTTGACGAAAAAATGTATAGAAATTACAAGAAAACAATTTGCAGCTGCAAATTTATTTAGATTTCAAATTTTACAGGTCTTTGCGGCGATAACTCAGTAACCGGGATGTATTCGGGCGGCTAACGTGCACTTGTGACGACTTTCGAATGAGTATTAAGTTGAAAATTGCAAAGAGCTGCTCCAGCATCTCAGCAGCAGTAGCAACGGAACGTTTGGTGCCAGTCACACAATCTTTAGCACAAACGACACACCGACAAAAAAGCGAAAAAAAATTAAAAATAAGCGACGACGAGATCTCCTCCTCGCTATATCAGTTTTTTTTTTATTTAAAACGTAGTTAAATGTTGCGCGTCTTGGTTTTTAAAAAGCAAAAAAACATTCAAATCTGTTTGCACCGCCTCGAATGTAACGACGACTGCGACGACGGCGATGACGATTAGCGCGCTGAGGATGAATCTTACATGTTTTCTTTGTGTCCCCCCGTCACACGGCGTCAAACACTGAGCATCAAGCGAGGAGATTAGAGATACTAGATTATTCACTGTAGCCGAATTACAATATTATTGCTGATCAGAAATCAAGTGAACAACAAAGAAGCAACAACAACGCGCTAATTTACTGTATTGTTTTGTTATAGGCTCCGATAGTTACCAGGTCTTTCCAGTAGACGGTTCCACTTCGAATTGAATCGTCCAACCAAGTCGATCGCGCATGTAACCGTTTCATTCACACATGGACGGACGCAGCGGACGGACCAACGGATGGATGGATAGATAGATGGACGGACGAAACAAACAGCCAGTGTACTGGATGCACAACGTAGAGAACGAACGAACGAGCGAGCAAACGTTGCACGCGCCGAACACTGCTGTTGTCACTGCCGTATAACATGAAAACGCAAATAAATACAAAAACAAAGAGAGCAAAATGGGTATAGTTTAAGAACACTTCAAGAAAACGTGTAGTTGATGAAACAGAAACCGTCAAAATGTTAGTGAAAAATCAACTGTTAAGGACACACGTAACTGGCACTGTTAAATACTCTGAAGAAGTACATTAAAATAAGCAGGAAATAAAAAATTAGTAATGTAACAAATTTTATAGGACAAAAATCATATTTATCGGTTAAAATCTTGTGTTTTCTAAAATCCCAATCATTTTTTCAAGTGTATGCACGCCAAATACCAAGGTACAAAGTCCAAACTATACTCGTACTTCAGCTTCGAGATCGTGGTATGTACGAGTACATATGTTTGTATATATACTTGTGTATGATGCTAAGCTTAGAGAAGCGGATTCGGCGCCGTCGAACAGTGGGAGATCGCTTCGAAGTCGTGGCCAAAAGTCCAAAAAGTCACTCGTGGTTTTTGAAACATTTGGTATGCTACTATATTGTTTATAATAGTTCAATACCCAAAATACTAGGATCTTGGGCGAAACCTTTAGGAAATAAGAGGGGATAGAAAATATATGAAAGCTTCTAGCGTCGAAAGCGCGGCACATGTTAGCCCAAAACGCCTTAGAAGACTTCTCAACTCCATTCCAACTTCTCAAGGTCAAGAGGACCACAAAGCAGATGAACACTTCTATTCAGATCTTTGTACTGACATAAAGATGGCAAAGCACCACCAATATAAACTAATCACTTCTGTTATTAAAATTGGGGTAAAATGCTATCCAGCATACGAACAAATTGAAATTGCAGAGGAATGCGCTATATACATATGTATGTACATTATCTAAAAACGGACCGTATAACACCAACATGGACACCAAAATCAGCGGAAGTTAAGTACAAGCAATGTTGGATCATTCTTCGGAGATTTTTTTCCACTGTGCGTTGGCGTCGTGGTCGTTGTCAAAATTGTCTGATGAACCGTTCCAAATTTTGATTGTAGCAAAAACCACAAAATTCATGTTTTCGCTCAAAGTTATACGCTCCACCTTAAATGGATGGACAGACAGACTGTAGAAAACTAGTATGTAGAAACTTTGTTCGCATCAAACTAACTGAAAAAACTACACTAATTAATGTACATATGCTACATAGACAGGTTCTAAATACATACATACATACATAGGTTCTTTTTTACTTATAACGCAATAAAATCAATGTTAATATTTGAAACTATTATAGTGAAAGTAAAATATATACATACATAAGTCAAGTCTACACCTTTTCCACTTGTAAATCAGAAAGTGTCACTTATACTTCAGAATAGTCACTTGTAAATCAGAAATTCAGACAACACATTTCATAGCTTGATGATGATTGGTTTTTGAATGTATTTTTTAAAACTTTTTAATATTAAATATTTTTTATCCATATACAAAAATATTAAACAAATTTAAAGTACAAATTTCGAAAAAAAATTAGTAATTAAAGATGTATGTAGTATGTACATATAGGAATATACAACTGGTTTAAAACTTTTCTGACATTTTATTATACCATTGACCTTATTCCCACAACTGCGCAATAAAATTGTTAAAATAAATTTTTACGTTATCAGCTTTACGTTATCAGTGTAAACATACGCGAACATGTACTACGTTATGCGTATCCGCAAATGTCCGGAAATTCTGCGGTAACAAAATTAAAGAATTTATGAATATCTGATGAATTAATTTTTCACTAAAATAGCAATTTGTATACATCTGATAATATATTCATAGAATATGCAAATCTATACATATACAATACATATAATGATAAAGTATAAAACTTGCATTAGTATTAAATTGAATTTAATTTTAAACAAAAAAATTGATTGATTATTCTTATATTGGTGACAGCAAATTAATAACAAGAATATTAAAACTTTGACGCCCCACAATATTAATGCAAAATTAATGCGCAATATTTTTATTTAAATTTGATAATATTTTATTTCTTTACACTTAAAAAACATACCTAATAAATACATACATGTACATTATAAAAAGACAATAACAGGAATGAGTTTAGTCTAAGCATGTAGTTCCTTTATCCATGTATTTCCTAGCATCCACAGAGAAGCATCCATTCTTGGATGAAAGATTAAAACACAAATTCAACTAAAAAAAGGCATCAAAATGCCATTTCATGTTAAACAGAGAGAAGAAAATGTGTAAAGTGTTATTAATAAATAAAACATTATGTGTTGTTTATTGTTTTTCTCACCGGATCGAATATCTAGATTCTAGAAATTATTCCGCTTTGTGAATGTTTGTTTTTTTGTTTTTTATTTCTTTATGGTGTCTGTTTCTTTTTTGCTCAGTGGCTCACCGCCATTAAATTGGTCGACGAATATACTTTGAACTTTGGACTATATCATGACGCTATAGCAAAGCAGCACCGGCAGCAGCTTTCTGGCGGCTTTGTTGACTAAACTATTTTTGCGACTAAAAGCTATTCAGCACGGCATACAGAAGTTTTTCCAGCTAAACGAATGCTCAAGAGAGTGTTGAGCTGTTTCTTTGTTTGTTTTTTTTTAATTTAAACTTTTCTGCTTTTTCCTTTAAATTTTTTTCAATTTATAATATCCAAAGTCTATTGCTATTTATAGATACATGTATAATGACACATTCATTCAACAACCCGAACAATTGCTCGGTCCTTTTTTTAATGTTGCAAAGTTTGTTATTTATGTGCCATCCCAAGACCCCCTTCCCGCTAGCTCCTGAATCAAAAACCCTTATACCTCTTTTTGGGCTCAAATACACAAACCCACACACAGTTGATTGCTCTTGTAATAAGATAAGATAAGATCAGATAAGATTTCTATTCATATTTGCCCCAAATTTCTTCTCTCTCTTGTTTCATTCAAGTTTTTATCTTTTTCCTTAATATTCTCTCAATTTCCACATTTTTTCTGTCTGTTCGTCAGTTCAACAAATGACCCACTTGCAGCTTGGTCATTATGCTTCGATCACAGAATAAATAGTATATTAGTATTGTAGTATTATTAAAAAGTATAGTATGTAGTGTATAAATAGTATATGTACCAATATATAAATAGTATTAGTAGAGTATAAATATTATTAGTATTATTAAATATTGACTGATTTAATTTTCAATCAATTGAGTGATTTAAAGATTGATTAATCAAATTATTATTCTTATTGATATTGAATTATAGTATGTATAGATAAGATTTATATATTTATATATGTATGTATGTAAATCACAATTATGTAAAAATGTATTTCCAATCGCTCAACTTTAAATAATAACCTGTTACTTGTGTCACGAACCTTGAGTGATTATAAAAAATCTGGGGGCGAGGTCATTAGCCTCACTTTTAACCACGGAAAGCTTTCAAAAACAAATAAAATAATGTTAACATTTTAACCTCAAAATGTATTATTAATATACATTTATTAAAGACAGGGAAGAATAAAAAGAAAAAATAAAATCACTTGCTAAATTATTGCAATTGTTTTCTTTGTTTTTTTATAATAAAAGTAAAGCTCATTAAAATTAATATTTTTGCTTTATTTTATTAATTTTGCTGTCGACTGGATTTTAGCAAGTTTGCCAAACACACAAATGCAACAAAAACAAATTAACAATTATAACAACAACAACTAAACTCACTCTAACAACAAAGCAGAACTCACTCTAAATTGTGCCATTTACAAACGCTTCAATAAACGAACAAATTATGTACTCGTACAAAGTAAAGTTGCATGATGCAACACTGCTTTTCATTGCTGCATTCATTGTTGTTGCTGTTGTTGGTGGTGCTGTTGCTGTTGCTACTGCTACTGCTGAGGTAAAGGAAACGCTTGTGCATTGCGTTCAAGTGCAAGATTAGCCCAGTTCTTGTGGTTTGCTGCTGCTGCTTAATGAATGAGTTGCTTTGAAAGATAACAAAATAATAAAAAACAAAAAGCAATAAAAAAACAGCCTGTAGCAGCTCCATTGCACTTGTGTGGAGCACTGTCCTCATCAAGTGGTCGTTGTTGTTTATGATGATGGCGATGGTGGTGGTAAAGAATGATGTAACAGAACTTGTTCGATCGATCATTATTTGTAAAGACCGCTTGTAGAGGAATATAAGAAATAAATGACGAGCTTAAATTAGAAATCTTACAACGAATTAAGATGATGCAAAAATGTATTCTTTTGATGAAATCAGCTTAATCCTTAATATTGAAAAGTCATCATCAGTTTTGAGAGAATATTATAGTAATAGTATAATATTGTCGTTGATTAAAGCGTTATTATATGATATATTATATTATTAAAAACTGTAAAAGCAGCTAAGAATCATTTTCTTTGTCTCACTTCAAAGTTGAATTTAGCTAAATTTATCTGTAAAATTAATTAAATTCAGTTTTACTTCTCTAAAAACTGGACTAGACCTGAATTTTTGAACAGCCAACTAATATTTTAAATTATCTGTATAAATAAATGTATACACAATTTAAAAAATCCTCAAAATATCTCCGAAGAAAATACACATATCAAACTATGGTACGTCAATTATGATCAATATATTTATTATTATTTTTAATTTAGATTTTATAATTAATATTTAGCAAACTAGCAAATTACAGCATACAAATACTTTTAATACAAACCTTTTCAAAAAGCAAATATAAAAAAGTTTCTTTAATTTGGATTTCAATTAACAATTTTTTACGAATAAATTCTTTTGTAGTATAGATTGTAGTAGTAGAAGTCGTAGAAGTATTAATAGTGTAGTTTAGGTAGTGTTTATGTATTTATTTTTATTTACAACAAAAATTGGGGGCAAACAATTTTCATCAATCAATCAATCTATCCACAGAATATACAAATATACATAGATTTTTATTGATATACGCTATGAAA
This sequence comes from Myopa testacea, assembly GCA_949629155.1. NCBI lineage: Eukaryota > Metazoa > Arthropoda > Insecta > Diptera > Conopidae > Myopa > Myopa testacea. The sequence continues at coordinate 51,002,635 of OX451347.1, forward strand.
GGGTTTCTTTCTTCTTATTCTTTTCTTTCCATTTTGCAAGATTTATTGTTATTGTATCATCTGTCTTTCGTCGTCAGTCGAGTTTTATGTTTGAGTAAAAAATTTAATTACCATTTCAGTATTAATTATTCAATAATTGTTCTACTGTTATTCGAAGCTAGATAATTAATTAACCTACTCTACTTGTTACTAAGTTATACACCTAGAATCGAGGGTGGATGGGAGATGCTATTCCCCAAACCCTCCAACCTCCCAGGTTCCAACATTTGTGAACTCCGTACAACGCAGCTGTATTTAAAATTTATTCGCTACAAATTTTCACGTGTCTTTATCGGGGTTTCTTACAGATCAGAGATTATATAAGATATACAGAGTAATTATTGTGGATTTGTTTTATTACAAATTTCCAAAAATTGTTTTTATTGATAAGTTTGTGTTATTTTCTGTTTGTCTTGTGTTATTTTCTTTAAAAATATTTGATATAATTGAAAATGGGAATTTAATTAAAATTTTAGTACTGTAAAAAAAGCAGAAATTAAAAATAGTCCAGCAGATACGAAAATATAAAAAAATATACATAAAGATATAAATCTAAAAATTTAATGAAATCTAGGTTTTCGTTATCGAACATTAACAACAATTAATGTAATATAGCTAAATTCTGATTGCTTTTAAATAGTACAAAATATTTAAAAATAGTTTCCTAAGAAAACAGCTTTAGTCAAAGTTCATTTACATTTAATATACTTAAAAGGTCTGGAATAAAGAATCAATCTAATTTGCAGAATTGAATCAAAAGTTTTATTTACACAAAAATAATATTTTTACTAAAACAAAGTATATAAGAGAGCCTTCATTTCATTTTATTATTTGAAAGTCAAACTCATCTATGAAAAGTATTTTCGTCAATTTTTTTATAAATGAATAAAATTATTAAAAATTGTTAAAAATAAATTAACAAAATTCTTTAGAAGTATATAAATAAATATTTCATTTAATTTGTAAAACTGAACTGATTACTAACAAACTTTTTAGTGTTTCTACACTTTTTCAATAAAAATTGTTCAATCAAATTGTTAATACATGTTTAGTAATAAAAAAAGTTTGGTTTTTATAAGAAAAAAATTACCATATTAATGTTACTTAATAAAATTGAATTCGTTCAATTTATTAAAAAGAAAAATAGACAAAATATTCAGAGAAATGTATATAAAAATTGAGTTTAAAATTAATTCCAGAAAACTGAATATAAATAAACGGAAATAAAATCAATGAATACTTTTTTAAAACTTGACTCTGCTGGATTTTTAATAGTTTAGCTTAATGAAAGCTATCAAATATAAGAAAGAAAAATTGGTGGCTCAATTTAAAATATTTACACAAATAAAATACAAATTAATACACATTTTGATTTCATTGCTATTTTGATCAAACTTTTTGTTAGTACTGTCGTCAGTGCTTATTTCAGGCAGGAAATTTTGCAATTTTTTCAATTATGATATTGATTATGTTGTTAAAAGGTAGAGATATGATTTTGATAATCATAAATAATCGAATGTTTTTAGAGCGTTTTTTCTACTAAAACTAAAGCAAACATTTTTCCTACTTCGATACAAGTGTATTTTTGCATGAATTTATACATATTTATTTTTGTATTATAACAATCAAATCCTAATCGTTTCGTAGTCTTTTTTTTTAAACTTTCCATTCTTGAAATAATATCATCGCACTCTATATTCTTCCATCTGTCACATATTTACTATACTCGTAACTATTTATTGAATAATTTAACTTGAATTTAGGTACCAACTACATGTTAATTCAATTTGTTTTATTGTAGATTTTCACATCATTCGTTTGCTTCTATTTCACTGCATTTCCTTTTAGCATAACTAATTTATGTTTAATTGATTTTTATATATGAATATTATATATTTTTTTTTGTTTCTACAATATAGTTATTTATATTAAATTTATTTTTATTCTTTCATATACATATACATACTATATTCTTATACTTTCATACCTATATATATACTATATATATATATATGTATATATGTATCAAAGCAACATTCATCTTAATTGTTAATATATGTATTTGTTTTTATATATTCACTATAGACCTATTTAAATATTTATGCTTTTATATAATTTAAACAACAAATGCAATTTACGAATGCTTTGAATGAATAACTTGAACTTCTTTTCGGCTAGTAATACAAATACAAATACAAATACAATACGAATACATAATAATGCTGTATATCAATCTATTTTAATCTATTAAATATACGAGTTTGTATTTAATGTTGTTTTTGTTGTAATTTATATCAATACGTTGATTTCATGGTTGTTTTTCGTTTAATTCACTTTATTTCTTCTTTTTGATTTTCCCAACAGCACCGCTTAATCCTGTAACTTTTTCTGGTAGAATGGCAACCAGAGATCAAGCGGAAGTTTCATTTGGCTCCATCCAACCTTCGCTGTCATCCTCGCTATCGGATTCCTCCGATTCGGAGAGTTCGATAGCAACACGACGCGCCAAAATGGAAGCGACATCATGCAGTGCAGTGTTCCGTTCAATTTCCTTTTGCTCCGATTTTTCCACCTTGCGTAATGTTATGCCTGAAAATGGTATAACATGAAAAATGGTAAATGGTAAATCAAATATTAAGAGAAAGAAGAATAGTTTCTCAGAGATGTCATTTCTGTCCGTCGTCCTAACTCACCATCTCGTATGGCTTTCATCAGATCCGTACGCGAGTCGTGGAAAGGCGGCAACAGCTTCTTAGCACCCACAATAAGTGGCTTCGTGCCTCCCATAATGACACCATTGGCTTGCGGCATTTGTAGATCACCGTTCGTCAGGACTTTTCCTAGCATCTGAAGAGGACTCTGTAATAAACCGCCGCCGTTGCTTCCGTTGCCATCGATCGGTGGTGGCGGAGGGGGTGGAGGAGGTGCTGCATTTGGCGACGACATTTTTGGCGAATTCTGCACAATAACCACAAACATTTAATGGTTATTCAAATGTATTTTATAACAATTTATTTTAACAAAATTTCATCAACTCAGAACTCACCTGATCCGGAACAGGTGGCGGCGGTGGCAAATCATTGAGCTGCTGCTGTTGTGCAGCCAAAACAGCGCCTCCTGTTAGGCTCATGTTATTGAAGCTGTTGATGGTGTTATTCAGCTGAGCCATGACCAAAGCGTTTGCATCTTGAACGCTGTTGCTTGGCGCCAATTGCGGAGAGCCAGCTCTCGATGTGCTGTTTGTGCGTGCCAACAGTTTAGCGGCAATGTGACCACCGTTCATGTTGCCCACCATGGCCATTTGCGATGGTGGAGACGTTGTAGTCGTGGACATCACGCCGTCCGGGATGGGAGGCGGCGGTGGCAATGCATCACGACTGGTCGACATGCTGCGCCCACGCGTCGGCGTGTTAGCGTTCGATGCGTTCGGTGTACCTCCACCGCTGCCATTCGAAGGTGGTGCAGGCGGTGGCTGCGAGGGACGCGGCTTTGTACGTGATGGCGTACCCGGCGCATAGATGGGCTCGGGTGAAAGAGAACCACCCTGTCCACCAGTCTGACCGTAGAGCGCTTGGCTTTGATGATACATGGCATCATCGTACAATTGTTGTTGGTGTTGCTGGTGTTGATGCTGCATGACAGCTTGTTGTTGTTGGTGCTGCAAGTGCTGCTGCTGTTGCAAATGTAGCTGCTGAGCTGTGTAATGCATTCCATTATTACTGGCAGCGTATATAGCGGTCGTCGGCGGATACTGTTGAGCTGCGGCGGATGATGCTGCTGCTGCTGCGGCAACAGTTTGCGGCGACAGCAGACCATAATTGCTGCCATCCACTTGTTCCGATGGATAACTACGTCGCAATTCAATGGAGTTGGGACGCGGTGGCCGTGTGTCATAGATACCCATACCTTAAATAACAGTTAAAAACTCATTAAAGCAACGAAGCGGCGCACTTGAAATACGATGGCAAAATCAATCAATAGGAACATGGAAAATATTAGTGAACATTAACAAATGAAAACATTCAAGATAAACACGGTAAACATGACGTGTACGGATCTGACCAGTAATAACCAATTTTAGGAGGAACATTTTCAGAAAATTTTAAATTAATATTTGCAGCAAAATTTTAATATTCGTACGTGACATAACGTGAAAACGAAATTATATTAGTTCAAAAGAAAAAGAGAGCATACAATAACAGGATTCATAATCGAAATTACTAAGTAATAATAGCATAAAGAAAACGTTTGGTTCGACATCCCGAGTGCGTTTAGTGGTGGATGACACACACCGATTGTATTTGTTCAGTATTCAGATTTTATTTGAACAATTAATCTCATATCTTAGATTTAAAATGATTCACATCTCGAAATTATGACATCACCAAACCAAATTTTTTTTCTTTTTTCTTTACAATATACAAGTTTTACACACTCAGGATTATCATTGAGTATAGAAAGAAAGATTATTTGACAAAATGTTGATGTACAATGAAAATTCTTGAACATTGAAATTGTAGATGACGGGGGAAGAGAGACGAGGTCGGAGAGAAGAGTGTAGATTATATGTATGAAGGTGTATATTATATGTAAGAAGGTGTATTATTTTTGTAAGAATAAAACGAAATATAAGTGCAAAATGTTGTGCTTGTGTAATGAACAAAGATGCTTGTTTTCAATAATATTGCAGAATGTAAATTTTAATTTATAAGCATATTTAAAAAAAAGTCCTATTAAAGTTTAAAACATAAATAACCACCTTGCTCAAGAAAGCTAAAAAGTTCGGTGATCGAAAGCACAAGAGTAAATGTTAAAATGTTAAAATGAAGGATGAGTTAAGTTAACCAATTTAACTCATAGAAAATCTCTCTCATAAAACTGTAGGGATGTTTTTAAAGAAATAAAGGTTAAATGATTAATTATCAACGTCTGTTGAACCTATCATTTGACTCTTTTTTTTTTAAATTAAGTAAAAAAATTTCGAAAATTAATTTAACTAGATTTATAATTTAATTTTAAGGTCTTTCGTCTAAAATTTTGCTCTTTATTTACCGTTTCTATTTCTTATTATTTTCCTAATAAAAATTCTCTCAGAAATTCGAAACCTTCAGTTTACTTTTTTTGCAATCTAGTTAATGGTAATAAAAACCACAAACAAACACAATCGAACATAATGATAATCATGATATTATCATTAGCTTTAGTTTTCTGCAAATCTATTTCATTGCACACATCGACTCTAAAAAGTGAAAGTATAACATTTTTAATGATTTCATTTATTGAGAAAGAGAAAAACAATAATAAAATCTCAACGTAAAAAAATTTGAAATCAATTAAAAAGTACATAGGTACATAATTTAAAAGAAAGTGTAAATTTGATGCGTAGTAGATAGTTTTTCTTATAAGTATATTATAAGTACTTTTTAATCAAAGTAGAGTGTTGGTTACAGAGTAAGAAATGTAAAGAGTTAGTGTAGAAAGTAAGACGTTGTAAAGTTCTAAGATGGAAAATATATCCGTATTTAATAAGAATTTAGAGATTGAGCTGTTTTTTTTACGGATAGTTAAACACACATACATTCATACACGAGTACTAAGTACGACTAAGTTATGTAGACAAAAACATTATAAAATATGTACGAGTATTTTTTTTTCCAGGGTTTTGAAATTGAGTTGTTATTATGTAGGTATTTTAGTGCTAGATCTGACCTGCAATCATAACTGCTGTCTGCATTGTTAGATTACTATTGTTTTCCAAATGCGACAACATATTATAAGGCTTAGCATTATTATCTGCAATGAATGATGGCAATGATTGCATTAAAAAAATTGACACTCTTGAAAAAATATTGAAAAAATATTGTATATGTATGTTATTAAATTAATATTTATACAAGGGTCGAAAACAAACAAAACGGGTCGTCAAACAGTCGTCAAAGTAATGAGAAATCGAACGAGGGTGTGTGTGTGTGTGTGTGTATGGACTATATATATGTACACATGTATATGGACTATTTGTTGATACTATACGTATGTATATGGGTTTGAATTACTTAGCTACTAAGCAAATCTTGAACCAAACAAAAATATATTTGTATTAACTAATTAACAATCATCTCATCAAATCGAACAAAGCAAAAAAGTGTTTAACGTGAATAAAGCACACGCTACGATTGTTGTTGCTGTTGCTGCTGCTGCTGCTTTTAAATGCGAGCATCTTCGTTGTACCTACATGTTACATTTTTGTTGTTGTTGTTGTACTTGTTGGTATTCTTTTTCGATTTAAGGTTGTTTTTGTTGTGATGGGTTAAGTAAAAATTATTATTATTATTATTATTGCTGTTGTTGTTGTGTTGTTGTTGTTCAAGTGTACTCTGTTGTCGTGATCGTTTACTATCAGGTTCGTAAACAGTGTGAATTGCAACAAGTTGTGCTAAAAAAATGACAGACATCGTTTGACAATAATTAGAAAAACAGCTTTCAAAAATAGCTGCATTCGAAAATAATTTAACACAAGAATTAAAAGAATTCAATGAAACACAACTCAAGATCAAACTCCAGTCTCAAAGCTGTTGAACACAATGTTTATAAAAAAAAAGATTACAAAGATTACTTTATAAAGTTTAAAGTTTATTATATACATACTTTATATACATGCTAAAGTATATACATACTTACATTATATGTACATACTTCAGCACGAAAAAATAATATTCCTAAAGTTTTCAGAAATTTAATTGTTTACACTAATTGAGTATTTTTTTCGATAAATGAATAACAAATTCTTAAGAGAAATAAATTTATTACTTTGCTGTTCATTAAATTCTTTTATTTGTTAAAATTTTAATTTTTGAAAGATATGACTTTTTACTTTGAGCCTTTTTTATAGCTTCTTCTTTTATTAATTATTATTTCTCTTATATGCGTGCTTCTTTTACGTACAAAAAATAACTTGTTGTGGCCTAATTTTTATCGAAGTTGGTTTCACTAAAGAGTGCATGGATTTCAAACTGAACTTGTTTTCTTGTCCATGTCAGGAATAAAGAAACAATTAAAATAAACAAAAACAAAATGACTTTAATTTTACAAAACATTCAATTTTGATTACTTTTGAAATCCGAAAGGATACAAAGCACACTCTAGTCTAAATATACTAAATACTTTACTGGTTCCAATCACAAATTCTAAACTTTCAGTAAATATTTAGTTGATTTTTCCTGTTCTTTATATGTATACAAACATATGAACATTAATATTTTATGTTTACCCTCCTGACGCACAACAAAATAATTTTGTAATATGTATAATAATTTTTTTAATTTCTCACTCCCTCCCCCCTCTCCACGCCCTCTTCCTCAAAACCCACTTTCTACACCGAATTATCTGTTTTCTTGATTTTAATACAAGCTCTTAATTCAACTCATCACCCTTTTGTCAATCCAAACCAACTCACTTCAATTAAATCAAAACTCATCACACTTACTGCTGTATCCAGATTCATCGTTGACCACAGAATTGGGTGTCCGATAGATAACGTTGTTTGGCATTAAGGTTTCACCATGACCGATGGCGATCTGTCGTTGTTTTTCGCGAGTGTTGTGCGGGGCGCGTACACGCTTCTTGTGTCCACGACCTCCAGCGCCACTCCCACTACCACTGCCGCCACCATCCTGCCGTGGTCGATGCATTTTCTTCCCCTTATCATGCATTACGCGCTCCGTATCCTTAAGCATTTCTTGTCGCCACAACTCAAAGAAATAATTCGGATCTGTATAGAATTTAAGACCATCCTTGCCATCATCACGATATACATTCAGTTTATCCAATGGCGGGGGTTTGTCGCACAGCGCGTATGTCTCCAGCATGGGTGCTGGCATTGTGGCGCGCGAAAAGATTTGCTGATCGAATACTTTGGCCGACTTGAAGGCTTTCTTGCGCGTTATATCAGTTAACTGAACTTCTTCGACGGTGCTATCCAACTGTGTCACCTTGATGGCAAGTCGATCGATTCGTGCTTGCAGCGAGTTCGCACGATCGCCAATATTTCCCACATCACGTGCCAGTTCACCGAAGACATCCTCCGCATGCTTGGACAGTGACGACAGCTGGCGAATGATATTCGTAAGCGTTGTGTTGGTCACTGTCTCCAATTCAACACATTGCAATTCGTCTTGTTGATAAACGGAGCGAGCCACATAAACGGGTTCAATGGAACGCTTTGGCAGCGGCATATTTTAGCAGGAAAGGCGATGATGCTTTTATGCAGTTAAATTTGGAGGTATTTCTTTAAGATTTAGTAAACAGCGACAGCATGATAAAAGCATGGAGACGTCTGCATGATCTGCAAGAAATAAAATTAAATTATATAAAGGCAACATTAAATTTGTAATATAAGATTACATTGACAATGATTATTCACAGTAAATAACGATTGAAATCAAATCAACGATAGCGAAATATTTAACGAAATTTTTAATGAACCTTTTTACTGAAAATTTAATAAAGAATAATAATGATCGAAATTTAAAAAATCTACTGAAAGTTCAACAATAATTTTAATAAAATTATTTTATATTTTCAATGCAATGGGCGGAAAAACGGCAAAAAATTATACAAGGTTTGATAAATGAACTCAGCTACAATACGAAGTTCTTTAAATAAATAATAAAGATAACTTAAAATAAACATTATCAAATGCACATAAACACACACACACACATGTATGTATGTTTGTTTGTATGTATATAGTATGTACATATAGTAGTATGCACTAGTGTTGGGAATTCTAGTTCACTACAGAGAGCGATCTTTCTAGTTCAATCAGCTGTCGTGAACTAGTTCGTTCATATAGTTCACTCGGTCATTTAGTTCAGTACTTTACGCGGTCATTTAGTTCGTTAGTTCTTATAAGAGATAACGAGATGAGAAAATCGGTTTGATATTTAATTGGTAATATCTAATACTGAATACATGATTAAATTATATATTGTTAAATAAAATATATAATTAACCTACCTATATATATTTATCACAATATTAAGAAAGTAGAGTGTCCAATATAAGGAGGTGTATTCGAACGTAATCGGCGGAGGAAAATGCATTGTAAAGCTTACACTCACGTAAGTACCAAACGCTTGTTACATAAATTCTACTACTCATTACGGAAAACGAGAAATTACGAAAAATTGTTTTGAAAAATTGCGCTTGTTTTATATAAATGAAAGAAAATTCCAGTACCTTTCCAAAACCAATGACATGTAGCTATCTGCTACAGTTCATGAGATATAGTTCTGAAATTTCAAACTTTAAAGACACATAACTCGGAAAAAAAACGAGAGCTCCACTGATATTGTTGTTGTGGTCCCAACAATAAACAAACAACAACGACAACAAAAAGAACTAAAAAATCGGAGTTATGTCATTGTGCCTGAATTGTGCCAAGATTTCAAATAAATATTTCGTTTGGAAACATCCTTTGAAATTGATCTAACGAACTGAAACATACAGAAAAACTAACGAGCAGCTGAACTGAAACGAACTAACGAACTGCTGAACTAAAAGAACGAAAGACCTACTGAACTAGAAGACCGACTGAACTAAAAGACCGAGTGAACTAAAAGAGCGACTGAACTAAAAGAGCGACTGAACTAAAAGACCGAGTGATCTAAAAGAGCGACTGAACTAAAAGACCGAGTGAACTAAAAGAGCGACTGAACTAAAAGACCGAGTGAACTAAAAGAACTAAGAAGTGTGAACTAGATCTCATAGTTCACGCAAGTGATTCGTTCAATTGAACTAGTTCGTTCACGAACTACCCAACTCTAGTATGCACATCAAATCAGCTTATACAAAGCAGAGAAATTAATCATCGCTACGCCAAGTGACGGACTTTATTTAAGTCGTCGCTTAGGAAATGACGACGATAAGTTGTTGGTGTTTATTATGATGCTAGACTATTATAGTTATTATTATAAAAGATATACATTTGATTGAATATATGAGTATATTTAAAACATAATATAGATCTATAAATACATACTTTCATTTAGTTTTCTTTGAAGAATCATGGAAACAAAAGTTATTCTAGTTAAAGGGAAGCAAAGATAAGAAACTACATATGAACTATAAATTTTTTGGTTCAAAATAATCAACTGAATGATTAATGAATTCATAAAATACTCTCGTTTATAAATTTGTTTTTAACGAAGGCAAAAGTAACATTTAAAGAAAAACAAGGCAGAAAATTAATGGAAAAGTTAAATTTTTTTCAACTCGAGTGACTGAATGCTTTATCAGATCGTTTGATGTCTTTAGTTTATTCTTTTTCATTGCTTTTTCTGTGTTAGTCTCCAACAAAATACGGATTGTTTATGTGTAGCGAATAAAAAGTAAATAAATAAACAAATATACATATACGAATAACAGAAGAAAGATAAACTCGTCGAATTGCAAAATAAAAATGGGAATATATAAAATAAAATAACATCTTGAGACAATTTCTAGATAGATAGTTCATTTGTTATAAGAGAGTTTTATAGCTAGTTTATTTGTTATTATATTTCGGCACGCAATTCTTACATTTCTGCCGCTTAAGGACTACTTAATTCAAGCGACCAACACTTGGCTGCTTCCTGTCCTTTGACAGCACTTCTTTTTATGGCTATTATTTCTGTTTTTTCACACATATTAAATTCTCCTTCGTTGTCCTCAAAGCTACAGAAAACAATTTAAATATACATATAAAAGTCTACACATCCACACTTCCAGTCGATTTGTGAATTGTGAAGGTTGTTTTTAAAGTGGTGTTAAAAAAGGGTGTCACATATCAAGTTAACCAAAACTAATTTGGCAAGCAATCAACCAATTAAATAATTGTGGCCATTGCTTGGCCACCAGAAAATTCGCAAAGAAATAAAAAAGAAAAGTATGAGTCCCTGAAGAAGTGGCTGACAATTCATTAAAAATTATCGTACATATAAAGAAATACAAACCATAACCAAAACCAAACCACTTTAAAAACTTTTTGTTCGTTTTTAAAGTCTACGAATAGTTACTTTTATGTTTTTCACACAAACATTCATTGTATGAGCTCAGCAATCATAAGTTCGTTATTTCTATTGAAAGTTTAAGTTGTTTTTATTCTTAATTTCTCAAATTGCTACAAACAATTTGCAGTGTTAAAACTATGCCATTTGTTGTAGTTACAGTCTTTATATATTGTCGTTGCTGTTGTTATTGTTGTTGCTGTTTTATATGTATACATGCTTACATTGTATCGTATGAAGAAGTGTACGTAAATTCATATTAGTATTCGCTTCAAATGGAATGTAGTTTTTTTAGCTATGACTGAGAACTATTGAATAATTTATTCCCCCCTTTTATTCAATTGAAACTTTCCGGTTTTGAAAGACAACACCGACGAGCATTTCTGATGGCATTTAATAAAAAAAATATTCAATAAAAGGCAATAATTTAATTTCTTTACTTTATCAACGATAGAAACAAAACTGCGACCACGAAAAAGGTTTCAAATACCTGATAGTTATCTTAGTCTTTATAACAAATACCAAATGTGCCGTGTAAACATTTGGTAATCGCTTCAATTCTTAATTCATGAGTTCCTTCCTACTCTGCAATTAATTCATTCTGTTTCGGCTGCAGCTACCGTTGATGCATCTGGTTCTGCTGGGGATACTTGGGCAACAAACTCAACGAAAACATTGTGAATAAACAACAATAGTTTGAAGTGGAGCAAAAAGAATTGCCTGCGGCCGAGACGTCGTCTGCTGAAGTAGCGATGCATCCAAGCATCAGAAACACTGGTTACTATTCGCATGCGAAAAAGAGTGAGATTGGTGAAGTAGTGGATGGAAAGGAGAAGGTTAGTTATACACATGAAGATGGCCTAAAAGACTGACAGACAAATAGACGCACAGGGAATGGAAGGAATGGGTGTGAAATTCGTTGGCGTGACGATGATAACGAGAAAAATACCAACAAGAAACTGAACAACAAACGCAGGGAAAACGGAAAAAAACTATAACAATCAAACGAAGTGGAAGATTCGTAAGCCAATCCATGACGGGGTAGCGTAAGAAGCGGATGTGCAAATCTTACAGTAAAAGCATTGTGAAAAACAGCATAGTATTTATTGTTGGAGTTTATAACTGATGCTCATTTTCAAATTAAGCTTCTGCTGGTGCTGTGTTTTATCTGCAATGCGTGCCTAGTTAGAAAAATCGATCGAGATTGCATTGCCAACTCGTCGTATACATGAACAACGAGCCACGCCTGCTGCCCGATGCAAGCATGACAAAAACAAGCACTTTGCTCACTTAACAAATCGCACATCTCGTTTTGCGTCTATCGCCCGCAGCCCCACCCTTCCGAGATAAAGTTAAATGAAAATCACTTGACTTGATAGTAGCGCGCAGCTACTAACGGGCTGGAAGAATGGCTTACCTTCCCAAATTCGTCACACTCCGCGATGTTGACAATTAATCCAAAACCAAGTTTGTTTTCTTACTGCTGCTGCCTCCAACTCGGCAACCTGATCAGCTACAGCAGCAGTCGGAGCGATGATGTATGCGAATGTATGTATGCTCAACTGTGTGTTGCTGCTCCCCAACGGAGCACAACGCAGCGAACTCACGTCACTCCACTCCACCCTTGAGTACTCAAACGTATTTTTGCAATATCAACAATTTGGTCTTCCAGGTGCCATTATTGAGCACACCACGAGTTCGATTCTTTTCAAATTTAGTATTAAATAATATACTTGTTTAGAAGACTCGCCGTCTGTGATAACTTCGTTTTACGTTTATAATGCAGTATACATTTAACTTTTTAACATATTTTCTCAATTCCTCTTAGTATCTGACGTTAATTTAACTCACTACTTTTTCTTCTTCTTAGCTTGGCGTGTTCACAAATGAATTCACCTCATCATCGATTTGATCTCATCTTACTTCATTCACGTCCGCCCCCACTGACTTTTCTACTTACTCAACACAACCACACACAGAAAGTTTTCTACCTATTTTTACACGATTCCACTTTTATGGTTCACTACTGTCACTTGTACTTTATTTATAAGCTTCGCATTCATCTTTTATTTTTATTTTTCATATTGTTTTTAATTATTTCTTATAACTTTTACTTAAATTCTATTTTTTGCAAACTCAAATTAACTTGCCCCACTGCTCAATAAGAAAAAGGCGTATGTGTTCATTATGTCCGTGTGCAGTTTCAGTATTCACAATCTTTTGTACTACAATCTACTAAATGTACTAATGTACATACTACTAACTAATTGTACTGTATGTACTAATACACAGTTTACTGCCATCGTAAAACGATTTAATTACGAGTTTAATAAAAAGTTTGATTTTATCATAAATACCAACTAATTAACGTTTGATTACAAGAATTAGAATTGAGTTTCATTCCAATTTAATTCTTTTAATATTTTATTTTAATACATTTTTATTTAATCAGTTATTGAAGTAATTTTTACATACATAGGTCACATTCTTGTTCATTTTTAAACGATCTGTTTTCAATTACAATTTCTTGCAACTTCTTCTTTAATAATAAAAAAACATTTCTATTCGAAAACCAATTTTTGAAAATTTATGATCCAATTATAAAAATTTTCCATTCAATTGATAACTTTTCATTTCCAAATTTAATATTTTCTCTATATGCCATTATTTTCTGCACTTTACCTCACACTTTAATAATTTGCTTTAATTGATTAAAAACATTTCTTCAAACATTAACGGTGAACAGAGTTCCAATTCAGTAAGCTATATTCTTCTTTTTCTAGGGAAAAAAGGGCAGCAGCAGCTTTTTACAACAGAGATCAAGTGATAGGATACTTCGTATTCGTCGCAAACACATTGGCGAGTGATACACGGCTCATCAGTATGAGCGCATCACTCACGCTGATTGCTTGATTTCACTGGAATTGGTTCCACTTTTTGAAATCAACCAATCAGCGTGAGTGATGCGCTCATACTGATGAGCCGTGTATCACTCGCCAATGTGTTTGCGACGAATACGAAGTATCCTATCACTTGATCTCTGTTGTAAAAAGCTGCTGCTGCCCTTTTTTCCCTAGAAAAAGAAGAATATAGCTTACTGAATAAAATTTGGAACAAAAAATTTGTACTTCGCTGCAAAAAATGTTTATTTCATTTCCTGTAAAGCGCCATCTATATATGAAATTATAGAGCGAAATATGTCGTTTTGACGTAAAAACCCTGGCAAGCTGTCATTGCAACGCAATCAACGAGACTTGATTTTCACGAACGGTGGGAAAGGCGATTATAAACATTTTGCGATTTTACACTATTTTCACGATTTTTATATTGCAGAACCAAAGTGTTTAGAAAAATTATATCGAAATGGCCAGTATTGCAAGCAGAGGATCTGTTCTACTTAACCGTAGGTCCAAGTTGCTAAAACTGCAACGAATTCCCTAATCACACATATTATGTAATTTTTATTTTGTTATATTCTGTAGAACTCGTCGCCCAGGCTAAACCGCAGTTGGAAGTTTTCATGAAGTATGCCAAGGTTGAGTTGACTCCACCCACACCCGGCGACATTCCTGCCATCCGGCAAAGCATTGGTCGCATCATGAGCAGTGCCCGAACTGGAGCCTATAAGAATTTGACAGTGCGCGAGGCCTGGCTGAACACTTTGGTCACCATGGAAGTCTGCTTCTGGTTCTATATTGGCGAATGCATCGGAAAGCGTCATATTGTTGGTTACAATGTTTAGTTACAGTAGCTTGAGAAAATGGGTAGTCACACTAAATTTATATACGTGAAATTAAAAATAAACTGAACGTAAATTAATAATGAAACTAAAATGCTAGTGAGTTTGCAATGAGTATGAATGGTGTAGTAATTTTCATTATGTGTAAATAATTTGGAGTTCCGAAGCAGTTAGCTAAATTTATTCCACAATAAACCACCTTATTTAAACCACAATAATAAAAATTGTATATTGGGAATGGTTTAAAAGATATTGGGAAAGGTTTGGATCTTCTTTGGTTATGAAGTAAAGTTTTCCCTCTAACTTAATTTTTCCACCCATGTTATAAAGCGGTCCTTCCTAGTAAGAGACTTTGGAATTGACTCACTCTTGGCGACGGTGAGTTTTTGGCTATTGCCAATCTTCCTTTTATTTCATTTCTATCTTTGACTTGTTAACTACATACATATGTAGGCATTATGATTCCTTCTCTTTAATTTGAATAGATGCAATTTGTATAAAATATTTTCTACCTTTTTTTATACAAATTCGTGAGTAAA
This sequence comes from Myopa testacea, assembly GCA_949629155.1. NCBI lineage: Eukaryota > Metazoa > Arthropoda > Insecta > Diptera > Conopidae > Myopa > Myopa testacea. The sequence continues at coordinate 51,017,997 of OX451347.1, forward strand.
TAAAGTTTCTCACAAGCAACGAAGACTACATCGCTGGACTAAATGAATGCAGTGGGTCCAATGACTGAAGACTAAATATAAATACATCCGATTAGTTTTTCTTTTTTCCAGAGACCCGGATGCTTTCACTCCACGCAATTAATTCATTACTTATTAATTACCGAAATACGTACTACATACACATTTCAAAATTCTTGCCTTTTGAATTAGTTCTTTTTATTCAATAAAAAAAATAAAGGAAAATAAAGATTGGACAATTTCATGAATTTTTCATTAGATAGATAATCGTAATTGCAACATTTATAAAGAAAACTGTCGGATTTACAATTTTTGTTTGCTTCTGAATTTTTACATTTTTTATTTTTAGTCAATAATCCTGGTAGAAAATATCTGTTTCTTTGTTTTTCCGCTTTCTAGAAAGCGCTATTTAAGAGAAAAAAGAAACAATTGTTTTAGAGTAAAAATATATATATATTTCGAACATAAAAATTATTACGCGTCCAGCAAGTTTTATTTTATATTCAAATCTTGATTATAACACAAGAATTATGGACATGAATTAATAATATATATAAGTTTTAAAGTAGCACTAACAGTTAATTTGTTGCACTAAGTAAAATTAAAAAATTATCGAGATTCACGAAATCGAACCGACTTCATGAGTGCGAGTTATAGTTTAATTAAAAATTATATATTTGAATTGCGTTGGAAGAGGTAGACAAAAAAAATGAAGAGTGGATATCGTTTTAAAATGCAGTACTAATTCAAATAAATGTAGGAATTCATGTTAAATTCAGTCCATGAACTCCAATAATAAAATTTTTCATTACGATTCAAATCGTTAAATTAGAACGATGAAAGACAGTCTCGGTTATCACAATAAAAAAACTGATAACAAGACTCTTGAAAATTTGAAAAGGAAATTTAAAGTTATACTTTTTTCCCTGAGAAACCCTTATAAATAATACAGTTTCTTTTCGAGCGAATTCTGCGGCGGCTGATATAGGTTGGTGGCCACGAGAGTAGCCAGCTTCTTGGCATACTGGCAAACGGCGGGAACACGTGTTGTACCCGACCAATTGTAGTACAAATGCGTCATTTTGTAAGTCAGCAACTGCATCTGATCCGGCGTGAGACGAATGTTGCTGTAAACAATGTTGTAGCTTGTCGGTGAGACGGTACCCTGCCGCACTGACTGCGAAACCAAATAGAAATCATAACGCTCAGGCAACGTGACAACATCATCGACGACAGTGCCGGGAACCGGATTCCGTCCACGATTAAAGAAACGGGTATTTATCTGCTTTGTCACCACCACATAAGCGAACATGGGCGGCTTCTCCGTTTGGGCCCTTTTGTACTCTTGTTCGAGTTTCTCAACCACATCTTTCACCTCGTGGTCATATAATTGCTTCAAGGAACCTTCGCCAACACCATCTCGATAGAACAGGATACGAGTGGGCAATTTGCCTTCGTGTTCCTTTCGATACTGACGTAACGCTTTAGTCATCATCGGCCAGAGGCTATTGGCGAGCACATCATTAGAGTTACCTTCGGCAACTGTACTGTAAAATGTAGCATTCGTTTTCATATCCATGCTGGCCACCAGTGCACCGAATGCCTTTGACCGGTCACGTGTACTCTTGGCTACGTCGTAACCGATGGTCATTAGACCACTCAAAGGCAAATCAATCATCCACGGTGTGTAGCCCAGTTTGCAATTGATCTGAATGGCTACCTTGGTGGCGACGCTCATTAAACCACGTTGGTTGCTAGCTGTCTTTTGTGTGATCACCTGAGTGGGAATGGCACGTTCTAAGCAACCCTTCTTCTTAATAGAAGCATACCTGTGATACGGAATACAATTAATAATAGGAGTGAAAATATGATGCAGAATAAAAAAGTAAAATAAACATTCTGCAAATTTAAATTAAAAATATCTAAAGCTATTTAAATTTCATAAATGTAGTTATTTTTGCGGACTCAATTTTTTTAAAGAAAAACTTACCTTTCCGCATTATTGTTAGGCACCAGAACAAGTATCAACTGTGGATCTTCAGCACTACAATCGTCCATTGCTTTAACGTAAGAGTGATTACGATCATCGTATAACATGACTCTACATAAAATAGTCGATATTAATTCAAATTATATAAAATTGAGGAAATCTATAGAATTTTACTCTCTGGGACGATTGATTCGCATCTGCATTCCCGCTGCTGCATGCATTAGTTTTTCGACAAAATTGCGTAAATCACGCGAACTGCGGTTAGTACCAATCACAGCCCAACGTTCGAGACCTCTTGAAGGCGTTGTAAACAAACCATTGTCGCGGAACATGCGCGTCCAATCAGCTTGTTCACCAGCGGAAACTCTAATAGAAGGTGAAATATAATGAATGAATATTAATATTAGAATAAATATGAAAATAAGAACTTTCTATCATTGATTAACAATATTAAAACACGTGCAATGAAGCCAAACATTATTCAATTACTTTTTATGCTCAGCAAACACTATTCTTTGTGGATCGAGGACACGTCCTTTCACCTCAACTAGATTTTTATCAAGCTTCATATTCCAGTCATTCAGCACCTTTACACTCTCTTCGGTGTGTTGTAGACGTTGATTGAAAATGCGAAGCCGATCGATGCGACGGTCTGGATTCATGCGCGTGTGATCAGCCATTGCGCGCATCAATCTAGAGAATGAAAGAGAAAATAATTGAGAAATTATTATTATCCAAATTATTAATAATCAACAAGTTATTAGCATCTATTTCTAAATGGAATACCTACTGGAAATTACTACGAAGTGCATCGGTTAAGCCGGTGGGGCGACAAAGCTCTGGTATCAAGATAATTATGTCACTCTGACCGCCCCGCACCTCACGTTCCTTAGCTATAGAAATGAGCAGTGGTTGCTTTGGATCACGAATACGTATATGATATTTCTAGAAATTATGATTATGATTAAAGAGATATAATAAATGAATATCTTGCATGGTTATTATTCCTAAACTGCGTAAGTTTACGAGTTGAACGCTTACTTAAACTGTTCGTAGATTAATTTTCGATTTTCCCATGTTTGGGGCCACTTTTGCAATGTTCGGTTAAATTAATTTTAACCGGCATATAAAAACTTTTGTTTTCACCAACATCCTGATTAAGGCAAAATCCAGATTTAGTAAAATCAAATAAAGCAAGAGTTTTTCTTTTCAACTCATCCCAAACATTAATTTTCTGCTCCCATACTACGGTATCCATTTGTTTATTAAAACGTTTAAGTAGCTTTTCTTCATGTCTGTTCGGTACAAGTTTTAAAATTGATTTTTAACTTACCGGGAACTAGCTTCCCGATCAGCTATAAACTCGACACTTTAAGTGACTCAGTACTAGGTGACAATGCAATATTAAGCATAAACTATAATAACACCTCACGCCTACTTTCAGGCGTACACTACGTGTACTACTTTCATTTGCACCCTGTCAAAATGAATGCATATACGCGGTGTTCCGCATAAGATGCAAAGCAAAGCTTGGGACATATAGATTGAGTAGAAACAAAAAAAATCGTAGAGATCTTTGATTTGCTGTATCGCATGTTAAGCATTTTAGAAACATAAAAAAAAAGATTTGAAAAACATTATACCTCATTAAAAAAAAAATTCCGGAAAAATGTGAAATGTTGAACAACTACGTAGCAGGCTTTGTAAAATTATGAATGTATCTCTGTTTGACACTAAAAATGCTATATAAAAAAACCACATTTTTTTTCCATGACCTGCTTTGATTCTTTTTTTCTACTGTATAGGGGTTCGTTCAGCTATTTCTACTATTGCATACATACATTCATGGATGTATCTTCAAAGCTCATAATAAAAAGCTCACAATATTTACCGTTATTGAATTTTTTTTCTGTTTTTTAAAATTCTAACTGTTGTGCCACGCCAGCTAAGTTTCGCAATATATGTACATATATATTTTTTGTTTTGTTTAAATAGTTTTCTTTAAATTCTTATTGAAAACTAATAAATAAAGTTGAATTTGAACTGAATTTAGGAGATTCTTATTGGGTTTGGGTTACTTTGATTGGGGCAGACTTTCATAAAAATTGTTCAATTATTTTCACCAAATTTGTTTGAGAACAACAAGCAAAAACAATAAAACAACGCCAATCAGTACTGACCAATAGAAAGATTATTCATTTAAAAGGCTAAAGTTTTGAAGTTTTAAACGTTCAAATAATAAAATTCTATTAAAAGTTATAACTTTTCATGTTTCCTTTTTTCCAAACTTATAAAATTTAAACAGCTAGTTTTACAGCTTCGGCAAAATTTTTCTCCACACAAATGTTAACATTTCATTTAGTCGCTGCTATATTTCGAGCCTTTTAAGGGCTTATATGAATACCCTAAGAATTTCGTTATGTTAGTCATGACTTGCCAAATGAATCGCCATCTCATCTTACGGTTAAGTTAGTCGGGATCTTGTCATCCTTAATCAGACATTGTGAAAACAATGTTTTTTCTATACTTCGGTTAAAGCGCCGATTGGCACTTAATCGAACATTATAAAAATGGCCCTAAATGTTGCTTACCTGATGATAGTACTCTATAAATGATACATCCTTCTCTTTACATTTGAAAGTTTTTGTTGGATTTTTCGTAAAATCCACGTCATTTATACGATACGTTTTATTATTGTAATCTGTGAGCACAGTCATACCTAATTTGAATAATAAGATAAGTTTAATACTGAACAGATGTAATGAATTTTCAACATACCCAAAACCTGTCTTCGAAATTCTTCCTGGTAATCTGTACCTGGTAATCTTAGATTTGTGCATTTTGTAAGAATTTCATAAACAGTCTCCATACGCATAACTTTATGAGCAATTTCAGCACAGAGCAAAATGTCCTTCTCATGCTGACGAATAGCCGTCTGATAGCCAGGCCAAAGCTGCAAACCGTGCTCTCTTAATTCGATCTACAATGAGAAATGTCTTCATTCAAAGAAATCCAGTTGTTTATATCTATACTCCTTACTTTAGCAATGGGGTCGAAAAAATTGCGTCCAACCAATTGCAATTTAAGGCAACCCATAGCGCGGCGCAATATAAGATTTAAAATTTGTAATGACTGCCATTCAGTCATGGATATGATGCCGACAAATTTAATGGTGATCATAAACTCATCGCCACTTCTTGATTTTGTTTGGAGGACTGTTTTGTCATCACGTAATTTTGTGGTGGTAAAAAGTTTGCTACCATCGTACAAGTAACCGCCCAGAAGCGAACGATTTTCCGACAGTATACCTCCACGTACACGTTTTAATTCTATTTCTGGTGAAAAATCCACATGATATTGGAAAATACGCCAGGTTGGAGTCGTTAAAAGACGAAAGTAGTTGGTTTGTAAGTTGATCGTTTGACCTTGTGTACCAGATTTAGTTTGCACATCTGATGGACGCGTGTGTACCAATTCATAACGTTCGCGAAAATTGCGACGTCCTCCTTTCTCATCGCCACCACCACCTCGAGCAGCTGCCGAAGTCGAAGGGCGACCTGATAAAGAAGATGCTGCTGAACCTTCTTTTATTCGTTGATGCGATGATTCGCGTGAGCTATGAGCGTTAGAATCACGGCTATTTGAATCTCGCTGATCACCACTGCGGGAAGAAGAGCCTGATGAAAAATGCCTATCTTCGGGAGAACCAGATCCTTTTTTGTAAACTTTGGAACGCTATTAGATGAGTAAACATTAAAAATATAATAAATAAAAGTTATTTACTGAAGTGTAATTTTGTAAAGTGAATGAAAATTTAGAAGTAATTAAAATACTAAATACGCGTAAAAAACTAAAGCCAAATGCAAACTCGCATATCCAATTTTATTTCATTTTAATCTATAATTTTAAAAATATTAATATTTATATCGATTTAATTCTATAGCCAGATTAAACAAATGCATCTTTAACTGCGCCATACCACTATAAAACAATTTCTCTCATTGTTTAATTTAGTTCGCTTGTATATCAAAAACAACTTATTCAGCTAAGAAGTTTTTTATTCGAGTAGCCCATATTCTTCTGTCAAAATAGCTTACCCAGCACTTCAAATTTTTTTTGTATGAACAGTATATTTTTTAGCAATTTCTAAACATAACTGTACATATATTCAAGGGCATCTCGCCTTGTTCATATTGTACATTGTATATTGACTTACTGGTTCCTCTGCAACTTGTGAACCATCTCGTTCCCTGTGGCGCCTAGATGATTCGGTACCTTCCTTATGAGAGCGTGTATCGGGAGCATGATGTTCCCGCGAAGGACGACGACGTCCACGACTTTGGTCTTCAGACATGCTTTAAACCAAACAAACCAATGCTTCGCCGCAATTGCGTTTATATGAAATCTAATCAAAAAGCTTATTATTTGTTTGAGAGTGTACCTAAATAAAATGAAATGACGGAGTGAAATGAAACAATTGGGTTGTGTTTCTTTGTGTATTCATTGTAGCCTTTAATCTATATTTTTTTACACAAGCTCCACATATTTCTTCTCTAACATGGAAATAGTTAAAATTTAACTTACCGTTTGCTTTTTGTTATGATTATAAAATTATATTTTAGCCTAAACACAAGGAAGATAATCCATACACGAAAAAGACGCGTTACCCACAAAAAGCCGCGGTTGTAAGAATGATGAAATGTGAAAATTGCTAAACCATGAACTGGCAAAATACAATAACAGGGTTGCAAGTAATTAGTACCGTACGTAAGTATGTAAGATTCGATGTTTGCCATGGCTTCCTTTGTTTTAAGACAACGCGACTGGAAACAAGTGGTCAGAAGTAAGTTCTTAATATTATCAGAAAGACCTGAATGGAATCCGACGCTACATAAGATGCTAACGAAGACTTCCATCTGGATAAAAACTGTTGTTTTTTAAGGCTTTAGTAAATAAGAACATTAGTCTTAATTTGATTCTAACTTTGTTTATCATATTTCAGAAAAGTCAGCTTTAATGTTTGCCTTTGACTCCAAAACTGAGGACAGTTATATTTATAAATTATAAACATATCGGAATTACAATAATCGTTACCATTGTTACATAAAATAAAGGAATATAAAATGTTTTCCGTTGTTGAATTCAGAAATTCCATTATTACGAAAATATAAAAAAACAGTAAATCTGGAAAAATTGCAACAAATACATATTATTATATTTTCAAAAGTATTTGTTTATAAATGCAGTACGCGATACAGCTCCACTTTTTTCTAAATCATTGTCCCGATAGCTATCATCTTTAAATGTCGCATCTGGGATAAATTCATTAATACTTAAATCATTGATGAAATCTAAGAGAAATAAATTAATTGATGAACTAAATTTCTTTTTCTTGAAATTTTTACCTGCGGAAGAATCATTCAAGTCGATAGCAATGTTATGTAAAACTGCCAATGCAACCAGTAAATGCTTCGCTCCACTAAAAGAAGAACATGGCAGCACATCACGAATTATACGAAAACGTTGTCGCCACAATTGCAGAGTTTTCTTAACGGACGCATGAGTATAAGCATGTGCTGTGTTAAATAGGGATTCCTTTTTGGTTGCCAACTGAGAAACCTCAATAGGGGTAAATAGATAATTCGTGCACGTATAATTTTCATCGGCCAATAATAATCGGCCTCGGAATTCATGCTGCTCAAATCGCTCTTTAATTCGAGTCTCTGGAAATATTTGCTGATCGTTGTGTGTTGACTTTGGTGACAAAGGCCGTAAACGATAATCGAAATCACGAATTTTAAAAGATGAGTCGGAGATTAACTAATGATAGTAAAGTAATAAATTAATAAATTATTCACTAATCATTTATAAATAAGTCTGCATAAAAGATGTAAACCTGTATGTTCATAAGACACTCGCAACGCGTAGGTGACGACGACCCGATAGATGACTGCTGATCTGATTTTAAGAGTTTCTCCAAACGCAACGTTTGACACGTTACAGTCCCAATAACCTGTGGAAATGCTGCAATTGCATAAAAATTCCTTGTAACTTGTTCCTTCTCAGCCAACGTTGCAGGCATGCGTATGTAACGTGAAGCCTTCGATGCAAAGGCTGCAGCTACATGCCTACAGATTTTCTCCAGTGTATGGGTGGTTATATCATGAATGTCGGCAATTATTTCGGGCAGCTGCAATAAAGATAATAAGTTAATGAAGCTATGCAAACGTATAAAAAACGCGTCTTCCAACTTCATTTGAGCCCCACTGCCTCAAGGCAACCAAAACTTGCATCTCGACTGGCACCTGATTAGAACTACCTGGCCTGCCCGATGGACGTTCTATTTCCAGATCGTCGCGTATGATTTCGATCAACTTCAATATGTTTTCCTTAGAATAGCGATATTTCTGCTTGAATTCATATTCACCCAACTCGACCAGGGGATTAAAACGCTTTCTTCGACTTTTTGGTGTTTTTAAAGCAGTTACTGGCTTATTTACACAACTATTTAACCGCATGACTTCGGCATTCATAAAATTGTCTAGATAATCAAGATCTTCTAGATCTCTGGTAAAATTTTTAAATGCTACAATATCCATGCCGGTATAAGAAAAGTATAAACAAAATATAAACAAACAATATTTTGTTGTACCGCTTTCCTACTTTACTCAGTTTTTTCTCCTCTTGTTCTCAATCATAATAGCCTGCGCTAAAAAACAAGACACACTTTCACTGAATACGTGACTACGTATCCTTCGAAAGAAAAACGTAGTTTTACAAAAATATTTTGTATAGTTTCAAAAAGTTGTACTAAAAATTAAAGACATCCTTGCCATTTTTTTTTTGTTTTGTCTATACTAATTCCAACACCAAAATCGATTTTTGTCGCACTCGTTTCGTTTCCGAGTTATGGTACTTTGGGAAAAACTTTACTTTATTAACGCATCTATTACTTTTTTGTTGTTGTTGTTTGTTGTGGGCACTCTAACAACAACATCAGTTACCTTCATTCTCATCTTCCGAGCTATCGCACTTTGAAGTTTGAAAATTTCAGTCATAGTCGCTAACATTTTATTGGTATGTATCTTTAAAAAGTAATTCGAATTATATTTAATTTCTGCGAATCAAAATTTCATCAAAAGCCATATGCTTTAGAAATATTAACTTTTAGATTTTTAGCAACTTTTTTTTAACTACTTTTATTTTAAGTAAAATGTATAATAGATCGGTCTATATATTTATCTCAATATTAAAAAAGTAGAATCTCTTGCATTTCGACGGATATATGTATATATTATCAGAATCGGTGTTGGAGGTTTAGGAGAAAATTCATTTTAAATCACACAACATATTTAACATTCCTTTCTAACGGTATATATACCAACTGGATATCTGGTATAGTTAAAGAGATATTGGGAAACTAATTTCAAATTTCTAAGGGCTATAATTCATAAACATGGAGGGGGAAGAAGATGACTTTGTTGTTGTTGAGGTTCGCATCACAAGCAACAACAAAATAACAACACGATTGGCGATTACGGAAAGATCCCCAGTTAAGCCTAAAATATTTTAACAATATTCACAACCAAACCACAATTAAAATTTATCCTTAGTTAATTATGGCATCTTTTTCTCTCTGCGAAGAGCTGCCAACCTCCAAGTTTTTTGGTCGTCCTCATTCTCTATATTGACATTTCGTTGCTAAGGAACACCAGAAAGCTTTTGTAAACGCTAGAACTGTCATTTCGAGGGTTGAGCGTGTACGAGCACACGTTTTTTTATTTAGCACTTCTACCTTCGAGTTTATTTTCACAAAATTTATTGAAAACTTGTAGCAAATATATTTAGTTTATATGTTGTAATCAGCAATTCGTTTTCGATTCCTAATAAATTTAATTTGTTTTTGTGTGATACAATAAATTTTTTTCTTGTGTCGATCCTCATCGACCAACGTTTCCGAAACAAAATTCTTGTAGTCTGAAATAATTATATACGTTAAAACCATTAGCTAAAAAAAAGAGATAAAAATCAAAAACATACTGAGGTGAACTGCGCTGCTTACTTTCGCACAAAAGCACAACGAAACTTTATTGGAAGATTTACAAAAAAGTGAAAAGGTAAGTGAAGAACGTGCCTGCACAATCTTTTTTCATTCGGGCCTCAATGTCATTATCAGTCACATTTTTTCTTGTTTCCTGATATTTTTAATTTGTTTGTGTTTTTTTAAAATTTCTATCAAACAAGTACTATTTCTAAGTACCACTGACCTAGATATAGAGACAACATTTTAAGCCCCCGAGTACGGAAACAATGTCATGGAAGTGTCAGGCTGCAAGTGTTGTGTATGCCTCAACCTAGATTTCAATGGCATTTGGTAGCGTCGGAAGCAGTGAATGGGTTGAAACGTTCGTGCCTCTTTTATATGATGACATGGTTTTCATTTGTGCTAATTTCTGCAAAAAGGAAAAGTGTTGAGTTATTCCTTTCTAATTACCCAGAATGTGAAATATTGAGACAGAATGAAACTTTTAAAACAAACAAAAAAATTAAATACTTGAATATTTTATAAAAAATTATCATGTATGATGAACATGAAGTGTGTCTGACGTAGAATATTTTTTATTTTTTCTGGAACTTTTAAAATTTCAAAGTGATCTAAAGAAATTTAAGATGTGCCAAGATATAAAAACATTCTTATGATAATTTTAGAATTGTTTAAATAATATTTATATTAGCAGAACATTTCTTGCGGTGTATCTCATAAGATCGTATATATCTCTTATAATAAACTGCCGCGTATTACTCATAATATGAATGTATTTAATGAAGTATTTTAATGTGTCCTCACATTTTTCGTGACTTATAAAACAAACGCAAGATACATATCTATGAATTTATATAGGTTGCCATGAAATAAAATATTCTCTGCAAGTGCTAATGCTTTTCTTACCAAAATTTCATACACTAACATTTCACACCTCGTTTTCGTATTTAAAACTTTTCCATCTTCATGAAAAGTATTTAAAGCTTTTTCTTTTAACTGTGAAAAACTGTTGAAACACTAAATTAAATCAAGAAATTGAATGAACGAATTTCTAATACTTCGTACGTGAAACTTAATATTATTATTGGGTAATAATATTATTTGTTATTAAAGTGCTTTAACTATAACATATATTATGTATGTTTTTATGTATCTCAAATAATTTTAAAAATTGCTGCGACTATTTCTAGCTTAAAAATATATGACATTTGTCACCATTCCAAGTCATATTTACATACCTAAGAAGAAATAAATGTTTGAAGAAGCGTACAAAGGAACATCAATAATATCGACATCGTTTTATCATCATTCATCATCACCTATCGTTACAACCTATATTTAGAATAACAAGAGCAAAGGCAACCAGAGTAGCTCAAATATGCATTCGAATTACAACAAAAACCACAACAATAATAACAATAATAGTAGCAGCTATAAACGCCAGCCTCAACATCATTCAAATCATTATGATCATCTAACTGATATGACTGATAATGGATTACATTTTTTCTTCAATGGTTTAAAATTGTTAAATCAAAAATGCAACAGTCCACCATCTCCGACAAAAAAACTTTTATCACCGCAATTATCGCCACCATTAGAACCTTTAGAACTACGTCATCCATGTCAAGCTATCGCAATGTATCAAGCGGCGGACGAACTTTCAAATCACTACTTTAATAAACCTGTCCAGCACAAGCAGCAAATTCCATTTCAACAGCAAGCACATGCAAAGCATAGACAACAAGATCCATTATATAATATGTTGGTACATCACCAGAAAAATAGTCCACCAGAAATGGTTCATCAGAAGACAGACATTAATGTGTCACCACACTATCATAACAACAATAAACATCATCATCGCCATGCTCAAAAAGAACAGAAACCACAACAGCGCCAGCAACTAGAGACTGCTACAGATTTGCTAGATGCTATTGCTAAACAAAAGCTGCATTCGCTAACGCAATCGTAATGTGGTTTTTTCTACTTCAGTACGATAGAATTTTCTCGTTCATTTTGTAGTTGTTGTGTTGTAGGTATTGCTTTTGAGTTGGTTGCTTTTTGTATTATATTTTGAATGAATTACGATTGATCTTTAGAATTCTTCCCAAATATCAGATATTAATAACACAATAACAGTTATATAGTACAATATTTCAATTGAAATGGCCGCTACTTTAAGCGATTGTTACCGAAAGATACACCCGTTCGTCTGCTATAATATCCTTTATTTTGCAGCGTGCATTAGGACAGCTTTATATTATTGAATCTACATGTATATGTGGATATATAATAAATTCAATATAGATTCCAGATAAACAATGAGTCACTCGCATATCAGATTCTATAATAAATATTAAATAAATAAATATTATTTATTAAAGCTAAATGTTTAACACCTGAATACATACTTCCTTATACTATTTTCAGAATTTAAACATCATATGACTCGCGCAGATTTTTCAAGATTATAATTATAATGTAATGTTTTCTTTTATTTTATGGTTTTTTTATGTTGCAATAATTGCATGGTTTAAGTCGTCTGATGGTACAGAATCGAATTAAATATTTTTACATTATGTGTGCGCGATGAGTTAAACAAGTTATATTAATTTTTATTTATATGATAGTTTAAATACTAGTTTAAATGTAGTTTTATAATGAAAATTTAATTGAATTACATTTTGTATTGTAAACATTTTGATAATTGCAAATCGAAAAAAATTTCTAAATCTACTTTGTTCTTATGTGAATAAGTTGTTTGTTTATTTTTATTATTAACTAAAAATTTCACATGTTTGCGTTTTACTTAATATCCGACAGCTTTTTTCGCTTTTACGTTTTTAATGAACAATTTTGTACTATTATCAATTTTCATTTTTAATCCCTCTCAGATCAAATAGTGCCCAAAAGAACAGAAAGTCGGCTACCGTGTCCGGTTCTGCAGCCGCTTCCAACGTCATCACTGCCCCCTATAACAAGAGTGAGAAGCACTACCAACATTATTATTCTTACTATTACAATCGGAAAATAGAACCGAACGTGATACCGGAAGCATCACCTTCACCGAATTTGCCAATCAAACACTATCCAACTAGAAGTAGAAGAATTCATAAATTGCCGACACATCGAATGGCATCAAATAAAACAGCCAACAACTTAAATATAGACGATGATCTTCGGCAAGAGCATGATAGTAATACGGTGCCTAGTAATAAATATTTAACTTATAATGCCAATAAATATGTCAATGAAAATCGCGATGTGCGTGTGTTACAGGAGAAAATGCCTAACAACAACATAATAACGAATTTATATATCAAAAACAATAGGATCGTCAATAGTGATGAGTATAGTGATGATGATGATGATGGTGATGATGATAATTGGTTGGAGAAACGCGACGATGACGATAATGTTGCAGTTGATTATACAGATCACAAAGCTTACGAGGCTTACGATACTACATTTCAAAAGCTTTTCAATGCGAAATGTAAAATGCATATCCGTGCCGGCAACGATGCCGACGAACGAAGTTTAGGTAGCCAAGCCTTTTATGATGCAATGGAAAAAGCGAAAAAAAATTTGGGTGTCCCAAATGATGTCGATGCTAGAGTATTGCCCAGAGATGGAGGCAAAAAACATTCGCCCAGGCTTCACAAGAAAGGTAAGCATTTGCGTAAATATTGAATTAAAGTTTTAATGGGCTTTAAGATTTTAATGCGTATACAATACAGATTTTTAATGTCTTTTCTTCAACAGGAGAGAGAGACGGAGCCCTTTACGTTCAGAAAAAGCTCATCTCACCACCAGCACCACGTGTTCTACTTTATAATAATCAAAGTCCACGTCCATCAGCTCGTCACCTGGGACGTGCATCATCGACCGCGCTACGTGTGCGTGACTTTCGTCGGCGCACTAAATCTCCGTCGAACTGCAGTGGTGCAGATGGTACACTTGCGACATCGAAATCGTCTCAGAGACCCTATTGTTCGAACAATAATTTAGATAAAAATCAAAATAATCCTGCCTGCGATAGTAATAAAAATGACAACAAATATAAGCAGAAAGCTACAAAAATTGATAACATTGATAACGTTAATGATAATATCTATGACGATAAACACAGTGATAAAGACAGTGAGAAAAACTCTTGTGACACAGACATCGTTAATGATATTGATGATGGCGATGTGGATGATGGTAAATTTTATCTTCTTCTCACAAGAAAGAATAAATTTTATTTATTATTTTAATAATAATAATGGTGTTCTTATAGTTTCAAATTTTGGAAGCAGCACTGATTCAGATTTTTCGTCCGATTCTGAAAATGGATATCGTTCTCATGCTTACAAACTGACACATTCAATGGACAAACAGTCTTCCAACCTTGAAGAAGTTTCATCTTGTCTTCTTTCAAACTCTTCCAAAGAATGTCTCGTCAATCCTGATTCACTTTTGATGCCGAGCCTCTTTCCGAATGTGCCACCGTACTTGTCGTTCTCATCGCATAACTTAAGAGGTCCAGAAGTACCACCGGAACTTTTTCGTATATTAAAATGGAGAGTCACAAATGTTATGCCCAAAGTGGTGCGTCAGGTTTTGGCTAATAGCGGAGTTCGACTGCTGAAAAGTAGGCTACAATCCATTTAGATTGAAATGCTTCATTGAAATTGAATTTTTCCTTCTAGATACCAACGAATGGATGGGTATCTGGGGTAAACACTTAAAATCACCGTGCTTTAAAACAATACGTCCATATCAAAAAATTAACCACCTGCCGGGTTCTTTCAAAATTGGACGAAAGGATGCTTGTTGGAAGAATTTACAGCGTCAAATGTCAAAACACGGACGCAGAGATTTCGGTTTTATGCCCAGGTAAACCCAAGTAATTTGTGAATAGCTCTTAATAATGAAGTTTAATATTGCCATATAGAACTTTTGTAATACCAAATGACTTGAATATGCTGCGTAGAAGTTGGCCCAAATATTCTCAGCGCAATGTTAAATGGATTATAAAGCCTCCAGCAAGTGCACGTGGCGCAGGAATTCGTGTTGTCGATCGTTGGGCACAAATTCCCAAGCGAAGGCCTTTGATTGTGCAAAAGTGAGTGAATATTTGTTGTATAATTGGTAGTAATCTTAAGAATAACTGAAGAATTTATTTATTTAAATCCATTGACAACATCTAAACGTATTAGAGATCATGGATATTTATAAACGGAAAACTTTAGGCGGAAGAATAATAAATGAACAAACAAACACCACATCTGACGTAATATTCGAAACCCTAAAACTACTCTCGGGAAGGGTATAAAGCCATAAATAAAACACAAGAATAGCCCATAGAAACAAGCAAGACGAAAATTAGACTTTTATCACAGAATAAACAGTTACTGTTTATACTGTTATTTTATACTGTTTATTCTGTGCTTTTATTTACCTATAGGTTGAAAACGGTTTGTCTCCAAACCGAATTTGACAAGGGATGACACAAAGTCCTTCCAAAATACATCATCTATCCTGTTGCAAAAACAAATAACCACCAAGAAATTTTAGAATTTAAATCTATGGGAACAGACTTACACTACGAACTATAACAGGATATACATAGTTCGAAAGGCAATGCAAACATTCACTAAATAAAAATTGTAATAGTTAAAGATAATTTAAGAAGCTTATTAAACCGGTAATATACAAACAGTGAAAGAACAGTTCTTCTCGTTTTCAAAGTTTTTAAGTTTGTAATCGTAGTAAGACCCGGAAGAAACCTATACTGGTGGGGAAACGATCTGTTTCATTAAAAAGGAAAGCTTGTTTTTAGTAACAAGAAGTTACGATTACTCGTAATAAATCATTCAACTGTTTATTTCAGATATATAGAAAAGCCTCTTTTAATTAATGGAAGTAAATTCGATTTACGTTTGTATGTGTTGGTGACTTCAGTAAATCCATTGAGAGTGTTTTTATATCATAATGGATTGGCGCGTTTTGCCTCAGGTAAGCTTATTAGAATTCTGGAGAAGAAAGATTGATATCACAGACGAGGTGCTTAAATTTTGTACCAAGTATTTATATTTTCTTGATTGGGATATATCTGTGGCCACGAACCACTTAACTCGAGTTAGGACGAGTTACTACCACTATTAAATTGGGCTTATTTTAATCTAATTTCAATATTTTTTATAGTTGTAGCAAGTTTATTATAGAAGTTATACTCTAAAAACCAAATGATCATTATATATTATATATAGACATCATTATAACACTATGATATTTTTTTCATTAAATAATCCTCAAATCAATAAAATACGGCTTGTGGCTACAGATATATTTTTCAAATATCGATAAATATTGAACTTGTAATTGCTTTGCTGTCTTTAACACTCTTTCCTTGGTATAAAGTTATATATGTATAAGTATATACATATGCATATATTCTGCAATCTCATATAATATATGCTTGTTTATGTCTTATTATTTACATGTCTTATTATTCTCTTGGTATCTCGATCTTTCTCTTTTAGTGAAGTATAGTGAAAAATCGGATACGTTGAATGATCGATGCATGCATTTGACCAACTACAGCATCAATAAATTCTCTTCCAATTACGCTAAAAATGAAGATGTAAATGCATGTCACGGTCATAAATGGACTATAAAATCCTTGTGGACGTATTTATCTAATCGTGGCATACGAACCGATTTGCTTTGGGAAGCATTGCGAAGCCTAGTCCTGCGTACAATAATTGCTGGCGAGAGTTGCATAAATAATATGTTAAAAATGAATGTAGAATCGAAATATAGTTGCTATGAATTGTTTGGTTTCGATGTGATCTTAGATGCCGATTTGATACCATGGTTGTTAGAAGTTAACATATCACCATCACTGCATTCCGAATTGCCACTAGATGCCCATGTAAAGGCTCCTTTGGTTCAAGGAGTACTAAATACAGTGATGTACAATGTAAGTCGTCGTCTTCGTGAGTCTTAATTGAATAGATACTAAATTTAGTAGCTTCTTCGCTACAGGTACCACCTAAGCTATCTATGGAAAAGCAACGCGATATCGCCGAAAAAATGTCACTACCACCGGGGCCGATATGTTTCGATAAACGTTTATATATTAATTATTTGTCACGTGTGGAGAAAGTAAAACATAATACTTTCAGTCGCAAAGCTCTTGAGAATAGAGATCAGGTAAGGAGGAAATAAAAAAATCTATTAACTGAAAGACACTAAATTGATTTCGAGTATATCATTCTTTCGAAAAAGTTATTGAAACTTACTAGGGACGTTTAATAAAAAGTTTGAGAACCGAAAATATTTCTCATTATGAAAATTTATTAGTTAAAGTTTTAGTTTTGGAATTCCTTTTGGGTTTCACAATTTTAATGAAATGAAAATCTTTAACATTCCAGGTTCTTCTCAAAATTTAATTCCTTTCATGTTAACATATGTAAATACTATACATTTAAATATAAATCTTCTTAGTATATCAACGCTATACTTCAAAATATGACGCCCGATGATGTACGCTGCCTGATTATAGCCGAGGATGAACTGGCGCGTTCAGCGCCACTGGAAAGAATTTTTCCCACTGACCAAACATTTAAATATCTGAAATTTACCGATACGCCACGATATTATAATCGTTTATTAGATGCCTGGGAACATCGTTATTCCAACAATCGCAGCGAAGGTATCGCTTTGTTACGCGAATATTGCGATGCCAAATATCATCTTGAAGTACCACCAGCACCCGCGAAAAAGGTACGTTTAATGCACACAATTTAATACAAATAAAAATGAAATTTCACTTTCTCATCAAATTCTAACTCATCTAACTCAAACCACAATAAATATATTAAAAAATATAATAATAAGAAAAGATTAGGCTTAAAAGAGAAACATGATGAGACAGGTTTCTATAAGGATTTCTTCCCCAAATTAAATGAAATGCAAAATATTTGTTATACGTACTTTTGTATGTATCAAAATAGGGCAACTTTTTCACCGTGATAGAGAAATTCTTATATTTCTTTCTTATTCTTCTTCTCGTATCATAAGATTAAATTTCTACACTTATCAATCATTATTAATAATAATATCGAAAAACTCAATCTTCTTCCACATTATTACATCTTAAACTATCTGAATTATATTTTTTCTGTTTGTTTGTTTATTTTTCATTGCAATTAATGTTTATTGTTAAATTTTTGAGGGTTGTTGGCGTGCTATTCAATCCATATATTGGCGCTGTCGTGCGTTACGTTATCGTAAGTCGGTCCAGTCGGTCCATAATAACAAATATGATATTAAATTTAATAAAAAATTTAACGTAATACTTTTTATTAAAAAAGAAACTATTAAACTAATAATAATTTTGTTGAATATTAAATTTTATATATACAGTGAGTGATATGTGATTATATGTATGTACATATATGCATTGAACATTTTATATAGTTACCTTATAGAAATATAATGATTCCAGGCTCTTTTAGAATTTATTTATTTATTTGCTTTAAAATTGTGCTTACTAGAAAATACAGTAAATTGCAGGATAATCCCTCGATTGTTCTACAAATAACTTGAGAGTAATGAGTAAATGAGAATGATATGAAATTATACAGAAAACTTCAAATATAATAGTTTATAAAATACTGAAGTGATTTCAGACTGTTTAGTTTACCAGACTGTCTAATCTTCCAGTGAAATTAAGTTTTATAAATAATAATCTGAATTGCTCGTATATGATTTTATACTGTATAACTTTTACTTACTTACTTACCGTAACTTTTTGTCTTAACTGATGTATTTACGTCTCAACCTTTCTTTCAAATTTAGTAAAACGAAATATACAGTAAATTAAATGAAAATAAAGTAAATAAATAAATCGGGCTGGTGTACTATGAAATGTTCAAATGGCAGAAATTGTTATAAATTGATTTTGATACATATAAATTAATCACTAACACCGATATGTGTTTTCTTTTTATATACACTCATAGATAATGATTTGTTGAAATTTAGTGTAAATAAATGTAAAAAGTTCTTGTCTTAGAATTATTATTTGAAATTCGAAATTTCAAATCGAAAACAATCAACTTGCATCAACTTTGGTTTTTTTTTAAAAACAAACCAGCAAAAAAGAAAAAAACGAAAACAAACAAACTAACAAAATCTGAAATTTTTTTAATTAATTAATTTAGCGAAATATTCATTGTTTATTATTACAAGATTTACGAGGTATTGTGTAATCTTTAAAGTAGGTAAAAAAATTCTACATATAAATTATATATAGATAGTAAAGTTATATAAAATAATATATACTCGTATACTCTATACATAAATAGGTGTAACTGTAAACAAAAGTTGTCTCTAGTTTAATCGTGTACAATTCGTATATATTGAGCTTGTTGAAAATTATATTGACTTGATGATATGCTTCTAGGGTTGTGTGTATATGCGTGTGCGTGTGTGTGTGTAGAGCTTTGAATTTATTGTCCTATTTAATGGCTTAATTAATATAAAAAACTAGACTAAAATAACGCTAAAGATTGCTATAGAAATCGAAAGTAATGTGCATTTACTTATATGTACCAATATTTTTAAAAATAATATTTTTTAAAATATAAAACTACAAAAAATACGTAAATTAGTAATATAAATCACGCCATATATCACTGAAACTGAATCACAACACAACATGGACATAGATTTCATACATAAATATATAAGCAATATAACGCTAAGCTAAGTTAAGCTTAAAAGAAGTTATACAAGATAAAGATATATAATTTACAACTTTTACTCATACATATTAAATTTTTACTATATTTTAATTTGGTTTTAACTTTGTTCTGTTCTTTTTTATTTTCTTTTCTTTGCATTGTTGTGTTCTTTTTTTGTTTTTTGTATTTATTTTGTTTATTATTATGAACTTCTTGTATTATTGACGATTGATTGCATTAACTTGTACTCGTACATGTAGTATTTTGAAGATGATGACACAGCATATTTTTTGCCTCCTGAACAAGATGACATTCCAAGAATTCATGCAGGTGGGTTGCGTTTTCATTCAACATGCCTTTGTTGCTTTAAGTCAAGCTTACTTAGCATTTAAATTAATCGGATTAAGAATTGTAAAAACAATTCGCGTTTAAGAAAAACCAAAAACAAAATCCATTTCGATATTTAAATTCAAAGAAGTAATAATACATACATTATGATCAGTAAAAGTATCCGGAAGTTCTCAAAACGAAAACGGTTTAATTACTCATCGATATTTATTTTATTCCCTTCAAAGTAGTCTCCATCGCAAGCAATACACATATTCAAACGCTTCTTCCAATCTTGGAAAGACTTTTTTCCAAGAAAGAAAGAAAGGCCGACTTTGGAATCGCCTTCAACTAATGCGAATTCTCCTTCCGCAAATTGTTAACTTGGGTCGTGGGAATAGGTAAAAGTCACACGAGTCCATGTCAGCTGTTTCTACGAGTTGTCTCTTCATAATTCCGGCATTTTTCAACCCGACCGCACATGATATTTTGTCAGAAAGACCAATTTTCAGGCAGTCTCTTTGTTCGACTATTGTAAATTTAACATAGTGAAATTCGCAGACTACACCAAACAATGACTTGTTCACAAAGCTATTATGCACAAACCATTTGACAGATTGCGCTTAACAGTGCCATGTAAACAACTGACAGATGCACCAACGTAGAAGAAAACTTTATCTCGAGCGCAGTTCGTTTATGAGAAATTCCGGATGCTTTTTGTTCATAAGGTACATAGACTTCTTTAAAAATTCATATTCGTAAAAATATACTCTCCTACATATTAACATCCGAAAGCTTCTGTAGATTTAGGAAAACAAAAACTTGCAAATTGTTAGACTCGATCAGTTGTTAAGGTTGTACTAAGATTACTTATAAAGTTAGTTTCCTCAGCGAAAGAATCACAAAATGAAAAATTGAAATTGTTTAGCTAAGCGGTTGTGTTGAAAAATAGCGGTTGTGTTGAAATTCTGCTCACAATTAATTGCACTTACTTGTACATCTCTGAATTCATATATTTGTAACATAATTTCAATAGATTTCTTTTGCGATCTTTTATTGATCGAGTCCACAATTCGAAAGTGCGTATAGTCATTTATAGTTGCTCTAGTAATTTAATTCAACCAGTTCAAAAACTCACACTTCTTTTAGCAATCGATTTGTGTAAACAAATATTTATTTTAGAAAAAACAACTAACAAATTAAAAATACTAATAATGATTACTAAATCTAAAAAGAAATTAATAACTCTTAAAAATATACAATATATACATACATATTGTATCTATGTACATATTTATGGTATATATTATAATTTCTCTAATTTTCAGCTATCATTTCTCAACTAACTCTATTTTGTATTTGGTTCATTTGTTATTTATTTAATAATAAAATGGGAAATATTACTAATTTTCATTACAAATAACAAAATTCACACATCGCCTTCGCCATCCTCCTCTTCTCGCTAGCAATAACCCAAAAAATAATCAATTTTAATGCTAATTTTCTTTGATCTGATCTGATCTGTGTTTTGTGTAATGAAATCAATACTTTTTGCAGGAATACTTCATCAAATTTCTGAGATGGATATTAAAATCATAATGGCTGCCATCGTATTCGTAATGGTTGCATCCGTTATTATACTCGGCTCGATTAGCTACGTTTTTATAACCTATTCAAATACGTATAAAAACTTGAGCGCACTTTAGACTGACGAATTATTATTATTATCATTATCATCATGATTACACAAAATAGTTTTTAAAAAATCATTACATTAACTCGATATACGTACATTACTTATTTACATACGTTTTCATACGTTTTCTTTATTGTGAATGTGTCACTCAGCAACAACGATTTATCACTTAATCGACCGTTTTACGAAAAATCTCACTTTTTCTCGATTGATCGCTCTGCTTGTCTTGAGATTATTTAATCCAGTATCTTATATAGATAACAGAACTAATTGCGATATTAAAGAATGATAAATGATGAATCAAAACTGCATTGATAGGAATTTGTTAATATATGTAAGAATCCACTGGCTGGAAATTTAAATTTAAACAGATCCTTAACGTGTTCTTTGGGAGTTCAAATACGTAGTTAAGATGCCTAATGTCTCATCCAGTTCAATAAAACCACCCACCACCATAAACTACGTCACAATGACAACCTGTGATAATTTAAAAATTGTTGTCATATGGAAATCTGTTTCTGCTAAACTGTATAGTAATCGATTTTTGTTCGATTCTACATAAAATCGTTGAGTTGGATTTATTTTCTTTAGCTAAACATTACATTTTTACTGACTTAAAACTCTGACAAACACTCGATTAAACATCAAGTTCGTAACTACAAAATAACATTTATTTGCTACACAAAGTTTTTAGAGTACAAAACAAAAACAAAAACAAAAATGTATATAACAGCAACAGTCACAGTCGTTTAACAGTCGTATACAAATTACAGTTACATAGTTTAAATGAAAAAAACTAAAATTTACAATAAGTAAAACTATTAAATGACAAATTATTTACTCGTAGACTTTTTGCAAATTGATCTATTGTTTATAATTGTTGAAGGCGAAATAAAAAAAAAACAAAAAATGTGTTAAGAAAATTACAATAAATTTTGCTTAAATTAAATAAAATCGTCGCATTTACATATACAAACATAAATTAATAGTTCCGTAAATAAAATTCGAAAACGTATACATTTGAAATTGTAAATTTTGTATTATGTATTTGATTGTATGTATCTTAAATTTATATATATATTATATATACTCGTAACGTATATTGCTTAAAGCAATTTTTTTAAAATAAACATTTAGCAGTGATAATAGTGACTTGTGTATGTTAAACGATGGGGAAAAAGTAAGTTTTTTAATGCTTTTCTTTTAGTATCCATGCATACTGACATTGTGACATTTTGTGAGTTCCATGCAAGAACATGTTGTTTCTAATTTTCTCCTCTGTTCGTCTAACCAACCATAAATCTAAACATCAAGATATCCATTCGAACATCCACATTTAGCAAACAGAAATAATTTAAAACATGAGCATGTTTTCCCCTCCCCAAAAAACCCAATTCATTGGCCAGCAATCCAATTGGCCGGCGTTAGACGGATCATCATGATGCGTGCATTACTCACTACTTTCTTTTCTTAATTGGAGTGTTTTACTTCGTTTCTATTAATTCTCCTTTTTAAAACATACTCTGAACACTTGCTTTATAAATAAATACATATATAAATATTTCAATTTGGTTATTTTTTTGCATTCGAAAAATAATCACATGAATGAGGTTCATGCGTTGTTTTTAAAATAATCGACAATATCTTAATATCAAAACTAATCAAAGTTTTCATTTTGAACGCATTTTTAAGATTAAAATGCTGAAAACAAAACAAGAATTCAAATGTAAACAAAATTAATTCAAACAAGACAATAAAATTTGGGGTTGAAAATTGTTATAATAATGGTAAAAACTGTGGGAAATGAGAGATGGAAAATCAAGGCGTACAAATTATTATTTAACGGGAATAAATTTCATATTCAACAGAGTGCTTTAGAAATAACCAGCCGATGGACCACTCTTTACAATAACCGTGAAATTAATTCAAAGCTATTAAAAGAGCTTTGAGTACTTCAAACATACTTCGAGTAATTATATATTACTTCAAAGATATATGGTTCTGGTTTTTTGTAAATCCGCTTCTTTCCAACTTTTAGATAATTTAGAGTTCCACTTGCCTCTAATATTTTAATATATCCTTATATATAATGTTTCTAACACCTGCCGATATTTAAAACCTACGTCTAAATTTTTGTTACCTGTATTAATTCTGAAAATTCAAATGATTTCAGATTCTTTCAGTAGAAAAACATTAACATTGTTATTTGAATTCATTTTTTAGCTAAAGTGATTTTTATTTACACCCGAAAGAATTGTGCTCTGTTTATGAAAATGTACACCTTTCAATTCCTGAAAAATACTTTTTTATTTTATTTATTTGAGTTTAAAAATGCTGATCATATTCGTTATCTCCTTTAATCCAAATAAAAATTAATAAAAGCTCTATATTCATGAACATTTCCTTTCATATATTGTAGAATATTTTAGAAAAAAATGTATAGTTAAAAACCCTGCTTTTCCACATAAGCAACAAACTTTAGTAGAGATCTGCTCTTTATTAATATATTGATTTCTTTGTTAATAGTATTTATGTATGCATTAAGCTAATTTTGTTCCTCCAATTTATCTAGAATTGATAGTTTATATTTTCGTATTTATCGTATTTCTGCAATATACATATATACAATTTTAAATATTTAAAACTTTCTGTTGTTGCTCCATTTTGATTTTCTTCCGATTTCTTCTTCCTTACTTTCTTATCCTTTGAAACGAATCCACTTTCTGCCAATGGCTTTCACCGACCTCCCTTCTTTTTGCTCCCTCCCTCCCTCTCTCTTTGAGCTTTCCCTCTTCCTACCCACTGTACTTTTATCAAATACTAATATAGCACCCAATATACAGGCCTCGAACGTTGAACCGAATACTAATACAAATAAAACCGAAACCGAAGTCAAACCCAACACTGGCCTTAACGACTACATTGAAATCTACCACGAAGAAGAAGCACCTGCACCGAAGTAGAATGATGATGCTTTCCTCTCATGGCCTGCTTTACAACAAAACCACAACGGAACAAGATTACAACGAAGTTTGGTTGCAGGACGAGTCTGAGGAAGAGAACTATTTATAAAAACATTACAAAACTTGACAGATAATGTAGTTAAATCAAATAAAATGCTTAATTAAATAAAATATAGAAAAGGTAAGAATGTGATCCTTAGTTTCTTCATGATCCAATTTTTAATTTTCAACTTTTTCTCTCTTCTACACAGATTTCCTGTGTTCTTTGCGTAAGACTGAGCAACTCACGCCACACTGTATTCAATTATAACTCCTCCATTTTAACCAAAGTCTTAAGGGATTACAATAAAACAACCGGAAGATATACAATATATAGACATAAATGTACAAAATATATTAAGTAGAGCAATTATAACAAAATTTTGTGTAGTTAGGATCTGCGTCGCAATACTGAATTCGTAACAATTATTATTGTATTATAGATATATTGTACTGTACTTCTCTATATAAATGTATGTATGTATATATATATATTTATTATACATATATGTGTATAGTATGTGAACGCCTAGAACGCCTGTCCATTTTATAGTTCAGCAAAATAGAACTTAGCAACAAATTTAGAGAATTCAATTAAAATAAATTTTAAATGTAAAATATGTAGGATAATTTTGAATTTGTGACAATAGAGAAATTAATTAAAAAGAATCGCATGATTAATTTTATGAATTAATTTATTTATATAAAATTCGTTGAATAACGGTTGATGGGTAAGTACGGGAACACATACAGGGAACATTTAATAGCCTATCTACGATTATCAATACAGCTCTGAGAGGTTTCATAATTTCACTGTGTCACGGATTATACTATCTTCGAGGCTGATTTCAATGATCCTTAAATTCTTTGAAGTCCTTCCGAAATGTTGATGTCACTTCTTAATCAAGAACAGAAAGAATCTAAATTCTCCAAAAGACTTAGTAACAACGTTTCCGTTCTCGGCACTGACTATTTGTACTTCGATCTTGTACAGTGCAGAATTTTTTAATCTTCATATCGATGTCTGTTTTTTAGTCTCCATATTTTTAATTGTTAAATTCGATCGGTTTAAATCAATCGGCCTTAAAACGATAGTACACTTTGAATGAATAAAATAAATTTCAAACAAGAATTCTCATAGAAGATTTTTTTACATTTATTTTCATTACAAAGCAGTTTTATCTTAGAATAAATGGAATATGCTTATCTCATTGCTGTTGTATATATAATCTTTAAGTAAGACTTTTGAACGAAAAATTTTTACTCCGAATTCGGCGTCTTCGTATAAAAAAAATAACTTTTAAAAACTTCACTTTTTTAAATATCGTGTGGTATAAAACAATTTGAGAAAGAATATATACTAATTTTATATGGAAGTGTTTTCATTGTCAGATTAAATAATTTTTTCAAAAATTATGTGATTATTACATAAATAGTGCTAAAAACGGAAATAATGGGCAGAAAAAAGGCAATACGTAACATAGGCAATATACGTAAATACGCGTAAATTCAAAATTCGCGATACTTTTTGAACATATCTCGTATGAATTCAATTCATAAATCCATTGGTACAAATATAAGATAAATGTCTTGCTTTTAAAAAACTTGTACAATATAATTAGATTTCTAAAACTAATAGGTTCTTAAGGAACTGATTTATTGTTACAATTTTTTAAAGCATTTTTTAAAATGCGTTCCTTCTCGATGGCGCTGTAGGTACCGCGTATTCACCAATTAACCCTGAGGATGTGCCTACCCAATCGGTATCCCTTTTAGTCTGTCTTATCACATTCTTGTTGTAATTTATATAATGTAATGTAATTTATATAAAATATTTGTACATATTCTGCTTGATAATATTTTAACACTTTTAGCTTATTTACTTCTGAAAGTATCTAGTTTTTTGTAGACCTGGTGAGATCTATGGTAGTTTTTTGTAATCATTATTAAAAGCAAGACATTCATGACAGAGATAATTCGAAATTTTATAAATCCCAGAGGTATTTTTGAATTTTTTTTTTTTCATCACTTTTTGCTTACAAGAAGTACAGTTGATTTTCGAGTACATTGGATGGAACTCGATGGATGCTCTCAGCGACCAAAAAGGCTAGCTTATGTGCGTACTGACATACAGACGGAACTCGGCAAGTACCGGACCAGTTATAGTACATGTGCGTCATTTTGTACGTAAGTAGTTGAATTTTATCGGCATTAAAGCCCATATTATCGAATATAATATTATAACTGGTCGGGGAGACGGTGCCTTGCCGTACCGATTGAGAAACAAGGAAGAAATCATAACGCTCTGGAAGAGTGATTATATCGTCAACTACTGTGCCTGGTACCGGATTCTGTCGATTAACAAAGTAACGTGTATTGATGCGTTTGGAGACAACAATAAATGCCAATTGACATCCGGTCTCTATGCCTGCCGAACGGTAAATTTCGTCCATTTTATTTTTAATAGTCATAACTTCAATATCGACTACTTGCTGCAATTGACCGTCACCAACACCGTCACGATAATACAATATACGCTCCGGTAGCCTGCCCTTATCCTCGCGGTAGGCCTTTAAAGCCATCGCCATATTCATGGCGACTTCGTTGGATATTTCCTGTCCCTTTAAGTGTTCAGTTACTGCCGAGAAATAACGCACGGATGTCTTTATATCCATGGTAGCAACCAGGGCACCAAATGATTTGTTCTTGTCTTTGGCAGAATGACAAACATCGAATCCAACACACATGATACCTTGGACTGGCACCTCAATATTCCATGGAGCGCCCTTAAGTTTGGCATTCATTTGAATTACAACCTTGGTAGCGATCGACATTAGGCCAGCTGCTTTATTGCCGCGCGGGGCAATAGTACGTAAGGTTACCACCTGCGATGGCATTGGACGATCCACACAGCATTTCTTTTTAACGCAGCTATACCTAAAACGCGATAAAACAAAAAAATTACATTAGAAAGAGATTAGGGTTTATTACGGTTCCATAGAACTTCATCAGAATGATCGATCGTACTTCTCTTCATTGTTGTTCGGCAATACGACCATAACAATTTGCGGATCCGAGGTAGCAACTGTTTCAATGCCTTGCGAATAGGAACCATTGCGATCATCGGGAAGCTCCTGACTTTTAGAATTAAATACAAAAATATATAAGTATATATACGCATATATATTCGTATATCTAAAAAACATACTATCTTGGTTCCGAAATCTGCATTTTCATGCCACGTGCTGCCTGCACGCATAAGCGTACAAATTCTTGAGCCTCTCGAACACTTCTGTGTGGAACAATTACATACCAACGCTTAATATCGGTTTGAGTAAACATGGCATTGTTACGAAATTCACGAGTCCAATCGGCTCGCTCATCGCACATGTAACTGTAATGTGAAAACAACAAATAAATTGTCATTTTTAGATTTTCAAAAACATCTATTGTTTACTGACCGTTTATTTCCTCCAAAAGTAATATTTTGTGGTGATAAAATACGACCTGGCAGCTCTACCAAATGTGTATCCAGTTGCATATTCCAAGATTTCAAAACTTCCATGCTCACTTTCGAATCCTGTAGACGCTTGTTAAATACACGCAACCGTTCAATGCGACGCTCCGGATTCAAGCGTGTATGTTCGCCCATTGCTTTCATCAATCTTTAAGAAGAACTCTATTGAAATAACGTGTTTAAAATTTAAAATAGCAAATATTCACTGGAAATTATTTCGCATTTCATCGGTCATGCCAGTTGCCCGCGATAACTCAGGTACCAACATAATGAACTCATCCTGTCCACTGCGTATATTTCTTTCGGTTGGACGAGACACTAAAAGTGGTTGCTTGTAATCTCTTATCGTGATGTTGTAGCGTTTTTTGTAATAATCAATATAGGAAATATCGCCATCTTTAGTCGTAAATGTCGAACTCGGTGAAGAATTGAAATCAACATCATCAACGCGATAGGTTTTGTTATTGTAATCAGTTATGACAATTACACCTTTAATAATACGAGATACAATTAAAAATATATCAGAATTACAAAAAAAAAACCAACAACAACATTCAATTCATTATAAATACCTACCCATAACTTCACGTTTATAGCGATTTTTATAATCGCCTGCCTCCTGACTGCACTTGCTGAGTATGTGATACAAGGAGTCAGTGCGCATAACTTTATGTGCGATTTCAGAGCAGAGAAGGATATCCTGTTCATGTTGCCGAATCGAAGTTTGGTATCCAGGCCAAATTTCCAATTTATAGCTGTCCAATATAACCTATAAATTTAGAAAACCAATATATAAATATA
Organism: Myopa testacea; assembly: GCA_949629155.1. NCBI lineage: Eukaryota > Metazoa > Arthropoda > Insecta > Diptera > Conopidae > Myopa > Myopa testacea. Next base: position 51,047,132 of record OX451347.1, read on the forward strand.
TAGTAGGTACAACTAAAATTAAAAGAGAATTAATATTTTGATACCCTACAAAGGCTGAGAGTATATTTATTCACTGTGTGGTATAGAAAAGTATGTATATTATTGATCAGTATCTTTTCTAGAATTGTCCACGTCCGTTTGAAATCACGATTACAGGAGAACCGAATAAGATATTTTAATAAAACTTGACAGAACTTGACTTATTTTCTGATATTTGACTGCAACCTCAGAAAGATGAACTGTTCAATACAACAATCAATGGTTCTTGGAGTTCGGAGTGATCGTCATGTGCCTATATCAGGACACATGATAAAAGCCAAAGCAAAGAAGTTGAATTCAATCTACAAAGAGACGGAGTCGTTCAACGCAAGTGATGGTTGGATCATTAAATTCAAAACCAGATTTGGAATTCGGCTATTGGTAATCAGCGGAGAGAAATTTAAGAGAGAAGGCCATAAAACAGACAACTTTCTGCTGAGCAACACACAAAAATCAATTGTTTTTTTTTAAATAAAACTCATCTATATATATAAAAATGAGTTGCCCTATGTTCGTGATTTTATAACTCGAGAACCACTCAACCGATTTTCAAACGAGTACATGCGTTGGAAAGGTCTACTTTCACTGATGGTTTATAAAAAAAAAAACATCGAAAAATTTCTACGAATACAAGTTTGCGGAATAAATTTAGAATTTTCTGTATTTTCACACGGTCAACTGTATGTTGCATGTTCACGTGTTGGGAAGCCGTCGGCTTTATTCATTTTTTGTGAAAATGGCAATACTAAAAATGTCGTTTACCACCAAGCTCTGCAATAAATTTTTTCCTTTTTGATGTTCTCACTTTAAAAAATTTATATTATTTTGCACATCTTTTTCAGGAAAATGTCTATTCTTTCTAGAAAATTTAATTTTTAATACAAAGACGTAAACGTATGTTATTGTATTGTCCAGCAACGCGGGCAGGGTTACTCTAGTTATATATATATTTTTTTTGTATTATAAATTAAGGAATATAGATTAATTTCTTACCTTTGCTACTGGATCAAAAAAGTTTCGTCCTACAAGCTGTAGGTTCAAGCCCTCCATCGATCTACGCAGGATCAAATTCATAACCTGAACCATTTGCATATCAGTAGCATCTACGACACCGACGTGTTTTATTTTGATCTGAATTGTCTCGTCTTCTCTGTTCTTGGTGATCAATTCCAAGTTTCCCGGATTAGCTTGATCGCCCAGATATGACGTGCAGAAAAGTATGGTACCATCGAATATATAGCCACCGAGAATAGCCTTGTGGTGAGCTAAATATGCGCGTCGTACACGTATCATATCAATTTCTGGTGAAAAATCAACACGATATTGATGGATGGACCATTGAGGTTTCTTCAGAACTCTAAAGTAATTGGCCTGAATATTAATGCGACGTCCCAATTCGCCTGATTTTTTCACACAAGTACTCGGACGAGAGCGGACAACTTCCGTTATTACGCGCTTACCACGTACTGAGCCACGCATTTCTTCCTTGACAACTATAATTAAGTATCCGAAGAGAGTAAACGGAATAAGAATATAATCCCAATATTTTTTAATTCAAATTCGGGTACCTTGAGTTTCTGAGACCGGCGTATCACGGTGAGATGTTGCTCTACCTTCATTAAATGGCGCTGGTGCCCGTTGCTGATGTGGTGCTGTGCTACAGCTGGGCTTTGGTGTTGGTGCTCCTTTCGGATAAGCACCAAGGTCTCGAGTACCGCTTGCTGCGGTTCCCCATGCGGATTTAGGAGGTCCTTGGGAGGAACCTTGGCCACTGTATCCTCTTCCAGAACCGCTTCCTTGTTGTGCCTTAAAAATTTCAAAAATACATGCATACAATGGCCTTGGCTATGCGCAGTATCTTTTGAAACGGTTTCACTCAGTTCGTAGGGGAGAGAGATGAGGAAGAAACAGAAAAGTCTACACTCTGGTATCGAGTGAAGAGAATTTCTGAAACGAAAATCGACCCTGCTTCTCAGTTTCTTTCCACGGACACAAGTAAACATTTTTCAAACAAAATAAGAGCAACGCGTGTTCATATTTTCTCTCACTCTGGCAAACATTTGGATATTCAGTAAATTTCACACACACATTGGCATCACATGTTTACGAATATTGAAACCAAACGAGAAACCTCAGTGTCTAGCCACCGATGGCATCGACATACCAGTAGTGAAACCGTTTCAAAAGATACTGCGTATAGCCAAGCTGAATAAGAGTTTAACATGAGAGAAAGTTTAACATTAAGATTTTAGCAACTAGTTAAAATTATAAAATCTACTTACGGAATAAGGACGTCTTCCTCGTCCATCGCTGCCTTGCTGTGGATGGGTAGCACGGCCAAGACCACGTGATCGTCCAGCACCCTGTTGTTTATCCATATTTATCTATTGTCCGAAAAAGATCCACTGACTATAAATTTTAAAACTGGAGCCGGAAGAATAATTATATCAATAAGTTTTACATCTGTTGCTAAAGTTTGATTAATTCAAATAAATCAGAAGCATTCATGCGGGTTGCGGCTTATTTTTGTTACTTGTGGTTTGGTTACTATTTTTCGTACCCAATTTTAAAAAAAAGAAAATAAACACAATAAAACCTTAAAAAAGTTTAAAAAATTAGACGTGTGCTTGCTTGTATTTTCTTGTTTCTGTAAAAAGCAGAGATAATCTGTGGTAAAAAGTAATTGAACAATTCAACAGTTTGATAAATTGCTGTACACGGTTGTATTTTTTAGAAGCAAGTAATTCAATGGATTTATTCTTTAAATAGGTTTTAGTACAAACTGCCCAATCTTGTTGTTGTTTTTGATGATGACAGAAAACCTGAGGCCGTGTTCACAAAAAAAAATTTATAAAAAATATTTTCATAATTTACCGTTCGCAGATCGAGCATAATATTATGAACACACGCCATATCGCCCGACGACAAACGACCAACGACCGACGACAATTCGCAAAATTCGGCAGAGACGCCAGCAGAGAGAAACTGTTTGTTTTGTATGTAAACAATCCAAAAAGAAGAACAAGAGCAAAAATTTCGTCATTTGGCCATCTCTGCTCGGCTCGACAGCGACGATAATTCATTTTTTTCTCGTTTCCCATAAGAGCCCATGTAAATGAAAAATAGTCGTCGATAGCCGAGCGACATGGTGTGTGTTCACAACATAAGGCCTTTAATAGCTACAATTGAAGAGACTTCAAGTACTTTCGTAGATCACTAAACTGGAGAATGTACAGTTCTGCATAAATTCGAAATTTTCGTATATCGAAAAACAAATGATTCAAATTCCGGAACAAAACACAAAAATAAATGGAGAAAGAGAGAGAGGGAACATAGTTGCTATCCCATATTACATTGCAAACAGTTGTCCCACCATGGACGTCAACCATGTATTGCAGGTTACTGAATCCCATCCCATTAAAATACCTTAATTCGATACTTCTGAACAAGACAATTGTCATTATACTGAACTTATTTTAAACTAAATCAACTTATGCACTTTGTTTCTGGTATAAACAAACAAATAATACATATAAACATATAAAATTTTTTGCAGTTTTAAACAATTATTGAAAGGGTAGATGAAATTCTCTACGCAGTAGCAATTACTTGATTATCCCATTCCATTGCGAAGAACTGTCTGTGATTCTCGCTTCATACTATCAAAAATCGCAGTGCATTCCAACGATTCCATATTCAAGAAAGCATTCAAGCTTAATTGAATAAAGAAAACATTTAAACAATTAATTTAATTAAAATTTTGTAGCTTACCTTAAATAAAGATGCAAATTAAACCAAACAAACACGAAATTTCAATTTCCCGCTACGAAACAAAAATGCAAGAGGACGCACGTTGTCGCGTTTTGCAATCTTGTAGTTTTGAATGAACGTTCGAAAACAATGTAAATTATACAAAAATGCTTTTGCACAAGTGTTGACACTTGACAAAACTGAACGGGATTTTTTCTAAAATATTAGACTCATAGTGATTACTATAATACTGAACAATAAATTTGTCTCAAAATGAAAAGTCATTTAATTGGACAAACATTCGAAACTTAAATGGAAAATTTACTTTTTAGCCATATTGACCTTTTATGCCATGTTTACCCAAGACAAATTCTAGTCTCAATGGAAAACTAAATTTCGCCAAATAAGTGCCCTATTAAGCATTGTTCAGTGGCAATGTTGAGCGTCCGCGACGCGTTGGCGTCGTTTCATAGGAATAACCATTCAGCAAAAATTAATAGAAACGTTCGTTTAGCGTCGTGTTTTAAAATCCAGATATTACACTACGAACATTGTTCGGCAAAACTATAAAATTGTTATTGCTTTCTGTACAAAGTTGTCAACCTTACGCTCTCAACTTTCAGAATTGAGTTTATACAGCTTCTGCGTGAAGCAAACTTCCATGAATTTCTGCGAAGCAAAGCAAAATGATTGCTGTCGACGAAGGCAAACATACTGTTCTCTGAACAGTATGAAATGTCAACATGTATTTGTAAAAAATTCTTCTTCTGTGTAACCACAATACCAAACAAAATTTTTGCAAAACGAGCAATTATCAATGATTTTGATTTTACACGTCAATCTGTCGACGTTAATCTTAAACAAAGATCCTTGATTTCTCGTGGACAAAATGCACACAAAGAATTGGATTCATTAGAATATTTGGCTTATATTTGGTTGTAGAAAAATCAACATGTACGAGTACATGTACATTAAAATGCAGGTTGCAGGTTAACAGAATACATAACCCTCCATTTGCAGGTTAACAGAGTACATAACCCATCATGTGCATTAACCTACTTTTGCAAAGCATGCATTTTCAATCCCAAACACAAATACTATTTTAACTTACCACGTTTTGCAGCAATTTTTTAATTGTCATGCAAAATATTGCAATATGATAGTGCACTATCTGAGAAACTAATTTTATGCCTCGTAAGGATTTTGAGCAGAGGTAAAGAGTGGCGATGTCAATAACACTTCATACATATATATTTTCCAGAAATGCAACTAACACCAGGAGAAATTAGTTGCAATTGTGTACTTGGAAAATATGAAAATTTAATTTTCCAACACTTTCAGTATCAAAACAAGAACAACAATATGGTAAACTCTCACGTAGTGCAGATTTTTTAGACTGAATAATCACTTTTCATTATATCTAATACTTCGTTTAGACCGACCTAAAATAACAATTTTTCATTGGCTCATTAAAACACTGTACATCTTTGCCGCGTTAGTTTTGAAGAAAGGTTAGCTGTTTATTGAGTTTGAATTGTTTAGAAAAGTACAGGCAATAAAAGGAATATCCTACATGTTGCAAATGCGCAAACAATTAATGTAATGTCAACAGATGATTGGCTATTTTTGGTATTTGGTCGACGTTCACCAAATTCAATCGTCTATCTCTGTCATTCTCTCTACCAACACCTGGTCAATATTAAATAACATGCATTTTGAATGCATGTACAACTATTTGGAATCCTCTCTCTCCCTCACACTTTTGTTGCTATGCAAAAATATAGAAGCGTAGTTTTGCATAGAAAATAATTCTAACAAAAAGTGGTCAATGGTGACCAATGCATGGACTCGGTTGAAATGGATACAGTTGTGTACAAAAATGTCGTCAAGAAAAAACAAATTTATTAAAAGAAGACATATGGGTTTTTGATATAAAAAATAACATTTTTGTTATCTCCACTCAGGGATAAAAATTAAAATTTATATGAAATTATTTGCGCAGAAATCCTGCTTTCACTAATCTTCCCTTTGCAAGGATCCACTTGTGATTCCCTTTACAAAGTCTAAAAACAGTATATTTCAATCACAAACAAAAAAATGATTTCTTTTAATTATTCACTTCTAGTTTATAAACATTTTTGCTTACCTGAAATAAAGATGTAAAATTAATAAAGCACAAACACAAAATTTCAATTTCCCGCTACCAGACGTAAAATACAAAAGAACGAACGTTGTAATGTGTTGCAATTTTGTAGTTTTGTATGAGTGTTCGCAAATATTATAAATTGCATCACAGATGTTTTTTTGGAAGTGTTGACATATTCGCAAAACTGAAAGGGGCAATTTTCTATTAAGTGGCCGTCAGCAAGAACACGTATTTTAGCTATGTCGGGCGAATCGACAGATTTTCAGCGTTGTATTACACAGGTTCTTATGCATTACGTCAACAGAGAAATTGCTTTGTTTACTTTGGCGGCGTTGATATTTACGCCGAGTAGTGCAATGAAAAATGTTACAGAATTTTGTACTAGTATTGTGAGTGAGAATTTTATTCTCAAGTTTATGATAGCAGATTTTTTTCAGAATAAAACTTCTCCAACCTTAAAACGGTTCTACATATTCAGAATAGAGAGCAACATTTAGGCTAGAAAATGTAGTAATTGTATAAAAACGTTTGACGGAGAATTAAAAAATGAAAAATATGTATATCACCCTATAAAGTTATAAAATTCTAAAAAAAAAACCGGCACGGATACATCTATATAAATATAGCTCTGTTTAATATTTAATAATTAAACTGTCACACATACTTAGGGTGTGCCAGAGGTGTAGATGGAAAAACGTTATATCTAAATTAAATGATTGAAAGAATTTTTGTTTTAGTTTTACCGTTGTAGAATTACTTTAATTTCATTCTTGTTGTAGTTTTTTATTCTAAACAATAACGACAGATTTTTTGCTCTCGTATAATTATCGAGTTATATCCTGTCGAAAGTTGAAATTCTTATCACTATATCTCCTAAACTATTAAAGTTATCCGGATAGAATTGGTACCGTTATATCTGAGTTTAAAATACCTTTTATTTACGTAAATTAAATTGTTAATTGCCATTTATTAATTTGTTTCTAAGAAAAATGTAAAACAAGCAAAAACAAAAGGAATAACAAAATTGGAGCGTTGTTCGGTGTTACACTAGGCCTCTTGACGCCATACTCGATCGCTTTAATTGGTTGATTCGTGACATGTGACATGGGCACACCAATCTGAGCGAGTGAATTCCGCCTCGAAAGGCTTAGTCTGACATCGGCCTTTGGGTAAAATTTATTTTGTTCCAAAGTCCTATTCCGTTCCACGATCATAGTTCGTTTGCAAGACGCTTGATGGACATGTCCACAATAAATCACTGTTTTTATGTTTACTGGCGCAATCTACTAATCTATCATTGTTGTTTTTTTTTATACCAACATAGTACTTTTTTACTTTTATGATGGACCTATGAAACTTTTCATAAAATTTGTTATTAATTAAAAAAAAGGTACGGAAAAAGGAAGGATGCATAACAAATAACAAAAGAAAAAATTAGCCAGAACACCTACTTTTTGCTCAGATACATTAAATCCGGTAATAGAATTTCAATTTAAGTTCTGGGCTACTGAGCTGAGAAATTCATCTCTCAAATCTGATGTATTAACATTTACTTAAAAAATAGGTGTGAAATTTTTGTTATCAAAGGGACAATATTCGCGCTGGATTTTATGACGATGCTTCTACTCGTTCCCATGTAATCGGATTTTTTGCCACCAATGGGCGGACCAAGCACATGTTTAGTATATTTTGGTCTGAGATTATAAACTCGGGAAATAAAATTTCAGCCTACAAGCTGAAAAATTGAGCTAAAGGCACGGATAAATTTATATACGCTATAAAAACTAGGCGTGGTACTGGACCAATTTTCCACATTTTCAATCCTAAAGAATTTCTGATAACAGATAATATTCATGCCAAATCTCATAATGTAGCCTTATCCCTTCATATTATTGTGGATATATAATGGATTTTACCGTAAAAAATATGGAATTTTAAAAATGTACGTTAAGTTTCACTTACGACTTTAAACGCCAGTGCCGTGACCTGCCAACCTTTGAACTAAATAAAATTGTATTGTCAGTGAATCTGCCCCGTGCAATAATTTCTTTTAAATTCTACGTATTAAACTTGATTTAAATCTCAATCAATTGCATTTAACGACTTAAATTATGCTTTTGAGCAACGAACGTGACATTAAAATATCAATGAAATACAGTTCAAAATGACAAATAACCCTTCGTTATTTGATCTCTTTGCATTTTTTGTTTTTGTAAGTAAATATTAAAGAAAAGATGCTATTAAAATGTACCAAGATCGAGCAAGACATAGATTTAACTTAGAGTTTTCTTGTTTTAAAAAAACTGATTATTTTTTTAAGATATCATATAAAAAATGTTTTGCATTGCATTTTTCGGTCACGGTGGACTTTTCTATGGAAATACTCTTTTCCAATGCATGCCTATTTAAGCAATAAATCAAATTAAGCCAGGATCCAAAATAAAAATGCTTTCCGTTTGTGCTTAAAAATTGATTTACTGTAGTTTTGTAAATTTTAGAACTTTGTTAAAAAAAAATAAACACAAATTTTTTACTCTACGACTCCTTCTTGACGACAGTGGTTTTCTCCGATACATACAGACCATCCAAGAACTTACGAATATCCTTGTTCTTCACTGTTGTCGATTGTTGGATTAAAGCCGCTGAGCCCGAGACGGCTTCGATATCATTGCCTTCAACAATGAGTTCATCCTTTTGCGCTGTTGAGTTGACAACCGTTACACCGGGTGCCATTTCAACGCGACGAATGTATTTCTCTCCCAAGAAATTACGAATTTCGATTACGCTATTGTTTTCAGAGGTAACGCAATTGATAGGGAAATGAGCGTATACAGCGCGCATTTTGTACTGGAAACCATAAGTAACTCCTATAGAATATAGAAATATATTAATTAAAACTTGCTTCAGATTTATAAAGTTAATACGTACCTTTAATCATATTTTCAATATGACTGCATACAGTGCGAACAGCAGCCAATTCCTTCTTTGCGCCGAACCATTTCTCGACCTTCAAAGTGCGCCTATCCACCATGTACATGTCCAAAGCCAGATGCTTAAAGCTGCGCTTCAGCACACCGCGGGGACCGGTGATTGTGACGACACGAGCCTTTATTGAAGCTTTGATGTTCTTGGGGATCTTGACGCATTGGTTTGAGTTGATTGTCCTCATTTTGACACTGTAACAATGGGCAGAAAACACGAATTAACACCTTATTCCATTGAAACAAATAAACAGCATCAACAGTTCTGTTCACAAAACAATTCATCACTTCGATAAGAATTTATGTCGCTTTTATAATTGAAATTAAGAAATCTATAGTAGGATATTCTTCCTGCTCCAAACACTGGATGAAAACACCTACACAAATTCCGATGTCAAGATTGAACACTGGGCACACTCTTTCCCAAAAATATATTGAGTTCACATTCGGTACTTTTACAACCTTTTATTTAATTATGATTTTATTGCCAACGACTCTGACAATGTTTGGATGCAATAAAATTAAAAATCCATGAAAATTTTACACAAACCTTCACGCTTCGCACCGACCGGAAAAAGGTAGAACCGAAAAAGGAGTTTTTTGACGTTTCTCAGAGGCAGTATTGCCATCCGTACGTACAAATTTGGGATATTTTAATTTGACTTTTTGCTTTCTTGTATTCTATTAGGCCGTGGTTACACAACCGTGCAAACTTTGTGGGAGTTTTACGCTCTTACCTTGTTTGTTTTTGTTTTGTGTATAAAAGAGAGAATGTGCTTGACTAGACGTGATTGCTTTTGAAACCATTGCTCTTCTGGTTTCTAGGTCATACGCTCTTTTGCAAACAGACTTTGGATTTACAAAAACTTTGGAAAAAACGCTGCTAATAACTCTTCATTCACAGCACTCAAAATTTTTCCATTGAATATTGCCAGACCTAAAATTGAACTCATAAAAACTGAATAAACCGAGTTTAAAAATAAAAAAATAAATAAAAAATAAATAATAATAATAAATAAATAATAAATAACGAAATAAAAAAACTTCGAAAAGCACAACACAAAACGTGAGTAAAACGTATATTAAGTTTTCCATTATAAGGCTGTAAATAAGACTCGAGCATGCTATTAATCTTTATTGCGCCAGACTCACCCCTTCTTTACCCCCCCTAACGAGGAAGTGTTAGCTTTTCGTCACACCCCTTTACATTCCTTTGGGACGGAATAGCATAACACATACATAGCCTAGACCACGTAAGTAACAAACCTTCTGAATTTCGAGTTCTTTCTAATTACATATGTGGACAGATGCGCCTATGTGAAAGAGTACACCTTATTATTTAATTTATTATAGCAATCTGCATCTAGGCTGTAAATTAACGTTGATCATTGAAGTTTGAAGAATGGCTCACTTGAGTTTCATTAAAATCGGATGTATAATAAAGTAACGTAAGCGACACAGCACCATAATGAAGCTATGCATTATTTTTTTATATAGACAGATAGATGTGGGCGTGGTAGCTGTGTAATCACGGCTACATTTAAACTGGCACTTCATACCTTTATCTTTAATATTTAGCTAAAGATGCATGTTTCTTTGATGTTTCTCTTTCGTTTCGTAATTTTTGTGCATTCAAGAAATAAGTTTCAATTTTTGTATGACAGAAATCTACAAGAAACATAATTCCAATTTTGTTATGTTTTTTTTTATTCAAAGGATGCTTGTTCAAAACTGACAGCTTGCATACAAAATATTTCATCTGGCAATAATAGTTTAACCTTTCCGAAATTTGATTGCGAAATTGGGTAGAACGCCGCAGCAGAAATCAGTTTTTAATAATTTCAATAAATTGCGTTATTTGAATAATTTCTAAAACTAAACAATTGAAATGAATGAAAGAGAACAAAACGATGGCTCGAATCGGGACGAGTTGATAATGCAACAACAGCGTGATATCGAGAAAGAGGTGAGGCCGTTCCCATTTTGATAACGTTTGTTTATTTTTTATTTACATCTTGCGTTCGTTCGTTCTCACAGATTAGTGAGACAATACCTCTCGTTAGCGACCAGCTTCCCATCACATGTCTCAGTGCTGAATATCTGGGTGACGTGGTTTTTACATCCAAGATCGAGGATTTGGCCAGCAAGTATAAATACATGCGCCGTACTCGCCCCGATGGGAACTGCTTCTTCCGCGCTTTTGCTTACTCGTACTTGGAATACCTCATATCGAACAAGGAAGATTACTTGCAGTTTAAAGATCTATCCGAGAAGTCCAAGGAGAAGTTGGTACAACTCGGTTTTCCCAGCTTTACACTGGATGACTTCCATGAGACGGTATTTCTATATTTTATTTGAAAGGATAACATTTTTTTAATATTTTTATTAACAATTGATAAAGTTTATGGATGTAATAAAGCGTGTTGATCCCACCAACGCTAGCATTGCGAATGTGCATGATGAGTTGCACAAAGTGTTCAATGAACAGGGCTTCTCTGATTACGTTGTGGTCTATTTGCGCCTCATAACCTCGGGCAAGCTGCAAGAGGAAGCTGATTTCTATCAAAACTTCATCGAGGGGAATTTTTCCATTGAGGAGTTTCGTCATCAGGAAGTGGAGCCGATGTACAAAGAGTCTGACCACATACACATCATTGCGTTGTGTACGGCATTGAGCGTGGGAGTACGAGTTGAATACATGGATCGTGGTGATGGTAGTGCCGTGAAAGCGCACGACTTCCCCGAAGGTGTAACACCAAAGGTATTTCTAATCTACCGACCAGGTCACTACGACATTTTATATCCGAAATAATTTCGAGTAAATGCGACTCCATCGCCGCGAGTAACTATGTTCTGCTAGATAGATTACTACATCGTTATTTTTGGTAATTCAAAATTTGGGAAGTTATGAATTTTCGTGGTTACTTAAAACGGCAGCATTATTAAAAACATTTTATATCAAAAAAACTTGTAACGAATCATATAACTATGTCGCACTCTAAAATTTTAAAATTCTTAATACTGCATCTGTTGATATGTTGAACATTAAATTTAAATAAAATTTTATATTAATTTCGCATTGATGATTAAAACAAGTCTTTCAGTTTAGAAATATGTAACTATAAACAGATTATATATATAGTATATATACTATAAAATCTAATCACAAAACAAATTATACATATACTATAAAGGAAACTATTTCTTACATTTCTACCAAAAAGTGTATTTTTAACTTGCAGTTACAAAATTTTCAAACAGATATAACAATTAATTATGGTATTAAATACCAAACACAAATGCTTTCACCGCATCCACTGAGTGCTTCGACGAAAACTAAACTAGGCCCATGCAAATTATTACTCCGAGTTATTTCTTTATTTTTTGGGATCGCTTTGTGCAAGTTTATAACTTGGAGTCCTTAGTGCCGCCGGTTAGTCAATCTGCATTGCAAACAGCCATGGCTTCGGCTTTCTCCTCGACCAACTCGTTGCCGGTGATGGCCAGCTTTGATTTGGCGAAATCATTGACTTCCAAGCCCTGCACGATCTTCCATTGCTTATTTGCTATTTCCACGGGGAAGGAGAATATAACATCCTTGGGAACACCATAGCTGCCATCCGAAATAACACCCATGGACACGTACCGACCGGAAGCGGTGCCGTGCCACCAATCGTGCATATGGTCGCAAGCAGCCTTAGCCGCCGACATGGCAGACGACATTTTGCGCGCAGAAATCACAGCAGCACCACGTTTCTGTACAATTTCAACAAATTGCCCCTGCAAGAAGTTGACGTCGTTCAGCACATCCAAGACTGGTTTGTTGCTGACTGTGGCATTTCTTGGGTCGGGGAATTGAGTCGACGAATGATTGCCCCAGATAATGACATTTTCAACGGCACTCACGGGCACCGACAGTTTGGCAGCAATTTGTGCGGTCGCACGATTTTGGTCCAAGCGGGTCATGGCAGTGAAGTTCTCACGTGGAATCGAAGGAGCATAATGCGAGCAAACCAAAGCGTTGGTGTTGGCGGGATTGCCAACCACTAAGACTTTAACGTCCTTACGGGCATATTGATTGAGTGCTTGTCCTTGCACTTTAAAGATCTTAACATTGGCCGAGAGCAGATCTTTACGTTCCATGCCTTCCTTTCGTGGCATTGCACCAACCAAGAAAGCGGCGGCAACATCCTTGAAGCCTACAGCTGGATCAGTTGTTGGCACCACTTCACGCAGCAGAGGCAGTGCACAATCGGCTAACTCCATGACAACACCTTCCAACACACCCATCATGGGAGGAATGTCAAGTAAATGCAGGATAAGTGGTTGATCCTTACCGAAGACCTCACCACGTGCGATCATGTAGAGCAGTGAGTAGGCAATCTGACCAGCAGCACCGGTAACAACAACACGAATGGGTTCAGAAGACTGAAAAAAAAAATAAAATGCAATGAAAATATTTTTACCAACATTAATTGTTACAATGAAATAACAATAAATAATTATTAGAAATAACATTATTCCAACCAATAATGTTGTTAAAATGTTAAAAAGTGTATATTTTACACATATTTTTCACCGGCCGGCTTTTTAACAATGCAAAGTGTACTTCGCTGAAGTGAAGGAAGTTGATTGAAACAAAACAAAAATTGGTGTCCAATATTCTGAGACGATATTTATAGTATCCATTATAGCATCCATTCACATAAAGGCAAATATAGTACATATACATAATCATGATGTCAAGTAATCATATCGCAAATGCTGTTCTCATTTGACGGACGATCTTGCATACTAAAGAATAGACTTCATAATCACACAGATAAGCTCAGAAGTTGGCCGACAAGGAAAGAGGGGTGGACAGACATTTAAAAGTGGTTCGTTCTCGTTTTGCACAGAATGAACACCAAAGAAAAACGCATAAACTGAAGTAATCGGCATGCAAGACAACTAGCTGAATTATATATAAGTCTATAGACCCCTTTTCCCCTTTTTAGTGCATTAACTGCACTTCTGACCGCAAGGAAACTCTTTCTGTACAGAAACTTTGATTATTTTTTTCGCTTTCTCTTGGAATTAATTAAATATATACTATATAATACTGAATAATATTAATATAATCTTCGGTATATCTCACCACCATTTTTCCTCTTTGAAACCATGGTTTCCATGTATAGGTACGTATAAGTGCACTTATACGTACCTATACATACTCGTATGTATAAAAATTTTAATTTTTATATTTTGATATGCGAAGCAACAAAACAACGTATAAAGAAAAGGTCAAATGAAAGTTATTTCTCCATTGGAAAAATTCTGTTCTTTTGTAATTATTGCACATTCTCGACTTAAGATAATAAATATCCAAATAATATATATGTAAGTATAAAGTAATGTATGTATTTACAATTAATGCTGCGATGCTTACCATTTTTGTGAAATTTTTTTTTTAATTGATTACTGTAAATAAATTGTTGTAACTGCAAATGAAAATAAGTTAATAATGGAAAAACTGCTATTTTGGGTTGTTGTCAAGTGTTGATACCAAATTGTAAAACTGTGAGCAAAAAAACACGAGGCGTATGCAAAATCGATCAACAAATTTACCTCGACTTTACTAACAGCGCATTGATGAAGCGACTGTTTCGATGACGGCGATGATAAAAATGAATAAGCCGAAATGCTCCAATGCTCCAATGTTGTTTCTAAACAGGGCTGCCAAGTTGTGGGGATTCTCCAAATTGCGGGGAATTTATTATCCTCTGGCGAAAAGGAATGAATAATACTTTTGTAGCAAAGCCTCTTGAAAGCGTTCCCTTTCCAGTTATGTTATTGTGTTATACATCTATGCCTAAATTAGTGTTAAATTTTAATATATTAAAATGTGTCATCATTGCCTAGAATGTTATGTATCCCATTTGAGCCCCTGTGTTTCGCACAACCTAGCCTAATTAAAAAAAAAAATAAAACACATGAGTACACAGCTTTGTTTAATAATTAATGCTTAAATTTACACTTTATAAAATGATTGTAAACATAAAATGATGAAATGTCTGGGTGTTCCAGATTCCCCGGTAGATGGAAAGACGTCATTTAAATTAAATGATTGCAACAATTTTTAAATGGTATTTATTTGATTAGTTACATAATTCACTATGCATTTACTCTGTTTAAAGAAGCTAAAAAAGGTAGAGGCTAAACACAAATTTCAGAAAAAAAGATCCAAAAACGCTAAAATGGCCACACTGTTTGATAACCTTAGGGTAATCTCTTACGTTTTAAGCACTCTTTTAGTAACAGCACGAACCACGAATCATTTTTTGACAATAACAACACGTGCGAACAAGAAACGTCAAACTGAAATTCTACTAACTTGGAGGAGTAGCGCGACATTGTGCTTGAACTAAATTATTTAAATACTCCAAGTTTTAAACGAAAATAAGTCCATAAATCTAAAAGGATTGCCTTTGGTGCCAAAGGCGATGGTTTGCATGCAACAAGGTAAAAAGCAGAACACCCACAGCTTCAAAACCGATTCACCAAACAACTTTTCCGAGTCTTCTGAAAGTAGAGTTAAACTCGTATCACCACCACACTGTAATTTGAGCCAAGATATGGATTTTGATGGCGATTTTGATCGCCTCCAGCTGCAGCATTTGGCTGGTGGTAATATTGTCCAATATCCACCGCTCTATGAACCGAGAGGAGAGTGAGTAACCTGGTACCTTATCACTCAGGATAACACTAACATCGGAATGTTTTTATGCGTTGTAGATTTTTATTCATCATTAGTGACTGCATTATTCAGATATACTCAACTGTAACTGGAGAAATATCTCGGCAACTTACTGGCGCCACCTCCAAAATAATTTCCATGGAACTTGAGTTAAAGCATGAAGAGGTGTTGGTAGCTTGTACGACCGCTGGTGAGATCCTCCGCTGGAACTGGAAGACATCAAGCAATGTAACGAGTACCGTACCAATGCACATTCGGGATGCTCAAGTGTTGACATTCAACCTTATCAATTTCTATGGCGACTCGAATACAGCTTGTGCTTTTGTGACGGCTAAGATATCGCGCTTGCCAATACAGTGGTTCATGGTGGACACTACTAGAGGAACGCGACTACATGTTCAGTCGAACTTAAGACTGACGTAAGTTTACTGTATATCAATTCTAATGGAAGAAAACAATTTAATCTATTTAAATTAGGCATTCAAAACCACTAGTCGCTGTGGATACAAAGAATTTCAACAATATTGTCATTGCACAAGGTTCCTATGTATACTTTTTAGACTATGAGACTTTGTATTGTACACGGTGAGTTCGAAAGCAAATTATGATAGCGAATTAGTTGAAAGCTGACTGAGTTGGAATTAAAAAATAATCAGCAAACGGAGAACAAAAGTATTTATAATTTTTATTTGTCTAGTTTTGTTAATGCCAACCAAACGCCAATAACCGTAGTGCGTTTGCATCCTGCTGAAGAAATTGCAGCCACAGGCGATGAGAGAGGTCGTATATTATTGTGGCGTGGGTTTAAGGACAAACCGAATGTGTGCACGGTGAGCTGATGATTAAATCGGATTTTCCGTTCTTATTTATGCCTATACAATTTATATGTGACATATTCTCATCCGCAGTCTTTGTATCACTGGCATCACACCGCTGTAACCAGTATAGCCTTCTCCGCTTCTGGCAGTAGTTTCTATAGTAGTGGTTTGGAATCGGTTTTAGTAAAGTGGAACCTAGCCAATCCTAGGATGCAGAGTTTTGTGCCTCGCATGTCCAGCATTATTTTGCACATTGCAGTGAGCGGTGCCGGTAACTCGCAGGTAGCAGTGTGCACTGCTGACAATGGTGTGCAGATTATGGATGGCCAGAGCCGTGTCAAATGTACACTGCAAGAGTTTACATACATCATAGATGACAAGACAGGCAAATCGAAATTTCCAGTTGGCTTGCGTTTGGATCCGCGCACTAATACATTGGTGCTTAACGGGCGCATGGGACACTTGCAGTTCTATTCAGTGTATACAAAAAGTTTGCTATATAATGTAAGATTTTAAAAGGAATTGCAGGAATATTTTAATAGTCACATTTTAAATAAACGAACGATAACGCGAACATACCGAAGCAGAGTCACGAAGAATCACTTCGATCGTTTATTGAAAATCTGGCTCTAAGTAAATGGTGATAACTAACTAACTAATCTATGCAGATGGATATCGTAGCACAAAATACACACTCAGTAGAAAGTGGAAAAATTCTGTACAATATTCGAGTCTCGAAAGCAGCATTTAATATTGACTGGATGGCGACTGGTGAAGTTTACAACGATGAGGAACATTTGCCGGAGTTACGATTGAAATTTTGGAAATATGATAAAGAAAAACAGAGGTAAACAATATAAAACTTTGGTTTTGGAAAGTTTCAAATCGTGGGAAAACAAATCTGAAAAACTGATTGAAACTCTTCTTGTTACTAAAACTGATACGTTTCTTAAACCTTTTTTAACATTTCCCTATTAAATTTGCCCAGTTATACTTTGAACACCAACATTGAATTGCCTCATGAAGGCGGCTTTAGAGCTATCGAATTTTCGAATGACTATCAAGTGGACAACCTGTTGTGCGCAACGGTGGGCGACGATAACATAATTAAAATATGGTCGCTTGATGAAACGGATAACATTTACAAAAAAGGCAAAGTTTGGTATTGCATCGGTCAGACGAGCTACAAATCTTTGCCCATTCAATCGATATCCTTCTCACAGGATGGCTCCCTTCTGGCAGCCGGTTTCGGCAACACTTTATGCATTTACACGGCCGATACTCTGAAGCTTAAAGCGGCACTCTCTGGCAGCCCCGGTATAGATGGTTGTATACCGAAAGCGCAGATACGTATTCCCAAGCAAACAGAGAAAGGGTCAAACAATGGAGGAAAACAAGAGTCTGACGAAAAACTGGAGAAAATCATGCAATTATTTACCAATCTATTAGATAATAAAGATGAGACTATTATAAAGGAATTGCGTAAATCTTTAGACGGCTCGAACAAGCAGAACGAGAACGAGAAAAAGAAAAAGAAAAAGAAGAATGCATTAAAGCCATTACAAGAGCTCGACGATAAGCTGAAGGAACAGATTTACAATAAAATAATGAAAACGAATGAACTGAATTTGTTTCAAAAAGTGTTGATCTTTCAGAAACTTAAGATCTCCTGCCAAGTGCATCCACAGTGGCAACAAACAGTTGCCAAATATTTGCGCGACACCGTTGATGAGGCGAGTCAACGAGAGCGATACGCGAGGTTGGATGAGCAGCTGAATCGAGTAAATATGCGCGACCGTTTTAAAGCCAAATATCGATTGTATCGCTATGCAACACGGAAACGTATCTACGATGATGAGATCTCACGACATTTAGTTCCAATATTGAGTGTAATGAATTTGAATGAGGTCAGTAAGCAGCCGAAGAGTTTAACAAATGGAAAACACTGCAACACACCGAAACGGGCAAAAGTTGAGGATACCGACGCTGTTCACACAATACCAACGTCGTCCAATTCCACTAGGAAACTCCTGCTGCCCGCAATCTACTCGGCCGATATCAGTCATGTGCAATTTGCTGCTGGCGAGTACGCACACTTAGTAAGTAGAAATTATTATGAATGTAGTTTATTTAATTAAATATTTAATGTACTCTGTGGTTTTAAGGTGATCGTTTGTTACAAATATCGTGTACTTATCTGGAATCTACTGACGTTACGCTTACAATCTGTTTTGAAACTAACGGTGGAACACTTGACATTGGATCCGTTGACAAATTTAATTGCAGCGTTTACAAAATATAATGAGCGTAAGTTGTAATGCAATGACTATAAATATATATAGATATAATCAGAAGAATAAAAATGCAATCATAACTGACGACATTCTTCTCTCTTTCTTCCTGTCTCCTTTATAGTGCATATTTTTCAACCGAATGTTCCGCTGCCCATTTATCAACGTCGTAATTTACCCAAAATTCATGCCGCCATTTGGTTGGCCCGAGGTCGTCCCAAACAACGTTCTATTAACCTTGATTGGCAGGCGCAATCGAAGTTGTATTTCTTAACTGAAAATCAAGTATGTATGCACACTTAATGAACAAATTTAATGTTTATTAATATTATCTTAAATGATCTTAGGAAATCATGTACCTCGGATCTCCAGAGGATCCTTCCTGTGATGCTCCACCTCCGATAGCACTTAAAAGAGATAGTAATATTTCAGATATCCATTATTCAACTTTTGGAACTTTTGCTGCTAAACAAATTAATGAGACACAAACAAAAACGCGACAGAATGGACCTATAGTTTTTGGTCGGTCAAAAAAATCTGCTATAAAATCGGTAAGTTTTATTTAAAATCATATTCATTTAACACTTCAATTTAAGTATTGCACAATAACAAAATTACTAAACAACAGTTATATAGAAATCATTTAATCTAAAACTGAAAAACTTTAAAGAATCCTTGCAAAAATAGACAAAACCTCATTGCAGATAGTTAATTTCCATGAATCTCAAAGACGATTTCGGCTTATTTTCTATAAATTCACGAATTTTTTCGAATATTATCTTGAGTTCATCATCTTCCAGCGAATTTCGACCTTCTTTGAAACTGAATTCGTGTGTTTCAGTAGTTATTTTCGCAAGTTTAAAACAATACTTCATATTGGCTCTTTGCTTAGTGCCCATTTTTCGACTGATAACTCCGCATCTAATTGGATCGATGGGATTAGAATTTACCTGTAGAATCCTCTTTACTCTGAGACACACCTTGTAAGACTGATTATTTTTGGTATCATGGTAGATATCATTCAATCTATCATTTGATCCTTTTGGTCATTGAACACCGATTGTTTTTTTGCAATATTAAAAATATATGTTCAAAAGGATTATTTTAAGGTCACAACAAATATAGAGCATTGATAGAGAGCTGCAAAAGAAGTTCTTCAGATTCGAATCGAACCTTTGTCGGGCTCTTCTGGGAGTATATTGTACTAAGAATCCCCTAAAACACAATCCTTACAGATCATTTAATAACATTGAATAATTTTATGAAATTATGATGTATTTATTTACTCGTATCTATGAAGTACAATTGATTTGTCTTAAAATAATTATTAATTAAGTTTCTCTGGAAATTTAAAACCAGGAAACCATTTAAAATCTTTTAATAACTACGTAGTATTTAGCAGGGTTTTCTTGTGTAGATTGAAGATAGTTACAACTTATTTTAAATGTAAAATTAATAAAATAATTAAATGCTTAGTTAAGGTTTACGCTTAATATTAGAAAAGAAATTGTATTTCCATTTGTACTTTCTCTCTCTTCCTCCCTGAGTTTGCACATTAATTATTCGTAAATTCTTCGTAGACTATTTTATTGCATTCATCTTCCTAGGCTTTTTTATTGTGAGGTGATCGTATATGGCATCGGCGCATCAGTTTTGGGCTCAATTTGAAATAACGTAAACAATGATACTGTGGAATCTCTTGCATTTCCTTTGGTGGCTATTGAAATTGAAAACAAAAAGAGAACACATTTTAAAAACCTTATTTGATAATCACTCATATTTGTTAGAAATAACTTAAAAGTTAGATGCTTATAGTGAGCTTATGTATGTACATGTTTGAACAAATTTTATCAATAACCTTTCACTGCATCAATTCAACTTAGAGTTTTAAAATTGAAGTTACTTTAAATGATGTGATGATGTTTTAACACATTTTAAACTTACTTCTTGTACAAGTGGCCCAGCAGCGATTGATTCCGTCATCACCAGCAGAACGAATGAAAGGGCGATTAGAATAGTGAACAATTTGGGAAACATTTTTGTACAGATTGGAAAAAACAGACACCTAATCGACTTTTTATTACTCCCAATTCTGTTGATAGGTCGGTCTTCCGGTATAATTTTTGTTTTTGCAAAAGGTTAAAAGGAACTGCTTGTTGTGTTTGTCCTCTTTTTCTTCAATAATTATTTAATAAATGTTCTTGTTTCCTTGATTAATTACTTTTTATTTTTTATTTATATTAATTATTAAAATCACAAATTTTTTGTTTAAGTAATTTGAACGTTTGCACTTCCTGCTGCTCTTGCTACAGCTTCTTCGACTTTCGATTCCGAATTGTTTGCGTGTTAAACGAACTCACATCATTTTATATGATTTTCCTCTCATTTCAATCTGCTGCAGATAAAGCAACAAATAATTGCTGCCGGCTTTTCAGCCGGTAAGTCTATCTGCTTGCCTGCCCTGTCGTTTTGTTATCGTGGTTCTGACGCTGTTCCTGTCTCTGTCGCCGCCTCTGTCGCTGTCGATATTGAAGATGCTGCTGCTTCTGTTTCTGGTTGTTTTTATTATTTGCTCTGATTGTTGTTGTTGTTTCGAGTGTAATGCATCCATTATTGGGAAGTGTTCTGGTGTTTTCTTTGCGTAGTTTTTAAGTTTGTCGCGCATGTAAAATTTAATTTTAATACATAATGCAACAAGATTGTAATTTTAGGTTAGTCGAAAAAGAATAATTAAAATTTTAAGAAATGATCGCTTTTACTCTGTACTAAAATCTAAAAATACTAAAAATCAACTGAAGAGATTTCGTGTGGTTGTTTTTCTTTATTTCGTTGTTTTGTTCATATGTACATATGTATGTATGAAATGATGTTCAATTTTCTTGTTCTTGTTGTTTGTTTTTTTTTATTTCTTAAATTAATCACTTTTAATTACATAGTTTAATTGAGTAACTCACACGCTTTGTTTACAACAGTTTTGTAAACAGCAAATCATGTAATTTTTGAATGAGTGTAATTTTATTAGTAATTTTATTTTTGTTGTTGTTTTTGTGGTTGATCTATATATGAGTCAATCTATGTACTGTAGAAACAACACATACACACACAGTCTATACACATGTATGTATATAGAGAGCACTAGATTTCCCTAAAGAAATGTTTTCATTTCATTTTCTGGTTCCATCCAGTTTGCATTCTCTTTAAAAATGTCAAAAAACAAGTTGTTTTCGTTTGATTTAGAAACTAAAATTGAAAAACAGAAACAAAATTAAAAGCAAAGAAAGATTATAAAATACATGAAAGCACTCAACTAAGTGAAGTGTATATTAAAAGAAGAAGAAGCAGAAATATTTAAATACATACTGTAATATATACACTACAATCTTTATTATATTAACCGTTGCTTCTAATGAAATACTCCAACACATGAACTCATCCACTTCCAATGAATGAATTTCAAGATTTATTCGATTGTATGAATTGACTTTTTGACTCAATTTGTTTATAAATACTAAAGAATTCCATTAGAGTTGCTTTTGCAAGTATTAGTTCATCATATAAACGAATTCCCTCGGAGTTATCTCGGTAAATGGTTCATATAATCGAACCACACCTTGTAATCGATGTCATGGTGAATTATTAGTATCATTCTATTTATTCCGACTATAAATTAGTACTTTTGGAAGCAAAAGAAGCATGTTTAATATCTTTTTAATTTCGAAAAACAAAAATAGAACGAAAAACACAAATTATCTCCCTGCAAATGAGCTGGAATATGAACCTTAGATATGACAAATAACTTTGTTTGGTTAAATCAAAAAATACTTAAAAAAAGCGTAGAGGTTTCCAGAATTTTAAAAGATCTGCTTTAATTATGATTTACGATATAAAGTAGTTTGTGTTAAATTATATTTTGTCACTTAACACTCACGTAAATTGAAAACTGTTTGTAGATATCATTAATCCCCTTCTTAATGAGGTCCTTATTGACGTAAATACGTCCATAATTTAATTTAATTCTACTTTTTAGTGATAAACAACTGCGACAATGAAAAAACCTAGATAAAAATCCACCAACAAACAACTAAAGAAGGCCAAACAATTTTCTTAAAACTTAAATGAGTTTTTTGCTTTATTATCTCTAAGATTTTATTAAGTTTCGGTCCTTTTCTTTGTTTTCTTTGTTTTCTTTAAGATTTTATCAAGTTTCGGTTCTTTTCTTTGTTTTCTTTAAGATTTTATCAAGTTTTGATTCTGTTTTTTTTTGTTTTCTCTAAGATTTTTTCAAGTTTCGGTTTTTTTCCACAAACCACTAAAATGATTTCTGATTCAAATGATTCCTTACCATATGTTTTTTTTAATTTGCAAGAAACTCCGTATTTTTGATATCATAATAAATTTCATTATGTAGTTAATAGTAATCCTTTCTTTTTACAAACATATCTAAAAACATGTCGTCTACAAGGTATTTTTTACAAGTTGATTACATTCATAGCATTTTTACACATTTTATCTGTTCTTCTTTAAATAATTATATTGTTTTTTCGATATCGTCCAATCAATGCAATTCTTATCTCGATGTTAAACTAAATATTTAGCACTATATATTCTTTTATGATAATTTCTGAGATATTTTCTTAGATGCTAACTGAATCATATTTTAATTATTACATTAAGACAACAACAACAATGCAGTGTAGTTCTTGTGTAACTTGTGCCTCCTCTCTCTTCCACGTCTATTTGCAGTTAATTGAGATGTCCACCCACACGATGCCGCCTCTTAGTTTGGTGTGTTGTGAATTCATGAAATCTCTGGTCAGACCTGCGGATTGCACGGCGAAAAAAGTGAATCACTCATCAAGTCAGCCCAACAACGCTGTGAACGGTGACGATGTCATCATGAATGGCCACCACACAAAAAAACACAAACAACCATCCGACGACAATGACGATGAACCTGATGATGATGATAGCGAGGACGATGAGGAAAAAGTGACGGCAGATTCGGCTGCGTCGGCGGCGACGTCTCAGTCTCAGTACCAGACGAATAAACTGCGCAAAGAGCTGCTCACGAAAGAACAAGAAATCAGTCGGAAAGAACGAGTGAAACTCGAGAACTTGCAATCGGAAGCTCAAATCACGGAAGCGCATTTGAGACGCGTTGCTGAGCAAACCTTCGATTTAGAAATTTAGCAGCTCTGCTCTTTTATTTGCTAATTTAGTTAATGTAATGTTCAGACTTATTTCCAGTATATATATATATATATATATATATATGAATATATATATGTATTTAAATAAAGTAAATTTTGTTGATTACTAAAACTTTTATTTATGTATATTGTAAAAAGAAATATTATGAAAGATGGAGCAAGATTATGAAAGATGGAAGAAGTTTATAAAAAAAAGGAAGGAAAATTGTAATTTATGTTAAACTGAAATGAACTTTGACTTTAGTTTAGTTCTTAATGCTAATGACTGTTTTCAGTTTTATTTTAACACAATTTTAAATTTTACAACCTTTTTTTTTTAAGATTTACTGATACTGCAAGATAGAGAAATTTATGCGAAAATATTGTATTTTGATAATTAAATAAAATATTATAAAATAATCAATTAATAAAAGTTTACTGTATGGTTTAAGTGAAAATATTACAAATATTACATGTGAATTATTTACAGATATACAATTTATACATCGAAACAATATACATCCGATCTCCTGGGTTTATTAATTTATGATCCACCTTTTTGAGAATTAAGGTGACTCTGCAATAATCGAGAGTGTGGTGTATTTAACACCATTCTGCCCGGATTTTTAGACGAACAGCTGCTGCCTTCGTCTGGGTATCAGGCCGGCATGGGCGAGTACATTGTAGATCTCGGAGCGTGGTATTTTCTCAGCCTGACGTTCGAATACCTACAAAAAAACCGAGCAAATTCGAGAATAATCGAAATCATTTCGAGAGTGTTGAAAGCATAGAAAAAATAATGTTACATGTTACTCGTGTATATTACTTAGTCCCATGTTATGTGTATATTGTATATATGTATTGTATATAGTATATATGATCAATTCCTTACCGGTTCTTCACCAGGCCCGAACCAACTGGATTTGGCCAACGCTTCCCGGACTCGTGGAGTCTTATAGAATGGATTCTTCAATTCATTGGGCAGCATCTGTTCGTAGGCATCGTTTTCAATGACGGCGATGTGTTGGACGCGGTGCTGAGGACGCGACAAGCAGCTGACAATCAGTTGTGAAAATAGCACAACAGCAACAACGACAGCAGCAGGTGACGGTTTAAGTGACCTATTAAATGTAGCGAAATTGAGTCATTTATTATCCTATATAATTTATCCTTTGTAGTCCTTAATGAAATTATATTAAAATGTCTAAAAAAATTAAAAATTCTAGAATTGATTAGCATTTTTTGGCAATTATATCATCATTTATAAACATATTTAATGGAAAGCAGATCTCGCGATTCTTTTGTTTTCTATGCTCAAGGATTTCTATCTTTTAATGAACGTTGTTTTTGAGAAAAATAATTCATCAATTTCTTAGTTTTGTTTATTGCTTGGTTTATTTGTTGTTGTAATGTTGTTTGTTGTTGTTGTAATTTGTTTCTATGCTTGGGGTCAGTGACTAAGGAGAGAAAGAGACAAGTTGATCAGCAAGCAAGAATTCTATCAACCTTCGTTTTAACGGTGAAGGTGTGTGTGAGAGAGATAGAGAGAGGGGGAAGATTGAGTGTTGAATAATGTAATACAAATTGTATTATACAATTAAAATTCATAACGTGTACAGCAACAACTACACACAACTGAAAGAGTACACCAACAAGATAACCGATTGGTCCGTAATTTGGTATTGTTTAATATCGTAGTTGTTGTTGCTTTTATTTGTTATATAAAAATGGTCGTAAGAAAAGTCGGTACAGCAGTTTATGTTGAATTACATGGCACACTACTAATAATCATCACACCCATAATAACAGTAACAATAACATGCCATCAACAAGGTGTCACACAAGAGTGTAAACAACCTGAAATCATTTCAACAATTTATCTATTTTACTTCCTACTTTTTTAAAGTTGATCCATTGAATTTATAGAGATAAGAAAATATTGTATCAACTTTCATTGCAAAACAAAAAACACAAACCCAATTAAACTTGTAGTAATAAAAACAGTACATAGCAATATTTTTAGACATCTCGTACCTTTTTTTTAAGTTTTATTTGAGGTTTTACTTTCTAGTCTAGTTTTTTCCGTAATCGTAGCTTTTAAGGAAAAATCATGCGTAGCATCTGAACGAAAACTTCCTGGTTTTGGGATACAAAAAAGTTAAAGCAACTAAAAAAAAAAGAAAAACCAACAACGAACAACCAACGAGCCAACAAAAACGAAGTAACAAAAACGAAGCAACAAAAACTAAGCAAAAAAAAAACGAAGCAACAAAAACGAAGTAAAAAAAAACGAAGGAAACAAATTCCATTACGCACTTGTTTGCATGGTTTGTGTGTGTGTGTGTGTGTGTCACGCGAATAGGTGGAACGAACATGATTTTAATTTTAATGGGAAGCCCCGTGCAAAAAAAGGTGAGGGGAACGGAGAGAAGTTGGTTCGTTAGAGGGGAGAAATGATTTTTTTTAAACACTAAATGCTGCATCTGAATGGACTACAATAGCTGTGTATATTTCGATTAAATGAATCATTTATTGCAACGATTAGCTGGTTCATATAAATGAAAAGTTCATACATTTAAACGTTGTTGTGAAAAAGTCATTCGATTTTAATTTAAATATCGGAAAATTTTCTACCTCTGTTCAGTTTTTGGATTGCATAATCGTGCAGTCTTTGAAGTTGCACTTTTTTGGCTCCTTTCTTTTTTAATTTTCTTTTCATTCATCGTTCGTTTCTTCTGTAAGATTTGAATGCAAGGTTTTTATTATGCAAGTTAATTTTTTTGTTCAGTTTTTTCTTGTACAGCAACCAACCAACCAAGAAACATCGCGTTGATTGGGAGCAATGAAACTAATGTTGTTGTTGTTGTTGATAATTTTTGTACGTTGGTGAATGTTGTTGAAAAGTAATTGTGTCAACTTGACTTGGAGCGTGTTTATGAAGGATATAAGCAAAAAAAGTAGTACTGGGTCAACTGCAATGACCTTGGAATGTGTTAAGATGTGCATTCACATCGTCATTCACATTACATGGGATGTAATGAAAATAAAAATAACAATAATAATATCAACAATGACGACACTAAACTTGCACTTTCTTCGTGGTATGTTTGTATGTACTACACTCATCTCAGTGAGGTACTACTTACTCACCACACCACTTCAGAGTTCCTTAAGAAGGTACTCCGCGCATTACAAGCGAAGAAAAAAACGCGTAAACAATCGCTTTGGAATTGCGATCAAGGTTAACGATGTGAAGAAGACATTTCAGAGAAGACGTACACGTAAAAAGTACAAGAATAACAACAACAACAACACCCACTACCCAACGTAATAACAGCAAAAGCACGAACGACATTTTATTAGTATTCATGTAGGAATTCAATGCAATAGTAATCGGGAAGAGGAAAGAAGTAAAGACGAATTATATTTATACATATCTAGATATACTCATATACGGTATATACTCGTATATTACTTTTGCTTTCCTTCGTTTTATTTTGACAACACTTGAAATGCAGTGTTCCGTAAAAGTTCAACCAAATGATGAAATGTTGAAAACAAATCAACCTGTCTTTTTTTAGTATGTATTCGTTTTCTTTTCAAAATTATATCCAGCTGACTTGGAGATTCAATTAAAAAGTAATAATTTTTCTGTTGTTTTTGAAGGGCAATTAATTTGCTAATATATCGTGCCGTGTGCATGACTACCATTTCGAGGTCAACACCAAAACCAAAAACAAATCAAAAAGACATGGTTGCCATATCATACCGTTTCGTAAAATGATGCAATCTTTAATAAGAGAAAATAGAAAAAAATATGAAATTATTTCTTACGTATAAAAAGAAATACAATAAAAACGAGTACATCATCAAAACTGTTACAATAAACTTCACACTGTATTTTATCGTATATTCACTAGATGATGAAATTAAACATGATTGATGTCTTGACGCTGTTTATATTGTACTATTATTATTATTATTATTATTATTTTTATTAATAATTAGCTTCACTTTGGGAAGTTTTGAAACTTCTTTAAGATTTTTGTACCGCAGGAATTCAATGATTTAAAAAAGGTGTTTTAAACAACACCTCAACGATATACTAATTGATAATATATTGCATACTTTTAGGTGATATTATTAAAGTATTCTAAAGCCACAGATGCTATTCAAGTGATTCTACAGATTAGATTAGATAAATATTATAATATAAATATAAAGTAAATTAATAAACTGAAAAATTAAAATGTAAAATAAATAATAATACCAATTTTTAAAAATTTCAACTTCCAACAAACAATAACAATAAAAAATTAACTGTAAATTAGCCTATAAACCCGCTCCTGCAATGAAGGAGATACTCATAATGGGCGTGGTGGTCATTCTTACGGCTACCACTCGAATTCAAAACCAAATCTAATCACTACTGATTTATCTTAAATTTAAAATCACCAAATTATTAGTTTATGGAATTTTTGGTGGTTAATAATTATTATTATATTTTTAAATATATTATTATTAATCATAATAAATACTTCGTTGCTTTGAGGTTATTTCTTATTTTTTTACCAAAATCCTTTTTTTATTTTGAAATCTATTCTATATTCAGTTATTTAAAAATTCATTTTAGTTTATATCTTTTCTATTATTATTATTAATTTATGTGTATTTATTATGATTGGATATATTATTATAGATATATTATGGTTGTATACGATAAACTCGTAAATAGCGTTTATTTAAATTAATTTCCTTCATTTAAGTGTACTAAAAATTTCAATATTTTAGTTTCTATTATAATTTTTTAATTTATTTACTTTCATTTTCAATTTATTGTGGTTTCCAAAACTTTCGAATTTATTTATTTGTATTGAATTTATCCTTATTAATATATTCACAAATTTGCTGTACTCCTTTACACTAAAAAAAAGAAAAACAACCCTATTTGAAGGGTTTTTATTTGTTTCTTGATTTTGGGTTTTTTTCTTCAAGAGTACTGGAAAAAGAATCTTAAACACTTATTTTAAACTCACATTTTGTTTTAAATATACAATATTTTTAAGAGAATTTAAACACTTTTAAGATGTTTATTATAAACAATCTGTAATTTATTTTATTATCTGTATTTGCGTTGTGTTCAAATGTTTTATTGTGTTTAGGATGTTTTTACTGCAGGTGAATAAAAGGTTGTCACTTCAGTATTGTTGTTGCGGTCGTTAGTGAGATTTACAACGCTTAACTGTGACTTTTATTTTGACTGTGATTTTTATTTTGACTGTGATTTTTGTTTCTTCTGCTATATGCGTAGTTTAATTGAAACCAGCCAATTGTAAACTGATGTTGGTCGTCTGGTCGACCGTCTACTTGGCTGTCCATCGCTGGCCAACTGCGCCAAGTTGATCAGCCAGCAAGCAGCAAGCGGAAGACGACGACAGGTAGCAGTGAATGAAAAGAAAAAAAAGAGGAGGATGGAGAGAAATGTTGAAAGCAATAACAATAAATAAAACAATAAAAAAACACCATATTATGGTGGAAAGGTTTGACTGCATTACTGGCCATAGCTCACATCACTAACACTTCATAGGAAGGAGTGCGGAGGGGGAGGACAAAATGGGGGGATGCCAATGGATTAATTATTTGACAAACAAATTAGTTGGATTTTTTTAAAAGAAATAACAAACGCAGAGAATCAAAAAACAAAAGAAACAAGGAACCAAAATTTATAATAAATAAAAATAATACATAAAAACGCTGAATAATGAAAATAAAAAAAAGCATAGAGCAAAAAGAAGAGAAAAGGGAAGAAAAAGAAGAAGGATCCAGTTTTCCTCTATTAATATTAGAAAATATTAGAATTAATACATTAGAATAATATATTCATTTAAATAAATTACATCCATCCATTTGAATTAAATATTATACCATAATATTATGTTTTTCTATATAATAATATATATTGTCTTTATTTTATTATTTATTTCAATTTTTTTCGGTGTAGATCTTAAATGTAATTTTGTTGTTTATTTTGAGGTTATTCTATCCTCAACTCGTCGTTAATCTCATGAGTTGTGGTTGAATTGTATTTCAAAAAAGATTCATAAAATAAGCGACGCGTCGCTGATAAAAATATTATTATCTAGTATCTAGTAAATTTAAATAAATTAATAAATATTGCAACCATGTAAGTAAATAAAAGAATCAGGTAAGTAATTTTTATAAAAAGTCGTTGGGTTTCTGTTTGGCGGGTATTTAATCTCATCAACTGAATGTCTGCGGAATGCAATACAATATCAACGTGATTTTTCTTAAACGCCATTCAAAATAAAAACAAAAAAATGGTCACCATTCTTAATTTAAGTTCACGTGATATTCGGGGACTTTGCGAGCGCTACTTGGCGGAGGATCTGCTGCGAGGTCATCACAAGGATCCGTTGCAAGACAACCTCGAAGATCAATTGGACGTTCAGCTGGATCATCAACTGGAAAATCAATTGTCACCTCAGTCATTTATTCATTCCAACGTTGAAATGGATCAAGAGTTGCAACAAAAGAAATTATCATTTACTGTATTGCACTGCAAAGTGAAACCCATGTCCGCTGCACCGGCCGGATTTTTGGGACTTCATCTGTTTCTGCGCGTGGAAATACAACGCCACGGAAGGCTTGAACACCTCCACTTCTTCATCAAATCAGCGCCTATCGATGTAGCGTCCCGCGTGAAATACTTGGAAGAATTCGGTGTATTTAGAAAAGAGATCATCGTCTACAGTGAAGTGCTGCCTTGCCTCCAGAAAATCTCTGCTCCTGTGGCTCCTAAATGTTACTACACGGACAATAATCTCCTGGTATTTGAGAATTTGACTCATCAAGATTTCAGAATGGCTGCCGGGCGAGATGGCCTACTCAATTACGAGCATCTGAACAGTGCACTCAAGACATTGGCGTCCATGCATGCTGCATCCATAGTGACCGAAGTGCGTCATGGTAAAAAGCTATCGGAACTTTTTCCCGAAGCGGTGGCTGAGAATGCGTATCCCAGTGGAGTGAGTGCCGATCATGTACGCATAAAGAACTTCAACAATGCCAATCGTGTGCTCTGTGAGATCGTGAGAAGGCTGCCAAAATACAAAAACAATTTCGATTATATCACAGAGCAGCTTCCGCGCTGCATGCAGGCGATATTCAAGTTGTCACGACCTTCTTTAAAATACCAGAACTTCTTCTTGCACGGCGATCTGTGGGCCAACAATATAATGTTTCGCTATGGCAATTCCGGCGAAGTGCCGATCGAATGTCGTTTAGTGGATTTCCAACTGGCACGCTATGCACCCGCCATGTTGGACGTGATCACTGTGTTGACAATTCCGACCAGCCGAGCCTTCCGTGAGCGTTACTTAGTGGAGTTGCTGTGTAACTATTATAGTTTCCTGAGCGAGTTCTTGCGCCGTGAGCAACTGGAAATCGAGGATTTTATGCCGAAGCAGCAATTCTTCGCCTCGGTCGGGGAGTTTAGAGTAGCTGGTCTCATTGAGAGCTGCCTATTCTCACATCTGACTGCTTTGCCTCCATCGTTGACTACGGAGCTAACCGCGTCAACAGATGGCTTCAACGATTTCTTCGATCACAAACGCACGGAAATCTGCATGGAAGCATTCAGAACGGATGAATTATATCGCGAAAGAATGGCAGATATGATTGAAGATTTGGTTGATAATTTTGTGCTTAAGTAGATATTTTATTGCTTATTAAATTTTCATATGTCTGAAATAATATTTATATGATTAACTAATGTTTAAATTTGTATATTTTTGACACCTTAATGATTTCCTTTGAACTTACTAACGGTTGTCGGGGTTGCCAAGCATACGTTTTATGCGATGTTTGTTGCAGGTTTGTTTACACAGCCACAAAAATCACAAACGATTTCTTTATAAACGATAACTTCAATTAGCAAATAAATATATCACATGCATATATAATGTAATTTATTAATTAATTTAACAAATTGTTTAATTTCTTCGTAATATTTCATAGTTTTGTAACCTTTTTGGCGGTTTTTCTTATTAATATTGAGTTCTTAATAGTAAATGAGTGCTGTTACTTTATACAAATTAAAAGGAATGTTTATTTAAGTTTAAACTATTAAATATCGTAAAAACAATTTCAACAGAAAATTGTTATTGTTTAATTTAGGTAAGGTAGACCTGTAGACAGTTTCATGTATGAGACGAACAACAAAGTAAAATTTAGAAATCCACAAATGAATGCAAAGTGCGCAGTCGACTATCGTCCGCTAATTAGACGGCAGATGCACCCGGGTTGAAAAGAAAATTAAGAACATTTGGCACGAGTCCAGCAAGAGAATAGTGAACTAGTTGTTTTTAGTGTACTCATCGTCATCATCACAAAGAAGTCGGTGCAAATGTCAGCGGAGACAAAAAAT
Source organism: Myopa testacea (assembly GCA_949629155.1). Taxonomy (NCBI): domain Eukaryota; kingdom Metazoa; phylum Arthropoda; class Insecta; order Diptera; family Conopidae; genus Myopa; species Myopa testacea. The sequence goes on from OX451347.1 coordinate 51,079,528, forward strand.
CAGACTAAATTGGCAACTCTTATATCGCGTTCGGAATGCGAATTTATATGGGTCAAGCTACACGAAGGCTGTGATAGAAAACCTCTGCTGGGTGATTTTATAATGCAGCCGGAATTAAATAGTATCGGGTTTTTGGGTCAATATTTTCAGCTGATTTTATTTCCTTTTCAGGATGATAATCGAGAAGAAGTTTGTATTTTTGAACGAGATGACTGAAGAAAACATATTCTGTAACATACTTTTAGGTTTGGTTTTTTTCTAACACTTATTCTCTTTTAGAATGTTGATAGTGTTGTGAAAACGAAAGCTCAACGTCTTTTCGTTAAAACTTTACCATACTCAAATTCCGAGTTGTGTGAATATGTTCAGCAGAAAGGAATTTTGAAGAAAGAATTGAAGCTGTATGCAACATTGTTAAAAGAACTAAAGAAATACTGTAAGTCTTCAAAAGAATATTCATTCAAATTTATTACAAAAGTTCTAATTTATTTGATTTTTCTTTGATCCATTTAATTTATTTCTAATTTATGTACGTAGCTAACAAAATATGGTGTGGTCAATGTTACTACATACGTGATGACCTTCTTGTTATGCAGCATTTGAGTGAAATTGGTTATGAACCGAGTCGTTCGAAGACCGGACACTTTAAGTCTATAGAAGTCAAACACTTACTTCAGTGTCTGGCCTCGATGCATGTCAGCAGCATAGCATATGAAGTCAATACCGGGATTAACATAGGTGAAGCCTTTAAAGAGATGTTACAGGAAATAACAGTTTCTCCTACGGAGTCTTACTTTACCACAGGTCTAAAAGTAAGCATGACTGATCAATAAAAATTCAGAATTATGTAACCAAGTACATTTATTATATGTAGGTGATTACGGAAGTAATTAAACAGCATCCACTATATCAGGATATCGAAGAACAGTACTATATTAAAAATAAGCTGGCGCAAAATTTGGAAGACGTTTATGATATGGTTAATCCATCTAATATTTATAGAAATGTTTTCTGTCACAGAGATCCATGGGCTGGTAATATTTTTTTCAACCAGAGAATTTATCAATCAGGAGATCAGTCAACAGACCGGTCGATAGATCAGCCAACAGATAAGTCAAGAGATCAGCCAACAGATAAGTCAAGAGATCAGCAAACAGATAAGTCAAGAGATCAGCTAACAGATCAGTTATCCAATCAACACACAGACCAGCCAGTAGACCAAACAGCGAATCTGTTACCGGCTTTGCTAATGGATTTTCAGACTTGTCGTTATTGTCCGGCAACTATTGATGTCATATTTGCCTTATACATGAATTTGAGTATCACTGAGAGAAGAGAGAAAGAAACCGAATATCTCAGCTGGTATTACAAATGCTTTGCGGCAGAGCTGAATGCGCTGAATATAAGAGCTGAGGCACAAATGAGCTGGTTGCAGTTTACAACATCGTATCAGCAATTTAAACTGTTTGGAAGCCTATACAAAGCCATCGCTACCACTCTACTAAATGTACCGAATGGTTATCTGAGCAGCATTAAGCTCCAAGCGCCAGAGAAATACTACAGATACATGTACGTTGATCGCACCAGCGATGTTCTGATGTTGATGAAAGAAAACGACGATTTCAGAATGCAACTGAATGAGTGTGTGGCTGATGTGATGACAGTGCTCGGCTCTGCTCATTGCTGAATGAGTGGGTGGCTTTGGTTGGGTAGGTCGGATTAGGAAGAGTGCCTTCAATTAAGTAGTGTAGTGTAGTGTAGTGAATTTGTCTATATACTGAGATGTGTGTGCATTTTTGTTCAAATGTCCGTAAATAAAACGTAGTGTTGTATTGAAATACTGAAAACAATGTGCTTATCTTATCAGCGCTCACAGCAGGAAGATTGGAAAAACGGCGCTCAGAGTCGAGCACTGATTTATTTTAATCTATTATATTATCTTCGCCTTGGAGGTGGTCGTTGTTATTTCCATAACAGCGCTCAGCTAACGTCATCGCCTTTACTGCGTTTGCAAGTTTAAAGTTTCACTAAACATACGTACGTACGTATGTATGTACAAATCTGTTTCTAAAATGACAGATGACATCACGATTATACGTCACAGCAGTGATAATCTTATCACACGCACAGAATGCGACCAGATATTACACAATATTTTGGACTCATCTGGAGAATGTGTCAAACTCTTGGAGTTCTCCATCCAGCCGGAGTTGGCTACCATTGGTTATCTAGGTGAATATTTTCACCTACATCTGAGCTATGAAAAAGTATGTCGTATATATGAAATATGATTGCGATGAAATGTGTTTTATATTCTAATCACTATATTACAGGATAAAAGGGTCCAGCAGACACGCTTGTTTGTGAAAACGTTGCCTTATCAGAACCCTGACATGACTGTTTCTATGAAAAGATCGGGCATTTTGAAGAAGGAAGCTACTTTGTATCAAACACTGCTGAATGAGTTGAGAAAAATCTGTAGGTAGTCGTTAGTATGAAGAGTCATGATTATACTGACAGGATGTATAATTTATTTATTTAAATGTCCTTTTTTGAAGCTAAAACCATCTGGTGTGCTCAGTGTTATCTCGGCAGATCAGATCTCTTTGTCATGCAGAACATAGTAGATCTGGGATACGAACCGCTTCATGAAGCTGCAGGCTACTTGAATGAAGGTCAAATGAGAGCTGTACTAAAGGGACTGGCCACAATGCATGCCTGCAGCATAGCTTACGAAGTTCGAAACGACGTAGTGATCGGTGAACAGTTGAAACATGCGCTCTACGAAGTCACCATATCACCTTCAGTAGCCTGGTACACAGCAGGAATTCGGGTACCTATTTCGAAATCAAAGTCTGTCATAATTTGTTGTTCCGCTTTGTTCAACTCTTTCAGGCCGTGTTAGCTGTTGCCTTGAAACATCCTCTCTATCAGTCTGCCGAGGATCAACTTTTCATACGTGAGGAACTGAGCAATCACTTGGATTGCGTCTACGACATGGTAGATCCCTCTACCAAATACCGTAACGTGTTCTGTCATCGCGATCCTTGGGGCGGTAACGTTTTCTTTAGCCGACTGCATCCTGCAGATACCGCGGCTGTGTTCGTTGACTTCCAGCTTTGTCGCTATTGTCCGCCAGCTATAGATGTCCTTTTCGCAGTCTATTTGAATATACCGCCGAGAGACCGGCCACGCTATGAAGCGTCGCTCTATCGTTGGTATTACGACTGTTTTGCCCTCGAAATGGAAGAGCTCGACTTGCAAGCCGATGACTATATGAGTTGTACTCAGTTTGCCGAATCACTGACTGACTTGAAACTCTTTGGTGCCCTCTATAACTGTATAGCGGCTACTATTTTGCGCGTTCCCAGTGATTATCTGAAAAAATTGAAAGAGAATCATCCGCAAGAATTTCACCGCTATACAAATGTTGATCGTACCGAAAAAGTTTTGGAACTGATACGCCGCAACGGTGAATTTCGGGAGTATATGTTCGACTGTATTGAGGACATGATGAAGATTGTGTATACAAAAAAGGTGAATTCTGTAAATTCCAAAATAAGGTTTTAAATTTTCAAATGAAAAGAAATATATCTATTTCTATTTCTATCTAACATAAATCTATGAATCTATTTATGTTGGCTTGATTCAAGGTACCGAAAAAGTCGTTAAAATTAAAGTCGTTATATTGAAAAAATAGATAAATTTGTAAGCCCGAAAATCATCTAATAAAATCAGTAAAAATAGAATCCGTCTGACTTCAAATTTCAGATTTTATTCATCTTTTTATCTATGTATGTATGTGCATGAGTATATTGTTTTTATTCAACTTGAATTTCTTCCCGCAGCAGTAAATAATCCAAAAGTTCCTCGATCGGGGCTAATATAGAATCCTTGTAGTTTATATCCACAGACATAACGCGTTGGAAAAGCTCCTCACGTTCGCAGTTCATATAGTAATCAAACCGTTCCGCTTCTTCAGCACGCATTTTGTTCGCCCATCCTGTGGGTAATTTAAATAACGGTTCACAAATGGCTATTAAAATCAACACCGCCAATCGGACACGTTTGCAATCATCTAAAAACTCTTCCCTGGTTATTAAATCTTCTGGCAAATTATTAGATTTTAATGCATCCTGAAATGCTTTATAATAATAATTTAGGTAATCATTAAGAATGCGATCACGTTGATCCTTATTTGTTGTAACATAAACGAAGAAGAGTACATCGATTCCTGGTGGACTGTAACGTGTCAGTTGAAAGTCGACGATTCGACAGTCAATAGGTTGGCCAATACTATTGTATTTATAGAATATATTTCGATCCCAGGTATCGCGATGGCAGAGCACATTTCGCATTTCCGTGGATGGTGCGGTAAGTTTTTCGGCATCACACAGAATTTCGAAAAGTTTTTCACGAATAAAGTTTTGAGCATTCGGACTTTTATATTTGGGATGTTGTTTAGCTAGGAAAATAATGCTCTAAAAGAAGGTAGAATGATTTTCAAATGTTTCAGAGTATAAAATATCCTTAGCTAACATTGATTCCTGTGGTGTACCACTCATTCCTTATAGTCAACTGAATTTCGAAAAGGAAGACGTTAAACTTCTCACCAATATTGAACTTCTCATCCTGTTCCCAGGAAATACTGGCAGCATGTAAATGCGCCAAATGACGTAACATCAGCTCATGATGTTGCTGGCTATAAGCTTCTCCAACAGCTACATGACGAAGACTTCCGCCTTGTGTTGAATCGACGAGATCCTCCAACACAATGAGATCATCTCTTGTAAAATAACACTTTGGATAAAGTTTGGTAGAAACTAAAAAGTTTTCACAAGTAGAAAATAAATAATTGAAAATAATAAGGAATAATAAAAAATGGTTCATTAGTTAAATATCTCAATCGAATGTAGTAAAATCTTACCATATCTCTGTATATTTGGTAGGATATGTCTATAAATGTTGGCCTCTTTTATGAAGAATCCTTTGCGTTCACATTCTTTTTTATGATACTCATTTGAAATCGGTACTGTTTTAACAAAATAGCGCAAGAATTTTATACCCTTTTCACTTCTCTATGGCAAGCGATAAAAAAGTAATCTTAATATTATACAACAATCTTATCATTAAATCGCATACCTTATCTTCTATGCAAATATTTAACTTATAATATTCTCCCATAAAACCCAACAGTTCTTTGGAGCCTCGTTCTATTTTGTAATTAACTAAATTAATTACAATATTTTCTGAATATTCAAGTGAATTGCGAACTATTTGTGAACATTCTTTGGGATTTAGTATCCGAGAAGTTATACTGTTTCCGTAGTCATTCTAATACTAAATTATACACAATGTTCACACTATATTCATAACATTGCAGCGTATCGGCCCGTTATACTTATTTGAATAGCATCCGAATGAATGGGATAGGATTATCATGGTTATAATTGTTACGAAATACAGTACGCCCTCGCTAGTCCGTACATATAAGTTTCGTCCGCATTCGGAACTCTGGAATTTCCGGATAATATACTTGTTGTTTTTAATATTTTATTACACGTTAAATGATTACTTACCGACGAATCCAAATTTCAATGTGCGAATCGAATTGAATTGAAGATCTAGTCCGCACTAGAACATCAAACAACTCTTATATTTGTTAAATTCTAAAAGTAAATAACATCCAGACGAAAAGTTATCACTAACTTCATCTATATCAATATCTACATCAGACTAGAACTTTAAAAAAGCAAAAATAACAGTGACCTAAAACGCTGTCGTCCAAAAGCTCGTTATAAAACATAAATACTCATATCATAGAAAAGCAAAACTGAAGCGTAAAATAATTAATTCATGCTATTTACCATATATTGTCAAAGAAAACGGTTTGAAATTTGAATTTATAATTAATAAATAAAGAACTAAATTCTTTGAAATAAATCTTCAGTGGCAACGCTTTTGTTGAAGGTGCTATTTGCCTGTCATGATGACATGAGCAAATATGTAAATTTGTTGTTTTTAGTTGTTATTAGATAAGGAATAAATGCGGTTATAATTTAATTCATTGTTGTGCTGAAAGAAGATCGGATGGTTTCAGTGTTCTTAACAATAGGTTTGATTCTTACTTAAAGCAAAGAAAGCGAAATTATGTTTAATCCAGAGACATACGGCCTTGAACCAGACTTTCGTCTGACCAACTTTTCAACTTTGCGCGGATGAGGTTGTAAGATCCCCCAGGATACTCTTAACAAGTATTTAGAGGGAACAGATATAATAAAAACAATTGATAGGGATATGACTAAGCAACAACAAGGAAATGAATTGGATAATTATATAGGTACTTCGCTGCTAGAAATTTCAATTGTACTACGATTTAACCTCACTTTCTGTTTTATAGGCAGCGGTATGGATTGTGCCGTCATTCCGCTGTCACGTCACAAGGAATACTCGCTAGTACAGACTGTAGACTTCTTTTACCCGCTCGTTGATGATCCGCATATGATGGGAAAAATTGCGTTGGCTAATGTGGTGAGCGACGTTTACGCGGTCGGCGTTACAGTGTTCGATAAGTTGCAGATGTTGATAAGCGCGCCGACCGAGCTTAGCGAGAAACAACGCGATATCGTTGTGCCCATGATAATCGATGGTTTTCGCGAAGCAGCCAAGTTAGCCGGCATACGTGTGAGCGTGCAGAATATTGCTCTGAATCCTTGGTGTATCATTGGTGGCATTGCCACGTCGGTATGCCAACAACAGGAGATCATCATGTAGGTGCTCTTGCTTGCAGGTGTTTTTTTCCATTAGATTATCTGAAAAAAGGCGTGATAAGAGATAGAGATATGATAGTTTTTTTCATTTCTCAATACTCTTTATTTTACAGGCCTTCAAATGCCAAAGAAGGTGACCTGATTGTGCTTACCAAGCCGATTGGTACACATTTGGCCACGAATGCTTTCATTTGGATGCAGGAACAGAATGATAAATATAAACAACTAGCAGAAAAGTTCACACAAGAAGATATCGAAAAAACCTACCAAATAGCACTTGGCTCAATGTGTTATCTTAACAAAAATGGTAAACATCTACAAAAGACATTCAATAATCTAGTTTAATTAATGTTTCTATATTTTATGGTACTACTTAAGCTGCTTTGCTTATGCACAAATATTCTGCTCACGCGGCCACCGATGTTACTGGATTTGGGTTGCTAGGACATGCCAAGAATCTCGCAGAATTTCAACGCAACGCACTACATTTCGAAATCCACACACTGCCAATCATGCAAAATGTTCTAGAATATGGCAGAATTCTAGGTCAAGACACAAAATTACGTGCAGGCAAAGCTGTGGAAACTTCTGGAGGGTTGTTGATTTGTCTGCCACCTGAAAATGCTTCTGCGTTTTGTGCTGAATTCGCATCTGTGACCGATGGAGCACAAGCAGCATGGATCATTGGACGTGTGCTGAAAGCGGAGAAACGTGATGCCAGTCTGGTTGAGTCACCCATGTTTATTGAAGTCGAATTATAGTCGAGTAGCGAGACATGTAGCTTTTAGGTAATTTTCTTTAAGCATTAACAGCGATTACCATAAACGAGATTCCAACGTATGACGAATCTTTCGTAAAGGTTGACAAAATCGGGAAAGATTCTGATGTTTTTATTTGGATTGAAATTTGAGGAATTGCTTGTTCTACTTAAAGCAAACGAATAAAAGCAGCATTAGAGCACATTTATATATAATTATTTTAGATTTAGAATTTTAAATCAATTGTAACAAATTCAATTGTAACAAAACAAAACTGTTAATTTTGATACTACTGAAAATCTCAAAATCCATATGAGCATCTTTTATATGGCTTTTATTCAACATAATTTCATAAAACTTCCTATTAATATTGAATCTAATACAATAATGTCATTTGAAAGAGTACAAAGAATTCTCATTGCAATTGAAATTGACTGGAGAATTGCCTCAATTCATTCATTGTTTGTATGCATGTGAAAAACATTAAAATTGTTTTAACCACAATTTGATTTTTGCTTTCAAGCATAGGCTATGATTTTGTATAACTAACTTGTTTTTGTATAAATACACATACATATGTTTTGCGTCGAGATATATTATGCTAAATATTGAGGCAACTTTAAGCAGTAGATTGGAATGAGTGGCTTTGCTACTTTTTTGGACTTATTCACATTTCACATGTGGCTGTCATGTTGCATCAAATGGAAGGCGTCAATCGATCAATCAGTCCAACAATCACTATCCACGTTATCGTCGTCATCCTCAAAATCCTGTACATTAAAGTCCTCATTGAACAGGTCGCCCTCTGAGGACTCCGAGTGTCATCTGTGCGTTCCAGTGAGACGCGTTGGTATGGTTACAATGCTTTTGGGTGGCCGCGGCATTCGTATTGTTGTCGTCTTCGCCGAAACGCTCGGGATAAGAGGCTCACTAATTGTGGTGGTTTGATTAAGAAAATTGCAGCACCACTGATCGCATCGTAAAAGTAGAATAATTCCAGCGAGAAGCCAAAATATGATGGCCGGCCAGGAGTAGGTGGCGCAAGCGAAGAAGAGCACAACATTTAAAGCAAGTGATGGACAACAGATTAATGGTGAGACGTTAATCACGCTGCCAGTGTACTGAGGAATAAAAGACATCAAGATGCCGATGATGAACACCCCTAAAATTTATAAAAATTATTATCACAAAATGATAATGTAGAAGTTTGTAATTTTATTAGTTGTTGTTGCTGTGTGAATACTAACCAAAGCAGCCAGTAAAAATAGCTGGTGGCCATTGCATCAACATGCCAGACACCGTTAAAGCAATACCCAAGCCCAGAACAAAGATGGCAAAGATAGTTACTCGCCACGAGGTTATTGATGGCACGCGAACTGAGCGCTCCATGGGTCCAGCGGTGGTGACCTGCAGCAACAAATCGAGGTAATTGAACAAGCCATTTACTTATTTATTTAAGATTAAAACTAAGTAGATTGCTTCATACGAACACACAAGAAAAGGATAACAAAATAAGCGTTGCGAAATGCTTCATGCTGTAGATATAAAGATTTGCCAAAACTTAGATGAAGCGGTTATATTATTTATATTATATCGCTTTAATGTACGGCGAGGAACATTAAGATGCATGTTGGTTAACAAATATGGACTATCACTAACACCATACAGTATGTTCAGAATCAAAATAGCGTTTAACATTAATCGACGATTAACAAGTGATGGTAAGTTTATCAGCTTTAGCCGAGACTTAGATTTAGCCGAGTAAGAATTGTTTTTGAACTGATTCAGTCTCAGTAATTTAACAGCTATAGTTTGGGCTCCAGACAGGCGAGCCATAATCCAATATTGGCCTAACAAGTGAGGTATAAGAATAACTTGGCAATATAAGGACCATTAAATTCTGTAGCACATCGCTTCATAAACGAAGGCGCTGTTCGGTCTTCTACATATGAGGGTATGACTATGAAAGCGTAATTTTCGATCAAGAACTGATCCAAGATTAGCTACAGTTTCAACCGGATCCAATTTCCATCCGCCAGTAGTGTAATTAAAGAAAAAAGGACTTCATATTTGACCAGTTGTATACCTTAATTTTCTGACGATATTCATCCACAATGGCGTCGATATCCGTAGAGGTATCTGAATCAGAATTTTCCAATTTCTCAGGATATTCAAAGTCGGATGGCTGTAAAAGAGAAACATTTAAAGGAATAAAAAACATACAAAATATTTTCTTTTTTCTTTCCTACCGGCGCTTCTCCATCCGACATGATGGTTGATTCTACATCACGTTGTTCTCGCTGTGGACATGGCGATGACGGCTCACCGAGCAGTAGCCATTCCTTTTCCACTTCCTGATTATTTGATTTTGATTTCGCTTTTTGCTTCTTCAAAGCCGTCGACTGTTTGGGCAGATTTAGATTCCACAAGCTACGTTTACGACTTGTCGTCGAACTGCTCTTGATCATTGGCGCTGTAGAGAGACGACTATATGACAGCGAAGAATCAGAAACTTAAATTGAAAAGAGATTAGATTTGTTTTATATAAGAAAAGCAACCATAATTTCCCATCTACGGGGAAAACTTACTACTTTGCTGTATATATTTGGGCCTGAAAGGCGTGTAGAGCAGATAGAAGGCTCTAAAGAAACCCGCAGTAAGATGACTCGCTGCAAGCATGTAGCTAAGATGTTGTAGGGGACAAGCAAATGCTAACATGGCACATAGACTGCCTGTATCAAATAAAAAAGAAATAAATGAATTCAAGTTAATAGTTAATTAATTCAAGAAGCTCCACCAATAAGCTTTAATTGTTCAACTAATATACGAGTATATGTATATAACCTCCAATAAACACAGCCAGCACTGGATTTCCACTGTCTGAACTCTCGTAACTGATTTGCTTGGACAGCACCTTCCATTCGGCGGTAGAGAATCGCACAATGATGCCGTACAGCTCGGGGAAGAGCTCAAGAAATGCTCCCGAACAGGTGAGCATTAGAAGGCACGCGGCGGCAGGTACAAGTTTGTGGAAGTTGTTCTCCTCGAGAATTGTAAACAACGGAACCGCAATGTAATCGTGTTGTTGGGGACTGGAGGCAATGTATAAAGGAATACTCAGTGAAAATCGATTAAGTTCAATATAGATGTACGTGTGCGTGTGCACTTACTTGTAGTGCACTATTGTGGAGAGACAAATCGATGCTAGTAGAAGGGAAACGGATGCTAAAAGGGTCAAAATGAGGCCGGAAAAACGAAGCAATCCTACGTTGCGTTTTGCGGGAAAATCGCTGGGGAAGCAGAAGGTTAAAAGAGCAGCTGTGGTGAGAAACTACAAAGAAAGCAAAGAAAGCATACATTTATTAAATGAATTCGTGATGAGTCACTGAATTGTTTTATGACACTGAAATCTGGTGAGGAATTGTTTCCAGTTGCAAAAGGGTTGCATGTCATCCTATAATTACGTCGGTTGTGGATTATTGACACTTTAGCGTAATGTTTTTATTATTATTCTTGTACAGGTATCATTATTTCTTCAAGTACCACAATACTTGCATCATATTTTGCATTGCTTTGCTTTTTCATTTAGAATGATTTCTGTTATATTTTCTTTCATTTACGCGTTTAATTTCCTTCTTTTTTTACAAATACTTACGCTTTTGAAGCCGTTTGGAAGAAAGTAATCCTTTTGCCATTCTGTTGTATCACCGGTCCACCAACCAACGGCGCTGAGGACAGCGCTTAGACCCAACATGCCCAAGGACATGATAAAGCTAAAAGCTTTAGTATGCTGCAAGAGAATGTGCATAAATTTAACGAATCTCTACTGTAACAAGATGGACCCACCTCCAGGCCCAGCATAAACATTGCGGTCACAAGAAACACCACCGCAACCCCCAACACATCTGGCCAAGGCTCGTTCGCCGGCGCATTGCGGCCTAAAAGGATATCATTTTGCATACAGCATTAATTATTTTATAAAATATAAACGATAACATTTGTTATTTATAAATATTAATTTTTATCAGTTTTATGCGAGGCCGAAAAACGGCGTTTTTTAAACTGCCTAAAAGTATGCACCACGGATTCGCCCGCGCATTTCGGCCTAAAAGTAATCCGGCCACAGAAATGGAATATCTTTCCATAGACACACGTTCTGTGCATAAAAATAAAGTTTATAGTTGCACTTACCTAAGATTAGTATGCGCGCCAAACCACCCGACATGGCATCCAGACAGGAGCTCAACGTACGCGCCAAGCAGGCACAAGCAGCCAAAACGGCCATCGTATCCATCCAGGTGGCCAGAAAGAGACAGGTGAAGTCGAATTTGTTGCTGGCACGAATGTAAGGGATCTGCAGTGAGCGTAGTTGGCTTTTGTAGCTGGCTGTTGAGTTTTTTGCGTGAAAGAGCGACATCAGAAATGTAATAAAAATTAGAAAAAAGCAAGAAATATAAAATGCAAAACAAAATCACCTGCAATTAGGCCATAAATTGTGGCCAACAGGGTGGCAAACACTGTCGTTGGACCGGAGGTTTCATTGTATATCGCTAAATAAACCAAAATAGTTGAGCCGAAGGCCAAACGGCCGCCACTGCCATTGCACAGGGTATCGAAGAAACTATGAACAAATGCAAAAGAGAGAAAGAACGTACATAAATGAGAGAGTGTGACAAAAAGAGAGAGAAATATATGACATTTATTGGGGCTTAAAAAACGAAAAATGAAGGAAAACCACGAGCCACAACAAACGAAAGGAAGCAATCAACAAAATAAAATATCAGCAAGAAGGTGTAGAAGAAGAACTTTAAAAGAGGGGAGGGAAAACAGTTTAAATTTAGAATGTAGGACGAAAAAAAGAACAATGTTGCAAATCATGTTGAAAATCGCATTAATCTAGAAATCTGTGTGTAAAACGTTGAACTTATTTGCACACGCGATCCTACACGTTCATCAACAGACACACACGCATACATTCACACACACACATATACAATCATGCCCTTTCTCTATTAACATCTCCCACTCCATCTACCCCGCCATTTCATCAACGCTATGACATTTTATCGACAGCAGGGACTTCCATGCGATGGCACAGTTTTTAAGTGGCACCAAAGGTCTGTGTTGCCCCTTGGGTACAACAAAAACAATAACATTAGAGTGTATTTTCCCCCCATCAGTTTTATACTCTATCCTCACCGTTGACTAACTCTCTGCTCTCGTATTCATACTGTTGTTGTTTTTCTTTTAAATCACTCAGTCACAAAAAAAACTGACGCCATTCATTTGTTGTGCGATACAAGCGACAGACAGTCAGGACGTGAATCCTTTGGCCCCGATGAATGTTTAGAAAATCAAAGAAAGAAGAGTCAAATAGAAAACACTGCTCCCTCCCAACTGATTTGCTTATTATTATTACAATAGTTGTTGTTGTCGGTCGGTGTCGGTGTTGTTATCATGCTAGTTTAATGATGATCTTTCATCTTTGCGGCTGTTAATTAGATACGCTTTAATTTCTCGTCTTTAATGAATGCAAATGAAGTAAACAGCAATTTTTTTTTCGGATTGAATAACAGCAGAATGATAGCAAAAGAAGAAACGACCGAGTTACTCAGTATAACGGAAAAATAAGTACACTAATTAATTGATTGATGTTATTGAATGTGAAAGAAGAAGAAGAAGAAGACGAAAAACATTAGGTGTCCAATCTCTCTATCTCTCTCTATCATGTTTTCTTTTTATTACAAATTAAACCGGCGTAAATTTAATAGCATTGTTTTGGTTTAATTAAGAAATTGATTTCAGAACAGTTTTCTTTAAATTTATCACCAAACAAATTCTCACACTCTCACTCTCTTTCACTTTCTCTCCCCCTATCTTTCTCCCTCACCCTGTTAACCCTTCTCCGGCTAATTTATGGCCTTCTATATCCCTCTCTTTCATTCTTTCACTTTCGCTGGCTCGAAGTCAATCAATATTTGAATATTGACGAGATTGGCAAATACAAATGCTGACAACCAAAGACTTAAGTGTTGTTCGATTTGTAGAATGTAGAACTTGAGATCGACTTAAAAATAACAACAGTAAGAACATGAAGAAAAGAAGAACAAGACGACAAAAAAGAGCTCTCTAGAGATTTACATGCACACATATGTACATCCATGCATATATGAATAACGGTACTTAAGTTTGCACAAGTGCACAAGGATTTTGATGAAGGCACGAATGATTGAGTGAATGAGTACTTGAAGACATGCAACGAAGTGTGAATGTCGTGTCATGAAGATGAGCTATCGAAGGAAATAAAAAAGTAGAATCGATGTAGATTTCAATTCATGCTCAGAGTAACTCTTTTAAAATCATGATTGAAGTAACATTTTAAAAAATAATAAAAACGATATTAAAGCACCTCTTAAAATGTGCATTAAAACACCTCTTAAATATTATGATTTTAAGTGGTCACGATTTCTTAATCAAAAGCGAGATTTTTAATATCATGATTATCTAAAAAATGTATGCAGTCCCTAAAAACTGCTTCTGCTAACGAATCACTCTCTCGCGTGCAAAGTTTGATTAAATATTAACGACAAAAAATTAAATGTGTCCTCAGGTTTACAAAAATGTATACATTTAGATATAAATGTGTCCATATTTAGAAACAATATGTGCCCAAACAACAGTTGCTGAGAGTACAGAAAACCACACACACACATAAAATAATGCGTTAGAATGAATAACTAACGAGACCTCAAAAGGATGGAAGAGCCTTGTTTGAAAAGAGAGAGAGAGAGAGAGAGAGAGAGAGGGAAGGGAAAAGTGAGAGAGAGGTGGGGAATAACAAAAGAAATTAAGTTAAGAGCACACACGCAAACACTCACGCTGAAACTCGGGTATAAAATACTCGGACTTCCCTTCTTTCGCCTTCCTTCCGCTCGTCAACCAGCCGTAAAAACAAAAAAAATGCTGACTTGCAATTTAAAAGCATGCACTCTAATTTTTTCAAACGTTTTGCAAATTGTTTGCATTTAATACACTATGAAGAGATTACAGAAAACAAAATTACAGAAAATCTAAAAAACACCAGAAGACTAATAATAATAATTAATGACACTTGAAAGTTTAGCAGTCGAAGCTGACAGAAAAAATGAATGAGTGAATCACAAGGCAGAAAGCATGAATCAAAAATCAATTTATTGATTGAATGAAGCTATGCTCCATGAATAATTAAATAGCTAATAATTGGGACTTTATGCCAATAACAAGTAGGAGAAGAAAGGAATATAGAATAAATTTAAGTAGAAGAATATTCAAATGATTCGATGATCATTTAATAAACTAGCGAATTTAATGTAAGTGATTTAATGCAAGTTATATTAGAGTGTCATAATATAATATTTATTGATATTTTATTTTATTTTTTTTTTATTTTTCTTTTTTTTCTGTTGCTTACCCTGTGTTTGTCATGTTGAAATTATTAGCTGGGCGGGTGGGACTTCGCAGGGGGTTAAAATCTGGCGATGTTCCAAAAATTGATTATGAGAGATTTAATTTAACTAAATTCGTTTGATTTTCCTCCGTTTTTTTTAGTGATTACATTTTTAAAATGTTATTTTTTTGCAAAGTGCCTAAAAGTAGACAATTAATTTTATTGGGAGCACAATTTGAATTGGTTCAGAATTTTCACAATCAAAAAATAAAATAAATAAATAATTAATTTAACTAATTAACTCATTAATTTAACTATAATTAACTGCAGTGAGGAATTTATTCCATTTGATTGATTGCATTCGATTTATTTGAATATGAAAAATGATTGTAAAATCCCGGAATTTGTTTCTATTTTTGCAACCTACGCGTAATCATCAACCTGAACTTCACGCCGCTCCCCGCACCGTTGCACTTTGTTAACACTGTTTTTCTCAATTGTTTAACCCACGCACACGCACGTCGTTCGTCCTCGATTCCGTTACTCTGCTGCAATATCGCACGATAGACTGGTTGACTTGTGAATAGACTGGCCGACTTTTCACCAGCTGCACTCTCCGCAGTCGTCAAGCTTTTCACCCCGTTTTTGTACGTTTCTATTTTGGCCAACAATTAACAGCTGTTCGAGTTGAGTCCTGCGCAGTGGCATCCATCGCTGTGGCACGTAAAAAGCGCAAACTGCTTGCTCGAAATACCCTGCAAAAAATGCTCAAATTGTTTACCTTGCAATTTCTGTTGTATGCATGACATTCTGTACGTCTCTCCGTCTGTTTGTTTGTCAGTACGTGTGTCTTGCCGTCTGCCTGTCAACCGGTGAAGCACTTCATCTTAATTAACTCTTCACGATTGCAGCGCAGTAGCAGCTGCTTCAATGGAACCTCTTGACTGAGAGGAAGCAGAGTAGAGCAGCGCAGCGTCATTTGTTGGCTGTTTTTTCTTGAGTACGATTTCCACGGGAAAAAGCACAGCTGAGTACGGAAAACTCTCAAACAAATAGAACAAACTTTTACACCATTTAGAGAATTCACAACAATTCAAAGAGCAAAACTTAAAAGTTTTACGGAACAAGTAGAAATTATTAACGAATGACAAAAAAGCTTCCACAGCATAAAAATAAATATTCTTTAAAGTTTGTTTAATAGCTACATTGTTTGGTCTTTAAATTTTCTAGAACTTTTCGTAAAAGTTTGTAAAAAAAAAGAAACCATAAGCTTTTAATAATAAGCAAATTAATTGAAATCCCTGAAATTATTATATTAAAAATTCTTCTATTAAAATTGTTTTTAAATTTATGTTATTTTTTAGTTTCTGTTAATTTTTTGTTAAAGTTACTTTAATATTGTTTTTGTTAGTGTACCAAAAAAGATTTCATGGTAATCTGAGTGTTGTTAAGTTCAGTTGAAGCCTTCAAATTAGAGAGGCCGATAGTAAAATCCGGCAAAATTGTTTCTTTCAGTTGTACTTCCTGCATAATAAACCGTGGAATGGAATTTGGGAGTAATGAGAGTGATAAACATACAAATGTTAGGTGGGCCATCGGCTGGTTTCTTTTTGAATTAAATAATTCAGTTAAAAATAATTAAATTAATTGAAAAACTAATTTAAATTAAATTAAAAAATTCCAAAAGCAACCTGCTGAGGGCCCAACATTTTTTTATATACCGATTCAAGGACGTATTTTTTCAAAAGTTCAACTTTAAACTGAAAATTAGTAGCTTTTGTCTGGTAGTTCGTCAGAATTAAAGCATTCAACCGCTTTATAACTCATGATTTCGTTGGTGATAATTTTAATCATAATAAATAAATAAATTCTCTTGCCTTATTCTGAATTTTATTGCACATTTACGCTGATTTGTATCTGTTTTTTTTAAACTCTTTACTTTATTTGGCTTTATTTATTTTATTTAGCTTTATTTAGTTTATTTCTACTTTATTTTATCTTCTGTTTAGGAAGTACATGTAGTTAGCTTTTGATTAATGTGCTCGATGTTGTGTGAGTAAAATATTAACATGAAGTTTTTTGCCACAAATACGATTGGTAAAAAAATCACCCAAAAAAGTTTGTTTTATTATGCATTCCGATTAGCAAGCGAGTTCTTGAGTTAATATTTAATAATCGAGTCGAGTCGAGTCGAATGGATTCTGACAGAAGGTCATCATCATCATCATGATCAGATTCATCGTAATCATCGATAAGTTTAAATTACTTTTTAGCAGTCATTCTTAAAAGAATTTGAAAAAAATACAAACAAAAATAAGAAACAATAAATAAATGAAACCATGAGAGAGGGGAGGGGGAAGGACAACACAAAAGTAACACAAAAGTATTAGAAATAAAGAATAGAAGTGAAAAAACACACAAACGAAAAAAGGAGGAGGAACAAACGAATAAAAATGAAAAGAAAGACATGAATTAATAAAAATCTTAGTTAACACAAGAATAAAACTATAATAAACAATAAATATTAAATAAATAACAGAGTGTCTTATCGAGTGTTTACTGTACTGTCACCTGTCAACCCTTGAAGCAACTTTTAACCTTTTTTGAATCGAAGAAACCAGCGCGCATGTCGTCGAAATGTCAAATTAGCAGTGGATAAAATTTATTCCAAAAATAATGACAGGTCTTGAGAGACGTTTTTTGGGTTTTCGGTTTTTGTGTGTGCTTGGAATACGGAAATATTTTTCAATCGCTTGAAAATTAATAACGTCGACTTTATTGAAGGTTTCATAATCATTATAATCAACATCATCATCGTCGTAGTATAAGCAAAGGAAGTAAAAAATCAACGTGTTTTATTTATTCAACGGTGGGGTCATTAAACGCGTATTTTGAAATGATATTTAATAAGAATTTAATAAAATGCAGTAATAAAGACGACTTGAATTGTATTTAATAATTTTTCTTTACCGACTTTTGGTCAATCTAATTAAAGAAACCAGATAAACAAGATACAAATTCAGAAAAATTGTCCTCTCGAAAAAATATACAAACGTGATTAATATTAGAATCACATCGAATTAAATACATGATGATGATGTAAAGAAAGAGATGCTTATCGAGAATCAAGAAATCACACAAGGAGACAAATCACATCAAAAAGTCACGCTTTGACGGTGAAATCCTTGTAAATTTTTGACGGATAACGGGGAATACACTTGGCAGCTCTGGCGCTGATATACGATCGTTTCGTTGTTAGACTCTTCGTACTTCGCCGCGTTCGCCATTGTTTCAGCTGCTGCAGAGCAACTACTGTGTTTGTTGCCGCAGTTGTTGTTGTTGTAGTTTAGTTGCGAGTTCTACTGTTATTTTTTGCACATTGTTCTCTCGTGAAAATAGGTATTTATTAACAATGGAAAGAATTAAACACAGAAATCAACATTTCACTTGTATGCGAAAAAAAAAGTTCAAATCATTTTAAGAAAATCCATCAAAACTAGCAAAAAGCAACAACAAAAATGCATGTTTTCCTAACAATTCAACGGAATTTAAATTTTTTTTTCTTTAACGCAATTTTACTAAGAGAAAAACAGCGCAAAAGAAATGAAAATAAAAACAAATCAAAACGATAGCCAAAGAAAGCAAACGTTACAACAAAAAAGAAAACAAAGCCGATGGAAAATCGCACAAAATTAAATAACAACAACAACAACAGAGAACCACTTTCTGAAGGTCTTCTGTGTGTCTTCAGAAAAACAACAAAAATAACAACACTAAAACCAACAACAATAAATTGTATAAAAAAGAAGTATCGTGCAGCAAGCGCTATCGATATGTCTCAGAGCCGAAATGTGGCTGAAACCAGGGACGGACAGTAAAGCCACCGTCGAGCGATGACGTCACGATTGAGAAGCTTCACTTTCAGTTAAGTTTATTATTTTGTTTCGCGGATTGAGAGCGTGGATTCGGAGAATAAAACTCGACTGAGGTTTGAGAGATGAAAAACTCAAACATTTGTATTTAAGTTGTTGTTGAAGAGAGTGAAGAGAGAAGGATAAAAACTGCATGAACATAAGCGGCAGAGAGAATTGCCATAGTTCATTGAAAGCTTAAAGTTGAGAGCTAATTAAATGATTGAGAAGAAAAAACAAACTGAAAAACCGGTGGAATACTTATAAAAAAAGCACAATGTTTTTTTTCTCCATTTGCGTTTTCTGTTTATAGCCCGATCAGACAAACGGGCCAAAAAGCAAGCACAAATCTAAAAGAAGTCATTCCGCGTTCGAACTGTTGAACATACAAGTTTTTACCGCTCACGAGAGCGGACGTCCTCTCCTCCTCCTCAATGGAATAAATTTTGAAAAAAAAAGTGATTCTGATTCTTCGACATCCTCAAATCCTCCGTTTTATGTGCTCCTTTTTTCGGGATAATTTTTCTATTTTTAAATTGAGTTTCTGGTTGACGGATTTGTGTTGGCTTCATTTGAAAAAAATCGAGAGTTGTTTATCAATCTCTTTCCTTTTCCTCGAAATTAATAAGTAAAGGATAATAAAAAGGAATAAGTGAACATTTTGAAATATTAAAAAAATATAAAGAAATTAAACATTATTTAAGTTATTAAAAAAATTACTACTATTTTTAACAATCACAAAAGTTTAAAACATTCTTTAGAATAAATCTTAAAAATTTGAATAATTTTCTAAATTATTAAAATCCCATTAATTCTAAAGATTGCAATTCAAGTATATTGAATTTTTGTGAAAAAATGGTGAACAACAACAACATTTTATCGGACATCACACACAATGCGAATGACAACGTCGCTGCTGTTGTGGCGCCGCCGTCGTCGTTGTCCGCTGATGTGTTTGACCGCAGAACCGCAGCCTGTCATCGTCAACCGTTGTCAAAATATGCAAGCCGTTGGGCATCCTTCAAAGACTTCGTCTGGTTTATTATTTGCTCCATTGGATATATAATCAAGGTGTGTATAGCGTATCCTTTGATACATTTTGTTATCAATAGTAAAAAATAAATTATAAATGTAAATAAATAAATTATAAATGTAATAAATTATATAATTTGTAAATGCATGTTTTTAAAATTTAATAACTTTTAATTTATAACTAATCAAAACACAACGAGAAGAAAGAAACACAAATGTTAATATAATAATTAATAATAATAATTAATTTATCGATGCAGTCAATTAAATTTGGGAATGAAATCAGACAAAAATGAACTTTAATGAACTCATTAATTTGAATTGCATTCATTTCAATCGAATTCCTTCAATGAGGCTTTGAAAGAGATGGCAACGTTTGAGTACTCGTGCATATCAAAAGGTTAACCAGAAGTACCGTTAGAATGTTGAATGAGAATATCTGTCAAACGCTGTTCCTTGACATATTTGTTTCTTGGCACTTTCTTTTATTTCCCATTTAAAATGATTGGAATGAAAAATTGAGGATTTTGTTTGCATTACAAAACACATTCATTAGAACAAAACAATTGTTATGTTTAACGAAGGTAACATCGCTGTGTTCGTAGAAACAAAACAACAACAACAACAACATGAGACGATGAGCTTCTACGCCGTTATTCGTGTGAAGGACGGAGGGGGGGTTCGTAGGACTTTGCGAAATCTACTGAAGTTAGTAACAAAAAAATCGACGTCGACGTTGGACGGTGGCTGCATAAACGTAGAAATGACTTTGAGTTGTGAGCAAAAAATAACTGCCTTGAAAGTATTTCATCAACTGAAAGAGATTAAAGTTGAAAATTTAACTTTTTGAAAGTGATGTAAAAAAAGACAGTAACAAAGCAAACAAAAAATTAAACAGCATCAAAATTAAATGTATACACAACATTGACCTTAAAAATTAATTTAGTAAAGCTTTATTTAAATCATTTAGTGAACATTTTATAACTAACAATGTTGAAATTTTATTTTCCACCAACAACACGAACGTTCAAGCGAATAACGGGATAGATCAGTTCATGTTTAGTTCTGTATGTTTTGTCTCTTGTTTCGTTTAATATTTTTATGCACAGTTATTTTTTTCAATTCATTGAATAAAGACGAGTTTGTGTTAAAATAGTATTAATTGCATAACACAGCAAAAATGAGACAGACTTTATATATGTATACATATACATATACACTGAATTATTTATTTTTCAAGTTCAAGTTTTTAATTTTTAAAATAAATTATAATAAAATTTTGCGAATTTTATTTTTGTTCTTTTTTTTAATATATTCATATGTTTTGTGCAATTATTTCAATTTAATTTCCTAATTCAGAGAATCATTATCATTATTGTCATTGTAAAAATGTGACTTTAAAGTTGGATCGCCTCCAAAGACGAGTAATTTTTCCGAGATCGACGTCGAAAATCGTGTCTCAGAGTTGAGAAAAACTATTAGACAGCGATGAACAATACTTTGTTTGATATGTCCATTAGTTTTGTCTTGAAATAAATGCATTTTGGAACACAAAAAAAACGGACCGAACTAATTTCTAAAACCAATATAATTTTTTGTTTCAATGACCAGTTTTTTTTTCTTCTCTGTCTCTTTACACAGCGAGACAGCAGAGAGTCTGAGAAGATTTGCACTGAAAATCTTTGAGCAATCGTTGTTGTTCGAAAGGAAACCGAAATCAAGTCTGTTTTACTGTCGTTTTGTTTGCCCGAAGAGAGACTCAAGTATTAATTTTAGTTGCTTAAGAATTTCGATGAACGTTTCGTCGTTTCGAGTTTTATGACACAAATAAAAAAATGCTATTTAAAGTGCATATTTCTTTGTTTGTGTTTTTTCATAATGTTTGCAATTCAATCAATGATTTTTAGGAGACCTCCTCTTATTTTTTAATAATTTAATTGAATACTTAAAATTCTATGAGCGCATTTCGAGTGCATCACAAAAGAGCGCAGTCGAAGGCATCTAAAATGTATGCTACGTTGGCAACGCAACCCAAAAATAGCAGCTCTTTGTTAGGGTGGCGGCTGTTGAAGGAGTGGAGGGAGGGGAGGGTGGGTCCGTATCGGGGCGTCGTCATGTCAGCCACACTTCATTGTTCAACTGAAGTGAGCAAATATTTAAACGAAGTGATGAAGTAGCAAAAAAAATTATAAGAAACATTTGAGAAACGATGAGAGCAGAAGCACCACAACAGCAACGGAAGCAGCAACAATAGAAGCAACAACAACAATAAAAACAACAATAATAATAACAACAACAACGTCAGTTGCTAATTACTATGAGCAGTCATCAGCTGCATTCTTTTAATATTTTTTTCTCGTCGTTTTTTTATTGCCATTTTAAAAATTAAGGAGCTGTTGAAATTTTTTTTTAATACTGTTTAAATAATTAAATTGTTAATCGTTTAATAAATCATTTGAATATAAAAGCTTTGTAACAATGTAAAAATATTGCGTTGTTTATCATTTCGGTGATTAAAATATGAATAATTAACGCTTTGAAAAATCAAATAAAAATAAAACACAAACAACAACAATCAAGTTTGGTATTTTTATTAATTCTCTTGACAACAATTTGTCATTTATTCTGAATTCTTAAATAAATTTAATATACATATTAATATTGTTATTATTTGTAATAATAAATTTCTAAAGTTTAATTTTTTTGTATGATTTTTTCGCGTTTTTTTTTTTATATTGTAATCATTGCAAACATTTTTTCATGTTGTTGTTTTTGTTATTGTTGTTTTTGTTGTTGTTGTTTTTGTTATTATTGTTGTTGGAAGTTTACTCAGCTCATCGTACGTTTGCACACTTTAACAAGCAGCTCACTCGATTGCTTGCTTATTCGCTCCATCGAATTGGCTAAGAAACATTAAAAGTTGAGGGCCACAATTTTTTTTTTATATTTTCTCTGTTTTTCTCTTTCGTTTTAATTCTTCTTTTTTTCTTTCATTTGGTTAACTTGTATGTTGTCAATGAATTACATGTGATACTCGAATGCGAAGAAAATTGAAAGTCATAGAAAAGAAAAAACCGAGCAAAACAACGCAATGCATGAAAGAAAGAAAAATAAAGCGCTTTTTTATAGAGTACCCAAAAAAATAAACAAATAAAATAAACATTTTTGTTTCCATTAAAATTTAAAGCTACTTAAAACTTAAAGCTATTTAAAAATTAATGCTACTTAAAAATGAAAACACTCGATAATAAAATTAAGCACACTGAAGTTAAAATTTAATTAAAACGGTGAGTAACCAAGGTAATAATTATAATAGAAAAAAAAAACAATAGAAACAATTAGAAAAGTAAAAAAAAATAATTCATATTTAAGAAAATGTGCTTCGAGTTTGTTTCTTAAGTCTTGTATTTGTATTTCCTTTGAAAGACTTAAAAATATTAACATTGATATCATTATATAGTTATATATACAAATATATAGTTATATAATTAGTTAGTTATAGATATATAGTTCTATATACAATTATACCATCTCTGGAACCTTGTGTGTATATTTAATAGCTTAAGAAATATATTAAAACTTTAAAGTAACGACTAAGAGTTCATTTTCGAAGAAAAACATTTATTTTGCTTTACCTTCAATTAACTTGAAAAATAATTAATCCAAACATTAAAGAAAAGATACATCAAAATGCAAAAAATACACAAAAATATAGAAGTTTAAAGACATAAAAGAAATAGTTAATTATAAGGTTTGCTTTTATTATCACATGAAATGATATGTTTTTAACTATGATGTAAATGTTGTGTTTTTTTATTATTTATTTTTTTAGTGCTTCATAAATTTTTTACAGAATTTAATAGGTTCTCTTTACAGTCTTTAAATAGGGTTCTCTTTGTTTTGTCGCTTTTTTCGGTGCCCAATCTTTTGTTTGCTCTAATTTTTGTACTAATTAGAAAATATTTTACTTTGTCGTTTATTTTTACTGTATTTTTTATTGCTAAATTTTGTTTTATTTCTATTTAAGTTAAGTTTTCGTTACTGATTTTTTTGTGTAATTGTTTGTTTGTTGATTTTTTGTCTAATTGTTTTTTGTAGCCACACCTGCTGAGCTTAATTGGAAAAAACTTCTAGTAGTCTATTAAAAATAAAACATTGATTTGAGTTAAGCTCATTAAATTCGAATGGCAAAAATACTTCGTTTTATTTCCATACCATTCACTGGAAGCAATTAAAATGGTTTATTATTCATCGGCGAAGTCGCGAGGTGTTTATAAACGCAACAACAATAAAGAATAATTGAATGGGCAATTTTTAAGGTGCTGCTAACAAGGTTGCACATGAAAAACTCTGATTGCATGTGGTGCACATTAAATGGAATCTACAATGCTACACGAGATACAAGTTTGAACATGCAACAAAGAATTATTATTGTAAATTTGTGAATAAATTGCATGGAATGCAAGGAATGAGATTGATTTCCGTGTGTGCAAAGAGTAAGAATAGTAAAGAAAGTAGTAAGAGGGAGAAAGAGAGAGAGAAATGGAAGAGAGAAAGAGAGGAGAAGAGAGAGAGAGAATATAATATAGAGTATAACAGAAAGAAAGAGGAATAAATATCATGTAAATATTCGTAAATATTAAATATTTATGAAATTGAAAAACTCTCACGGAAGTCATCGAAACGAATGAATGAATGAATGAAGAATGGAAGAAGAACAACAACAATAATAATAATAACAACAACAAAGATGAAGATCAAAGATTCAATTACAAGGTTCATCTAATTTATCTGTGTGATTATTTAATCAATAAATTAAAGAGTTATAATAAAATCACTCAAATCTAAAAGATTTTGAGCCCTTAAATCACACACTATTTATAATTGAAGTAAGATTAATAAAACTAATTGACTACAAGCTTAATGGAATCATTGAATTAATCATTGAATTGAAACCTGAATTAAATTGAATTAAATTGTTTAGAAAATAGAAAAATAGAATAAATTTACGTATATAACACTCAACTTATATAATTATACCCTTTTTAGATAACAAAAAAAATCACCATACAAGAGGAGCAATTAAAGAGGTAGTAATAGTAACTAAGGGAACAATAGAAAAAAAAAATAGAGACGATACTAATAAAAAGTAATTGAAACGTGAATTGAAATTTATAACCAGTTTTTAAAGGCTAAATTGTTTTGTTTACAATTAAGATTGCCACACAATTAATTATTTTAATTGTTACTCTAGTTTACATTATATAATGTATAGATAATTTATGCATTATATTAATTGTTTCCTTATTATTTTATGTATAAACTACTTATAGTAGAAGTCAAAACTATATTCAAGTCGTATAAGTATAAAGAATATTAAAATAATAATAATAGTAATAATAAGAATAATAATTGTCCACACCAAACAATGTTGTGTGGCTTTAAGTGTGTGCAGGCTCACTGCAGGTTGCATCGGTCGGCGTGAACGCACCCACCGACAACATACTTTGGTTTACGGTGCAAGGAAGTTAACATGCATCGAGATAACAATTGAAATTTTCGGTTCATCACGAACAGGCGACACATGATAGTTGACATTTCGAAATTATAATTTTTCTAGAGCATAATACAAAATGTAATATTTTTTCATTATAAAGTATTCAACTTTATACCGTATTGCAACATGTTTAATTTATGCATCCAATATTATTTTATATTCTATAATAGAAATTATTAATTACAGTTGCGAAATGAGTAAAAAGACATAAAAAAAATTCCTAACCTTTGAAACGCGTACAAAAAACCAGTTATTTTTATGTGCGAGTTTGCGTAGCTGCAGCAGCAGAGCCACCTGCGTCATGCCTTCGTCGTCGTTGCTGCTGAGTTCCAGCGAGGCGTATTTTAACGCGATTGCAGTTTAATTGACTTCAGAATATATTTTGCAACACTCTAGCTGCAGATATTACACTAAAAAAATCTGTTGAATTCTCACAAATATTGCAAATATTATATATCTTATCAATCATCAACTTTTGCTTTTCATCAACATTGTTTATACAAGTTGTCACGATGTCACGAACGAAGCCGATGAGGAAATGAACGCACTTCGACTCCTTTAACTCGTCTTCGTACTCGTGCTGTGAAATCGTTTGTGTTATTATTTTTAGTGTACAAAAAAACACATTCTTGTTGTTGCAAAAACTACACAAGAACAGCATGACAGGTGCTGACATAGAATCGTTCTATTGTTAGACTCTTCGCACATCTTTTGATCGTTTTACTCAAGGAAAAAACGAACTTTTTAATGCAATCATTCTGCAGTCGGCAAAATTTTGATGACGTCAATGTTTTAAATTCTTACCACGTTCCTTCAACTATTTAATGCAATACAGTTAATTGAAATTTAATAAATTTGTATGTTTTAATGTTGTTAGAAATATTATTTACATTTTCTATTGTTTATGAGAAAAATTCAAAAATTCATCATTCATCGATTTTCTTTGAGTGCATAAAAATTCAATACATAAATGTAAATGATGCAATTTCAATGTGCACACATATCACATTAACAATATCATGATTTAGTACAAATAAAAAAGCAAAAACAACAAAAACAAAACTATAATAATAATAATACGAAAAAAAAACGAAAATAAAAACCAAAGCAAAAGCAAAAGAGAAAAAAAACTTGTCTGACCTTCTTAAATAAAATATTAAAACAAATACAACACAAATACACAGCATACACATAAACAACAAATCGTTCACTTGCTGCTGCAAGCGGTAGCAGCAACTGCATTTAACAACAACAACCACAACAGCAAACAACTGAAACTTGCATCGCTGTTGCAGCCAATCAAACAAGCTTCGATATGAAACTGCAGCAATAACAACAACAACACCTAGAATAACGACAACAACAACGTAAACATTTGAAGCAACAAAAGCATGCATTAGAAGCAACAACAACAACAACAACAACTGAAAGCAAACACTATTCAATTTTCAAGCAAGAAGCATACAAAATAAAACAAAAACAAAACATGTTTCATGCCGGTGAGCTGCTGCTGTTCCTTCCGTCGCATTATTGTTGTTGTTGGTGTGTTGTTGTTGTTGTTGTTGTTGTTATTGTTGTTGTTGGTGGTGGTGGAGCTTTGGTTATTCTCAAGAAACACACACACACACACACACATACGGTGGCAAGCGTAAGTGGCAAAAAGAAACACGTTTGTGTCTCAATCGAAATACCAACGTTAGTTCGCTGCAGACTTTCAATTTCAGTTTCAATTACAATTTTAAATGCTATGTGTGTGTATTGTGTGTGTGTGTGTGTGTGTGTGTGTGTGTGTTTGTTGCTTTTGGTCTCTGTTTTTTTTTTATTATCTTTTCTTGCATTAGATAAAAGCACTTTTTGCCAGCCAGCCAACCCAGCAGCGTGTTTAACATTCGTCTTTAAAATGCGACGAAAAAAACTGCACACATTTTTTTATTTTCAACGAAACAACCGAAGAAAAAAATAAAAAATACCAACAAAATGGGGGGAAAAAGGATGAAATAACAAAAAAGTAACAAACAAGTAATCAAGTAAATAAGTAAAAACACTAAAAAGCGATTAAAATAAAGAATAAAAAGTGAAACATTAAAAGTAGAAAAAAAAAATGAAACAAGCTGAAAGAAAAACAAAACAAAATCAACTGAGAGTGCAACTGAGAAGGCAAACAAGCAAAAACAAAATAATTAGACAGTCACTGAAACCAGCCGGCAAACGTACTCGTTAGCGCACAGAAGTTGAAGTGGGTCAACAAGCGATCAAAGCGAATCGTTTTCATTTCGTTGCCAAGCACAGGAGTTGCCAGGCGGAGGAGCTGCCAGGCGGAGGAGGAGGAGGAGACGCACTTGATTACGCTACACTAGATTACTTTACATTGCATTACTTTAATTTGCATTACTTTACATTGCATTACTTTACATTGCATTACTTTACTTTGTATTACTTTACTCTGCATTACTTTACATTTCATTATATAACATTACATTATATGGAATTAAATTTTAGATGACATTCCCTTAAATCGCATTACATTTTCGCTTTTTTTCTTTGGCCTATAAAGCAATTTTATTTGCATCTCCTCTATTTCGGTTTTAATCACTTTTTTATTATGAAATTTGTTCATACAACAACAAAAAAATGCTAAAAATGTTCGCTTGTTGCTTGCACACAACAAAAGACTTAAGCGACAAACTTGAAATGTCGATGATGATGAATCGTTGCTCAACTGGTTGATAAAAAAGAAGAATAAAGTTAAGCAAATTTTAAATAAAGAGAGAAAGAAACAAAATTAAAAAAGAAAAAAATTAAAATTGCGAAATTTAAAAAAAAAAAAAATGCAGAAATATGATTAAATTAAATAAACTATAAATTAAATGTTATAATTAAATAAAACAAAATTGAAATACAGTAAAATTAAATAAAGAAAAAACTAAACTAAATTAAAAACCGGAAAAAATGCAATTTAAAAAATATTTATAAAAAACCGAAATTAAATAAAAACTACAAGAAAACAGAAATTTATATAAAAAAATTGTGCTTCGAATTTTTTTCACTATTTTTCCTTAAAATTTTGTTTCTTTTTCGGTCTTTTTTTTTTCTTTTATTTTGCTTTTAAAATAATGTAAAAATTTTCTACTGTAGTTTAGTTGGTCATGCCGTTTATGTAATTATTTTGGCATTAGCAGTGAATCTTTTAAAACCTTTGCGAAAAACCAAAAACAAACAACGAAGAGAAAGAAAATGAAAAAACCGAAACCGAAACCGAGTCATTTAAAATAATATCACACATTTTTTATGCAATTTTTTACCGTAAAACAGCAAAAAAGCCGGCTGCTTGATTAACTGCTCTGCGGTAACCAGATAATAAAATGTGTGTCATGCAAGAAGCGTTGCAAATTCGATTGTGCGACAAGCGAAGTGACACTCTCACGATCTTGATTACTACGTTGATGATAGTGATTATCGTGGTGATGATGATGATGGCAAGAAATTGTGACAAAACGTTGCTTAGTGTTTATTTGCAAAGTGTTGCGTTTATTTTTATGTGATTTGGCTTTATTTTTAGTTTTATATTATTTAATTGTATTTGTTTTCGTTTTATTTAAATTTTTAGTTTTACTGCGTTTCCTTTTTTATGATTTTTTAAAATGTTACATTTTTTAACAGAAGTTCAATTAAATTAAGAATCTTTACAATTACATTCAAATGATTTTATTGATTAACATGATGCTTATCTCAAGAATGAGTAAATTAGTGATTGAATGATTTAGTGAATGAGTGGTTGAGTGACTAAGTGACTGAGGAGTCACTCACTAAAAACTCGCATCGTCGATGAGTTCGTTTCTTAAGTCTTTTCATTAGAAGTTCAGCAGTTCGTTTCTTAAGTCTTTTCATAGTTAAGTCTTTTTACTCAAAACAAATACAATTTCAAGGTCGGTTTTTTCGTCATCGTCGTAGTCTTTCGTTGTTTTTGTTGTTTTTTCTACAGCGTCTTCCTACGTCGACTTCGCTGTCGGTTCATTAATCGTCTCCACACTCATTGATACTCCGTCTTTCAAGGATTAAACTAAAAAAATTTTGTTTTTTAATTGATTTATTTTCTTCCTTCTCTTTTTTTTCGTTTAGGGCACGTATTTTTTAATTGTTGGCTATCCGAGGAAGGAGCTGAGCAATGATATCGCGCTGATCACCGGAGGCGGCAGCGGTTTGGGTCGCTTGCTGGCCATTCGCTTGGGTAGAATGGGTACAAAGGTCATCATTTGGGACATCAATCAGGAGGGTGAGTTGAGGGGTGCAGTGAAAAATGGATAAACAAGAGAACAAATCAAAAAAACTAAATAAAAACTCATTGTTTAGATGAAAAATAAAGTTAGTGGGTCTCTAAGAATATATTTCAGTTCCTAAACACTTTACTAAAAATATTTCCTCCATATTTTTAATTATTTCATTCTTTTGTCATTATTTTCCTCAAGGAATCAAGCAAACCGTCAACATGGTGGAAGGTGCGGGTGGTTACTGTAAGGGATACGTTGTGGATATATCAAAAAAGGAAGAAGTCTATAAAGCAGCCGAAATCATTAAGAATGAGGTTGGAGATGTAAGTAAACAAGTAATTCATTCTTTCATCTGCCATTTTTAATTACTATGATTAATCTTGATTATGACATTTAATCCATTGTAATATAATATCCATTGTAATAAATATTTTTTGTTGTTAATCTCCGAAACGAGTTCCGAAAATCAACAACAATCCAAATTATCATAAATGACAATCACATTAAATGCGAAAACCATGTGAAGCATAAGAAAAAAAAGCATAAAAAGCAACGAAATTAATTGAATCCCTTCAGAAAAGCAACGAAAACGAAACGAAATTCTATACACGTCCGTATTGTGTAACACCTTCCAAGTAATGCGTTGAATTGGACCCTAATCGACCTTGAAAACACTCTTCTGTGAAGGAAAAGATTATGGATAACCAGGAAAACTTGTTTATAGTCTGCATATTATATGGAACATGTGATTATTTCGTGTCTTTTTGTATTTTTTTTTCTGTTTTTTTTCTGTTGTTATTCCATTTTGTGGCTTTTATTGATTAAACTTAAACTCATCTGTTATCGTGCACCTCGAATATTATTACTTGTGGCTTTAAATCCGAGGAAATGACGAGGGAATAAAAGAAGTTACAATTTTCTATCGTTTTTGCAGCAAAATTTAGATTATATCTACTTTAGATTATAGATTATATCTCTTTAGATTATAGATTATATCTACTTTAGTTTGTAGATTATATTAACATGGCCTCTGATTTAAGGTTGTGTATAATTTATTTGTAGGTTGCGCTTGACGGGTCCTCTCCGGCTGCATTTAATAAATAAATCAGACTCCGATTTATTTGTCTAACATGTCGACATGACCGTCTGTTTGACTGTTTATTTGACTGACTGTTTCAATGCTTGTTTCAATGTTGATATGCTTCAAAGTTTGATTGATTACCTGTATTTTGATTGTTTCACTGTCTGTGTGACTGTTTGTTAGACTGTCTGTCTTAATGTCTGTATGACTGATTGACCTACTGTTTGACTGCTTGACTGATTGATTGTTTGACTGATTGTTTGTTTGACTGTCTCACTGACTCTCTATTCAAATGTATTCGTATATTTGACTCTTTGTTTGACTGCATTTAGATCTGTTTTTCTACAAAAGTGATTACATATCATAGTCCCTCTCTCTCTCTCTCTCACTCTCTCCCTCTCTCTCTCTCTCACTCTCTCCCTCTCTCTCTCTCTCTCTCTCACTCTCTCCCTCTCTCTCTCCCTCCTTCCCTAACATTTTTAGCATCTTCCTTTGCCATTTTATCACTTTCTCATAGATTCGTCGTCTTTCTCATAAGTTTGTTGAGATTTTTTATTGTTATTGCAGTAATTATTATAATAAATGTTGTTGCCATTATTGTTGGTGTTGTTGTTGCCATTACCGTTGTGTTGTTGTTGTTGTTGCAGTTGTCATGAATTAATTTCTTATATTTCACATCTTTGCTAAATGTTTAAACATCTGCCATGTTTGACGTTTACACAATCTTAAATGATACTTAATAAAAGACGAAAAGAAATTTTAGATGATTGCAATAAAAACAAAAGTAAAAACAAAGCAGAAAAACACGCGTTTCTTGTGATCACGTTGAAAGAGAGAAGAACAACAAAAAATAGCCGATGAGCTGAGATGAGATGCCAGATGATTCCTCGTTGAAATGATCAACAATAAACACCCTTTTGGCGGTATTTTTTAAGAGTATTGCCATTTTCGCCATGTTTTTTAATGGGGTTTTTTTGGTTTTTAATTAAGTTTCCTTTACTGAATTTTAATCATGAGATCAATAAACCGGCTTTCATGAACATTCTTTTATAAACACTAACATTCTGTATAGCATGGAATTCATAATTTGTGTATAATAAAGCAGAAAAAGAACGTTGCATACTTTTAGGTGCGTTTTTAATAAAAATATTCTTGGGAATGATTTCGATAATTCGGCGTTTTCTCCCCGAAAAAAAATAAAAAAATTTCGATAAATAAATTTTTAAAACTTTTTTGTATCTTTTTTTTAATTACTACCCTAAATTAATTGTTTTTTAAATCAATCACGCATGATTTATCTGTGAAAACACAATTTTTCATGCTTATTTATTTGTTTATCATTCCCTTCCCCCCTCTCCTTCCCCTTTCCATCATATTTAATTTCTGTTCAACATCATTAACTTGAGCATACAGAGTTTTATAAACACCTTCAGTAGCTTATATTTTGATACAAGTTTTGACATCAACTTAAACTCCATCGTCAATCATTTGAGTTTACTTAATTTCTAAAAAAAAATTGATTGTTTTTACACTTGAATTTGTTGTTGTGAGTGCAACGAATCTGTTGTTTGTTTGTGGAGGAAAATAATGAGGTTGCCCTCTATTTAAAGCTATTGTTGATAAATTTAAAAACCGCAATTTTTCATTTAAATCGATCCAATGTTAGCCTGGTTTTTATTAGATTTCAAGACCTTACTTGGATGATTTATGAATTTGTTGTTGTTGTTGTTGTTACTGTTGAGGCTTTGTTAACAAAACCATGTAAGCAATATTTTTAAAAAAAACTAATAAATGCGGTTTTCTGTGTTTATTACTGTTGTTGTTGTTACTACTGTTGTTGCTACTGTTTTTAATTCAATGTTGATGAGGTTATAAATTAGTGAAGTCGTGCTTTTATGGGAAAAAAGTCCCTGTAACTTCGCTAGCATGTGAGTCACAAGTGATCCATAATCGCTTTATTCGTTTTCATGTTCAACATATTCTCTTATCTCATTGTACGTACCTGATTCTCCCTCCATCTTCTACTATCTTTCGTCACCTCACCCATTTTGTTCCCCTTTCTTCCTCCTCTTCCTCTCTTTTTGCCTCTTTCCCGCCAACCACAGATCATGCTTGAGTGCCCTTTGAACTCTTTTTAATGTTACTCATCTTTCTTAAGTTCACAATAGAGTCAAGTTGATGAATTAATAGTCATAAACTAGAGACGGATCTCAGTTTCTGTTGTTGTTGTGTTACCATATGCTATCCTATCTCCCTCCTCTCCCTGTTCTCCTGCTCTTCGGGGGCTACTTTTGATGATCTCGTCTCGTGATTATGTAAAAAATATGACTGACATTTGTGATTGCGTGCCGCACCACGTCATTTACCCTTCTTCACCTCACCACACTTCACCCAACTTAGTTCACCTTATTTCATCTATGAAAACTTACTTTAAGGTTGCTTAACTTGGCCTAAACGTAAATATAATATATCGTTGGTTATACCATAAGTAATTATTAAGTTGTAGATATTCAAATTACTTGCTTGCTTCCGAAACTTTGCTACATTGAATCAAATTTAATTGAGTTGAGTAGAATTGAGTTGGGTTGAGTTCACTTGGGTTCAGTTGTGGCAACCTTGACATGCTCTAGAAATTTTTGTGGTAATCATTTTCAGTTGACAGCAACGGTAGCAACCACAACAACAACAATGACTCATTACAAACAGTAGCTCGCTGAGCTGTCAGATTTGTGTTGAGTTGATGCATAACCAATCATTATTTATTTTGTGGTTTCTAGGAAAGGAGAACTTTTGTCGTCAATAAACAATGTTTTAATGTGGGCCCGTTTTATTGAAATTTTTCCAACATTTTTTCACTTCGATGGACAAACAAACTTTTTAACCGTTCTACATTTTTATCGCTTTCCCGTTTAACTATTCGACTTTACTGTAGGTTTATTTATAGCTGTAAATAACAGTGAATAAATTACGCAATATTTAGAATGTTGTTCCATTGCGATAGTCGAAAAATTTCAACATGAAAACCAACTCAAAGCTAATTTCGCATTCAATTTAATTGACTGCGAGTGTAAACGAGGTCCATTCAATTAATCTAACGGTTACTTAGTTGGTTATTGCGAATTCTTAGCCAAAAAAAATATACGATTTCGATGTTGTAACCGTTAAACGCGAAACTGATGAAATTTCGTTGATTTTTAACGGTGTCAACAGTCAGCTGCAACCAACACGTGATTACACAAGCTCAGCGTCTGACCAGAACCACGAATTCGATCACGAATCAAGTTGTAGTTGCTGTGAAAAAACCAGCTTAGAACACGTTACCAAAAATTTATTAATTTTGAAATGCAACATTTTCATTGATTGCCCACTTTTTTGCAGGTAACGCTGCTGATCAACAACGCCGGCGTCGTTTCGGGACTGCATCTCTTGGACACACCTGATCACCTCATCGAACGATCTTTCAATGTAAACGTCATGGCGCATTTCTGGGTACGTACGGAAGCTTCGCCGATCTCCTGCAATCTTAAAAATCGTATCTGTTTTAATTGTGTTTTCCTCTGCTAGACTACGAAAGCTTTTCTGCCAAAAATGATCGAGAACGATCGCGGTCACATCGCCACCATCGCCTCGCTGGCCGGACACGTTGGCATCTCGAAGTTGGTCGATTATTGCGCCAGTAAATTTGCTGCGGTGAGTGCGAGTACCACGAATCGGTCATAAACCGGAAGCTTAAGTGGCAGACTGTTAATAACTCCGCCTCTTCTCTCATCTTCTCCTCTTTTAACACTCTTCTCTCTTTCACACTCCTCATAAATTGATTGAAAACTGCAACGCTTTTGAAATGTTCCCCTTCTTTTTTCTTCTCTTGCAGGTTGGCTTTGATGAAGCTCTCCGTCTGGAACTCGACGTCCTTGGGCACAAAAATATTCAGACCACCTGCATTTGCCCGTTCTTCATACAAGCAACTGGAATGTTTGACGATGTGAATGCGAGGTACGTAAGTTGAGTTGAGAGCGAGTTGAGGTTGTCGTGTGGTTCCGAGGGAGGATGGAGGGTGACTAGATTGTGTATAGAATCGTGTTAGACAGGGTTCTCCTGGGGTGAGGGGTTACGTAAGAATGCCTTAAGTGGGTAGGGGGGAAAACTGGTTGTTGTAAACTGCATCAATATGGGAATAATCATTATTTGCATGATCATCTGCATCTGTTTGTCTCTACGATGTTAGAAATGATGAATTTTGTTCATGATTTTCATCATCATCCACGTGATCACTCACGATTCATCAAGATCCCTCCACGATTTCACCATCATCCACGTAATCACTTGTATAATCACTTCCATATATGATCACCTCCATTCAACTGCTTCTACTACTTTTCTTAACCAACATTTGACTTCTCTTCCTCCAGATGGGTGCCCACCTTGAATCCTAATGATGTAGCTGATCGCATCATCCGTGCCATACAGGAAAATGAAGTGATCGCCATCCTTCCAGGCTACATTCGAATTTTGCTATCATTTAAATGGTTTGTCAGACGCTTTTGGGAATCCTGAACAAAATCACAACCAAATCTAATTCTTCTTCTTCCACAGGACCTTCCCCTGGGGCTGTATAGCCGGTCTGTTGCGTCGCTTGGTGCCGGATGCTGCACCGCACGCTTCTGTACAAGTGAACAACAATAACAACAAAAAGCTTGCAGCACTGGGAGCAACATTATCACAGCAACAGACAGTGAAACGGGTCAATAATCCGCTGAGTACTGATTTCAGTGAAACTCTTCCAAAGACCGCCGCTTCGCTGCTGATCAAACGAACACCGTCGCTGGGCGAGCGGGTTCTCTGAGTTTCCGCAAAAGAAGATACTTCAGTTAATTTTTTTCATGTGTCAATGTTTTTTGTCTGCATTTGGCACTGCTAGTGGGCGTGTCTGAAGTCCATTTATGCAGTACCAGGGAATGAGGATCGTTTGGGGATTGAATGAGGATAAAATGTATTCGAAGTGTTCAAAGCCTCCGTTACGATTATTCTTTATCTAGTGATATTATTTTTAGTTAGGGTTTCTTTTATGAATATAAAGCCAATGAAAGAGCAAGACAGACAGACAGCCGAAGATTGGATGACAGAGACAGACAGAAGGCGGGTTGTAAACTAAGCATATTATAACTCAATTCTGTTTAAAGTGTTACTAATTCTTTAAAGTGTTATTAATTAATTCTACTAACTAATGAGGAAATGCTCGTGCTTTTCTTTTCTCTTGTTTATTTCTTTCTCTTTACATATGTATGTACATAATATTTCTCAGTTTACTAAATGTATTTTTAGTTACTTTACTGTAAAATTAGGTTTAGAAAAATCTAAGAAATTTAATTTGTTAAAAATTTGTTTAGTTGTTTAAGTAGAAAGATCTTTAACACTCTTCTTCTTAGGCTTGTAAGCTTGTGTAGATCACTTTTACAATATATTTAATCGGCTATTAATTTCTTTGTAATATAAACTAAGTAACAAAAACGTTTTTGGGGAAAAATAAACATTCAAATAAAACATAAGTTAATATAAAAACAAATACAAACATGTTAAGAATTATAATAGTTCATTGTTGGAAAGGAAATCGGTTGAAGCATGAACATGAATGAATCCATGTACATATATAGTGTGTAGAGAATTCTTGCAGGACCTTCTAAAAGCTTTGACGATCATCTTTTATATTGATCATAATTTGCTAGAAGTTCTTTGAGACCCTCCTTCCTTCCCGACTCCCCCGCTCACCCTCGATGACTACGCGAACGGGTTGCTGTTGTAACTGTGGCTCTTCTCGATCAACTGCTTCGGCACATGATACTCCATCACCGGATTCTTGTAGATCGGACTCTCATTAAGCACACTGAGGCGTTGGTCGGCCTCGAAGCGTGCGAACTCTCGGCGATCCTTCTCGCGAAGGCAACACATAATCAGGAAGATGATGGACAAACCAAGAAAAAATGTCAATGCCGACACGTAGCCAACGAGAGCATAGTAATTAACCGGCTCACAGTTATTCACCTGGATCAACAGATAATTCTGAGAGTAACCCAAACCCTGGTACGTGAAGTAATGATCACACTTGAGGCCGAACTTGTTCTCCAAACGAACCAGACAGCGTACATCGGAGTCTAATGAAGAAATGGAGAGAGAGAGAGAGAAGCAGATAGAAATAGAGAGAGATTGATGGTCTTATTCACTCTACACTCACCTATTTCGTCTGTGACAAAAGCATACGAGTAACGCTCCAGCTCCTCGGCACCCGAACAGACCTCGGACACATTTGCACACATCTTCGAACCGAGTCGCTGATCGATTAAGCACGTCACGCACGGTTCGTAGAAGGTGCACAGTTTGTTTTCCGACTCCGAGCCGATTTCACAGAACCTTCCTAAATGTGGCTCATCGCAAGTGCATGCGTTACACTCGCAACGGCCACGTTCGGAGCAAACTTCGCCGGTTGGACCGATGCAGCCATCGATGGATTCTCTACAAGTACATCGATTGCCTGACCAACCTTCCTTGCAGACACACCGACCACAGACGCAATAAGCGCGCTCCGGATCGCATTCACCATCACAATCGGGACACTCACAAAACCTCCCCGTGTAACCGGGAAAACAGAAACAATCACCACAATCGCATTCGCCACGATTCGAGCAGATGGGCCCCAGTTCGGGAGGATTGAAAAAAGGTTTTCGGCACATATTCTCAATGGATTCAGTTGTGGTTGTGTTCAGAGACGCGGTGGGGCAGCTGCAAAACGTGCCAGTCCTGAGGTAGAAATAAAAAAAGCTAATAAAAAAGCGACAGAGAGAAAGAAAAAAGGGAGAAAGCGAAGGGGGTCTTGAAAGGGAGAGAGAGCAGGGGAGGGGGTGTTGGCGAAACTTACCAGCCTTCTTCACAGCGACACATACCACATTGCATGAAGCCATTTTCAGTACATTGGAAACGTCCATCTTCATCATTCGGGTCGGCTTCTTCACTACAAGGACAGGGTTTCTGTATTTCCACATGGAGTTCCAAGAACTCTGAAAGACTGGACTCTTCAATGCGTATTTTACGAGTCTTTCAAGACCAACCGATAAAGAGACATCGATAAACAGAGACCGATAAAGAGACATCGATAAAGAGAGACCCATAAAACTGAATTATAAACGAAAAATGATTGAATCTGGGACTCACATAAACACCATCACTGGGGAAGTCGGTCAGCGTCACATTGATATAAAAGTCCACCTCTTTTCCCATCTCTACATTATTGCAAAAGCTCCGGTGACGAAGTGTTGTAAACTGACCTCCGCAATCAGTCTCATAATCGATCCGGATGAAAGACGGGCTGTCATCAAAGAATTGTGTACGTTTGACGAAGCTTTCATAACTTTTTCACAGAAAAGAACAAGGAAATACAAGAAAGAGAGAAAAACTCATGCAATTATTAACCTTGCGAAAATTTTACCCGATGGAAGACTTCTGAAAGCATAGTTACCTCTTCCTGATTAACTCGAGTATATTGGATGAATCAGCGCTGAGGATCTCCACGTTGCTGACCTCTTGCATCAGAGCGCTAAGCTCCTTGTAGGTCTTCACCACTGGTTCCGTCACCGCAAAGATTACGTTGATTTTACGCTTCAGGAGCTCGCGATAGATTTCCTCTAGCGATGGATAATCGAACTCCAGCGATGCCAGATACTCGCCATTCGGACTCAGATGACACTGCTTGTCATTGCGACGTGTGACACCGGCCAACAGGCCATCGCCAGCGAAGTGCATAAAACCATCCGTTACTAAAACTACGATTTTTCGAGCTCCCGGCTGCCAGCCGATTTCGGAGCTGCACACCAGCACTTGCATTAGAGCATCCAAACCACCCTCCAAATTATCCAGGTTTCCCGTCACTCGACTCGAATTCACCGAGTTGACAAAGTCCGAGATCTGATCGGTCAGGGCCAAGCTGTGGCGATAGCTGTAAGTCGGCTCGCAGATCTCGTGCTCCGTGGCACACGGGTTTTCGCGCAGCTGCGGCATAATCATCGGCATCGCCGGTTTGTCGGCAAAACTACCGAATCCCAGGCGATAGTTTATGGTGAGGTTGCGTAGAGCCTCGGCCAGGGCGGCACCCATTGTCACCAGTGTCTCCCTGTCATCGCGCATGCTCCAAGTGAGGTCCATGAGGTAGTAGAGATCGAGGGGGTTGTTTCGCGCAGGACGGTAGGTGAGTTTGAGACGCTGTGGATGTGCTAGAGAGAAGGGCGGGGTGTTGGGGGCGTGTTAATAAGCCGGGACGGTAGAAACAGAATAAACAGATAGTTAATAAAAACTGAACTTAATTTAAATTTCTTATTTTTCGAATATTTTGATTTCTAATTTGAAAATTAAAACTCTACATTCAGAATTTAATTTCGATTTTTTTGCAAATTTTTGCTAATTTCTTAGATTTTAGACCATTCTTCCTTCTTGTTTCTATGACAAAAAAGCGAAAATTGTTAACAAAACTAATATATATATTCAATTAAACTTAAAAGATAAAATTCGTCAAATCAGCTGTTTTTTAGCGGTGACTTCAAAACGTTTTTCAAACGTCAAATTAAAAGTGTAAATAAGAAATAATATGTGTTAAGCGTACTCGGCATTGAAACTGGCAAACGTATACGCACATACATACACACACACACACACACACACATACACACATGTTTTAAGTTGTATTGACTTCTGACTAACAAAAGCTACTGTTTATCTACGTACAGTATACTGTACAAAGAGATCGCAAACAGTTCAGAAACTAGGCGAGTCAGACGATAAGCGATATCTAATGATGTCAACAAGAAAAAAGCAAAAACTAGAAAGAAACAATAACACCAAAAAATAAAAATAAGATCTTAAAATAAACATCAAATATAGAAGCATCCAAACACAACACGAATCAACAGAAAATATTCACACTCGAAATGTTGTTCTAACTTTGAAGAAATATTAATCAGAATACTGAATCCGGTCTCAAGAGGCTTCGCCTGACATCGACCATTCAACAATTATTGTATTTTCTAAACTCACTTTTAACCAGCTTGAGGAACACGATTTGTGGTTGAATCTGGACAGCGATATCGCTCACATTCTGCCAATCCTTCAGCGGAGTGTTCTTCAGTGGCTGCATCGCCGGTTCGTTTGTCCAAATCTGGTCAGCGCTGCAGCCGCGTTCAAGCAGCTGCGAGTGTGTCAAACAACGATATCGCTTTTCATATTTCTAGGAAAAGAATTACTTTTAAAAAATGTCACATTTTAACTGCTTCTATTCTATGTTTAAACTTCTATAAACTTATATTTTTTTAATAAATATTTAAAAATTTAAGAAAAAACGTTCAATTAAAAATATTCACCTTATCCGAGCACCAGGAGCAGTTGAGGTGAGTATTAAGACA
Organism: Myopa testacea; assembly: GCA_949629155.1. Classification (NCBI taxonomy): domain Eukaryota; kingdom Metazoa; phylum Arthropoda; class Insecta; order Diptera; family Conopidae; genus Myopa; species Myopa testacea. The sequence goes on from OX451347.1 coordinate 51,119,771, forward strand.
ACGCTCGCAGGTATCCTGAAACATGCACTCATTTTCTGCGGCGAAAAACAGTATAATTAATTAAAATTTAATTCAAGGAGGATTTCGAATTCAATATTAAGTTTTCTTCAGAAATAAACATTTCTTTATGGTTTTTCATCTTTATTTAATTCTGTCAACTTTGTTTACTTTTGTTTATTAATTGTCTTTACTAATTATTCTTTCTTTTCTCACATTAATTCCCAAATTCTTTTCTGCAGTTAATTGTCAACATTCACCTGTTTGAAAACTTTGAATTTTGTTTATAAAATAACAAAAAACTAAAAACTGCCACAATTGAAACATTTAATTTTTTATTATTTATAATTATATTATATTTAGTTTATTTATTTCATTATTATTTAAGTTGATAAAGAGTTGATAAATTTCCTTTCTTTAAACTTTTCCGTTTATAAGCAAATGAAATGAACGATTGAATGAATGAATCAACTGAAACGAAATAACAATCTAATAGTTTAAGTAATCTACAAATAATTCGCTGTTGTGCAAAGAAAGAGCAGGTTTCTTTTATTTTATCGCAACTTATCTTATCGATTCGATGTTTTTTCATATTTCCATTAAAATTGCGTCACTGAAACATAACAAAAAAAAAAAAAAACAGAAAAACACGACAGTTTATATTGAATTAAATAAGTAAATAAAATAGGTAACTGAAAGAAATAACAAAATTGACAAACATTTTAAATGCTATATAAAATAGATATAAACATTTCTTTAAGTAAAGAAGAGAAAATAAAAATATGTTTTTTAAAAAACTTGAGAATTATTTAGAATTTGTTAAGAAACTGGTTTAAATCAGAAGTTTTTAAAAATTTTGTACCTAATAAATATTATACCTCCGCGCTCGTCCGTCCACGCGGCATTTTTTAACACTTTTCGGAACTATCGGAAATTTTCGGAAAAGGTGGATAACATCCCTGCAATATGAATGCATACGCACCTTTAAGAAATACGGCGAATATACGAGTATTAGACAGTAGGCTAAAATCGTGATAATCGTGACTAAACAAAATCGTGATAATTAATAGTTTAACAATAAGTTTAAAACAACAATTAAAAATGTGATTTTATATAGAAAATAAAAAGAAATTAATTCAAATAATCATGAAATATATTAATTGTATTAAGAAAGCAGAAATATTAAGAAATATATTATCAAATCAAATATTGCAAAAAGATATTGAAAAAGAATTCAAATTAATAAAAAATTAATTTAGTATCACAAAAATGTATAAACACAATAATAATACAATTTTTATATAAACAAATTTTATGTTACCCTAAAATAAATAATTTTATTTTACACTAAAATGCTTGGAATAATAATAATAAAGGAAAATATACACGCGAATTTACATTTGAAATATTTATTTAAATAAAGTAGTTCAATATATTATTAATAATTTCGCTGTAACATTACAATTTCAATTTTTATTTATAGATATTTTTTCAAATATAAAATACGTAAAGGCAATGTATCCTTGCAACCCTGCTAAACAACGGAATGCAATCGGCGAAAATCATCAGCAGGAAAGAAATGGCTCTTGCGATGATTAACTTCAATGCGTATATCTGTCTCACTCTCGACAATGCTTTTTTCTTAAACTCCAGTTTTGTAAACAATTCGCCGCGATTTTCATGTTAATCCACCGTCGCATGGCGAATTGCAGACCAAATAATTCCATCAAAAACTACACGAAACATCAGAAAAGTAAACGAGGAGAAACACCGAGCGAACAACGTCGTCGGCGGTGCGAGTTTGTGAAGTTGAGAAAAAGTTTACGTTTTAGAAATCAAACACTAAACAAATTAATATCAAAGTAAGAAACATATTCTAACGTAAAAAATACAGTGTTAACAAATTAGAATAAAATAGTACCGACGAAAAAGAAATAAAGTGAATTTTCAAAGGTCCTTTTTCACTGAAAAGGAGTTGCAAAAGTCATTAAATACAGCAAAAGAAAATAGCGATAATAGGAATGGGGAAAAGTCAGACTTCGACGAAGAAGATTTTTTGTGTACTCCAACAGCAAAGGCAGCAGGTTTTCGTGTGAGAAAGAAAGAGAAAGAAGCGCAACGCGTTTTGTAAGTTCGCCGCGCTACAGCGACGTTACAGTGCGACGACGTCGACGCAGCTCGGTCTGCTGTCAAAAGAAGGATTCCGTGCGTGTTTGTGTAAAAGTGTGTGTGCGTTCGCCTGCAAAACGTATTGTGGATGTGTGTTAAAATAACAAAAAGATGGAAAAAATTGAATGAAAAATAACCAAAATTTGTGCAAGAAAATAATTATTTAATAAATTTGCCACTGCTCCTTGTTGTAGTTGCAGCGAATTCAGGTCTCAGCAGAAATACGAATTGGTGCAAAAATAATTTAATGCAATAGTATTAAAGTGAAATAAAAGTGTAAAAGTTTAGAAAACAAGCAAAAACTACAGAAAGAGAATATAGCGAAGTGTGCGAAAAGTGCAAAAAAGAATTGCAAATACCTCAAGAATTGCGGCAGAGCAGCTGAAGCTCTGCGTTGAAATTTTTTCCTTGTGTGCGGATAACGTAGCCAACCAACCTGACCCCGATTGGATTACTTTCACGGAACACCTTCGTCGGAATATTTGCCGATATCGCAAAAAAAGTAAATAAAAGCAAATCTTAAATGATGTATTTCTGAAATATTATATTAGTATTATTTTTGCAAACGTTGTTTGAAATGTTGTTTGTGTTCCTTGATATACTCGTATGCGATTAATTTGCATTACTTCTTGGTATTTTCAAATGTCGATAGACGATTCAGTCGTCGTCGTCGCCTCCGTCAACCACTTAATTTCTACCATCCGTCGATGGAAAGCACTAATTTATGGACACGCACTAAGCGGCGACGGTGGCGCCGTCCATCTGCGATAAGCATCAGTTTTAAGTGTCCTCTATGTCGATTTATTGACAATTTAAATAAAATCAAGATTTTTCATTCTCCGGCAGAAAGCGACGACCAGCGAGAACAGTTTTTCAACGTGACGTCGTTGGAATTGTTAATTGTTGTTTCACTTCTAATGGTTTGCTTCAATTCAAATTCGAAGTTAAAGTTGACAGTTTTATTGGCATTTCTTGTAGTTGGGAAAATTAATGATGATTCGTTATTGAACAGAGTTACCGGCTGTCTGTCTAGATGGTCAGTCTTTGCTAAATGAAGAGCGATAAATGAATGTAGAATGCATAATTAAAGTGTTACTCATTTTTAGATTTAATTCTAACCATTATAATGCTTGTAAAACTGTTGTAGAGTGTAGTGTAGAAGATTATTAGACTGAAACCTACTAATCTTTTGTTAATATCATGATATCATCCATCGAAATAATCTCCCTGCTCGAAGTAGTGAAGAAAGAGTGATTCTTAAATCAACCTGCATGACTCGGAGCTTCTACGAATGATCCCACAGGCACAAATCCACCCCACAGCCAGGAAGGAAGGAAGAAAAGTATATCCGTTGCTAATAACGAACCGATGAGACCCGATTAAAGTCTTGCATGACAAGAAGTTTGAACAAAGTTTCCAAACACTGACCATTTATAGAAATATTGCTGGAGTTTTTGTTTCATTGTTTGTTGATTGTTTAATGTTGCATATGGATAAAGTTCTCTCTTCGCATTGTTTTATTGATTTTAGCTTTTGTTTAATTCATTTTAGCCTTTGTTTAATTCACTTTAGCTTTTGTTTCATTCATTATTTAAATGTATACAACGAATTCGATCTCGCATTTCACTCGATTAATGAATGGTTTAAAAAATTATACACAAAAATAAGTTTATTTATTATAATTTGTAAAATGATACGAGGCCATAAAAGAAATCATATTTTATTTATTTTTAAAGTATAGAAAATGTATTTTTTTCGTTTACTTTACGGTTAAATCTATTAATCGATAGAGTGATTGATGTTTAAATGATTATGTCTTAAATTACAATGAATGAATATTTTTTTATTGTCACTGTTATAATTCTTAAATCTCAGTTAACAAAATATTTACATTTATTTATTTATTTGCACATATTTATTGGATACTTCCTTCAATCAACAACTTGACAAAACATGTAAAAATTAACTAATCAATGAACTGACTACAAACACAAATACTAATACACACACACACGCACACACATACACACACTCATGTTGAATGAAGGTGCCACCCTTTTTGTGAGCCTACTTGAGTTCATTTAATTATTTATTTGATTTGTGAATGAATTTGATACTCTTGCTTGAATCAACTATAAATAATAATAAGCAACAAAAATAATTAATTAATAGCACGATAATAGTAATTAACACTAAAGTGTATACATTTTTAAATATTATATAACTTGTTTAAAAAATATTGTTTAATTTAATTGTGTAGTTGAATTATTATAATTATTAAATTAAATGAATAAATTAGCAGCACAAATATTCATTAATGTATTATTGAATTTAATTAAATAGCGTTTGCTAATTAAATGTTCGCTTTTAGTGTAGTTAGAAAAAGGTTACTAATTAATTAAAATTATTAGAAAAACTAATTCAAAACTCTATAAAACACGAACATGAAAGCAATTACAGAGCTCTTTGTTTATCTGGATAGAAATTCAAATTACAAATGAAATTCAAATTTCATTTAAGTAGCTATACGAATTACGAGCTCATTCAAAATGTAATTAGTTCTTAGAAGCTAATGTATGTATGTACCGTTATGCAGACGCACTTAAAGACATACGAGTACAAATCGTATGTAGTACGATTTTAAGTTGAGTTTAATTTGAAATAATTATATACAATTTAAAGCGTTTCCTCCGAAGGAGTTGAGAGGTTGAGTTTTTGTAGCTACTTTAATAATTAATAATTATAAATTGATTCAAAGTTGAAAGAAGGTCAAGTGTCTAAATAGTAGTTCAGTGAAAAATGGTGGCTGTTTTAACAAAACAATTAAAACTTCAAAAACACTCCTTGATTAAGTTGTGTGCTGAAATACAGCAGCTGTTTCTTGATCTGTCGTCGTTGAGTGACACAAAAAAAGAGCTGGATTATTAATTGTTGTATTTAGTGAAAACTTTAACCCGTCAAATTAGTTTAACAGTGAAATTAGTTAAAAATACGGAAAAGTTTCTAGTTTCTAAAGCAAAAAAGTGAAATATGATAAAATAACAAAGAAAACTTTTTAGAAATGTGTTTCTTTCTATCTCACTCGCTCATTCACTCACTCACCCTCTGTCTGTCTCTCTCTCCCCTCTCACATTCTGTCTCTCTCTTATCTTTCCCTTTTATTTGGTTTGGAAATAATGAATGGTTTATTTGACGGAAATCTTCTATCAATCTTGTTATTAGTTTTGTTAAAATTTCAAACGTATACTTAAATGAATATATAATAATTATTTGTGAATTAAAAGAAAACTAACAAGAAAAAAAGGAAATTGATGTGAAATTGATTAAAGAAAATGTTAAAATGAATTCCATTCTTATTCGCACTCGTATTCCACTCACAAAACGTATCAAAGGTATTCCCAGAGTTCCCCGATGCATGTCTTGAGTTCTTCTCTTTTGAATGATAAACAAAACAACTACTTTGAAAACTTTCACTACTCACAGCTGTTGACAGGTGCCGCAGGCTGCTTTTTTTAAGCTTGGCCATGACATATAATACTAGAGAAGAAGAAGAAGAAGAAGAAGAGAAACAGGAAGCATAACAAGAGGAAGAATTTTTGCTCTTGATACATCAACCACATCTGTGTATGAATTAATGCAGGTCTTTTGTACAAACAAAGGAAGAGATTGGTTAGGGAGGAGGTGGGGGTGGGGGTTGGTTTACAAAACAAAATTTGTAACAATGTTTTTTAAATATAACAAAAAAAAAACAACACCCAGGGATATTAAAAAGGACATGACAACCGATCCTTGTGTTGATGTTTTAAATTTCATTTAATGAATACTGTCATCAATTTTTTCAATTCTCTTCTGTGTAATTAAACTCACAAAATGTATTGTTTTTAAATACGTATGTTACACTATACTATATTATATATAATTCATGCGAATTTCACTGTTCGCTGTACCTGTGTTATCATTAAAACTACAACAAGCTGACACAATTATTTTAAGAAAAAACAAGAAACTCCAAAAAACCCCCTCAAACTCATATTCTCACAAATCCAAAGAAGAAATCTTTTTGCCATGGGCAAGGAAACTCCAAGCAGACGCAGCAGAGTCTTCATTAAGTTCGGGAATTCTGTGTAGATTTAGGAATTGATGTCATACAATTCTGCACACACCGAAGGACATCCATGCATAATTGCAATTAACAATAGCATTTTACCCTCTACTCAAAATATACCCAATTTTGATTGCCAAGATTACCAGAGAAACAGGAGAGTGATTCCACTTCCCTCACTGTAACTAATACAAGAAGAGTGAGAGAGAGAGAGAGGGGGGAGAGAGAAAGAAAGCTTTCTTGGCTGTCCTGCCAGTCTGCCTGCTAGCCTGCTTGATGTACTTCCTGTCTGTTATGCTTCATTGTTCGTTCAAGTGTCGAAATAAAAGTAAAGAGAAAATCTTCTTGAATTCATCTGCAATCTAGCTACAATAACAACAAAAAGAACAACACCAACAACAATAAAACGAAGACAATTCGTCGTCGTCATCACAAAAGATACGCTGAGTGCTGAAATATTACAATACATCAACTTCTTTTTGTATTTCTGATGAAGTTATTGCGGCAAAAATGGAATGAAATGAAATAAAAATTGTAATTATTGATTTTTATTATATGATCGTACAATAGAACTACTCTATACATCCCTATATACTCTATACTATCTCATACTATAACTACAAACATACTCTTTCATACATTAATACTGATGTATGATGTATTAACTGAAGGTAGAGTAGTAGAATGTCCCTGATGTTTAACATTTGTGTCTATGTCTATAAAATCTATGATGTACCTCAACCACATGGAGTGTATATTATAATAAACACGTCGAAAACCAGTAAATAGGGTATATTTTAATCCATTGAATTTTGTGTATAAAAGTTTAAATAGCCTGGTTCTGATAAAATGTATTCTGTTCTATTCTATCCTATATCAGTATTCACAGTTCTCTTCTGTAGCTTTTGTTTTCGGCATAACAGATTATCATAAATTAGCATACGTTATTTTGAATAATATACTCGTAAATGTTCTTAACTTACGCTGCTAACATTTTTTTAGACTTCAGATTTAAATTAATATATCCATATACTTTATGTTGTTATATAGTATTTTTTGAGGTATTCATTATACGATAAATTCGCATAGATTCGATTTTAAACCCTGGGGGAGCGAGTATTGTATTTAAGTATTGCTTCGTTTAGAAAGTTTTAAATATTTGACAGACGATTTTTGATTTTTCATATTTGATTCCATCATATTTAAGTTTAGAATCGCTTCCATTCACGTAGAAGAAAAAAGAACTGTTTAATAAAGTTAATGATGTAATATTCAATCTATTAATCAATCGAAAGAAATACATAGCTTAAGATTTATGGGTTTGTATGTAGATAGAAAGACTTTGATTCGGTCCTTGTGAATTGGTTTCTATCGAATACTATTTAGAATCATTTAAAACACTTTTTTTGTCTATTTTTTTGTCCATATAGAAATTGAACTACTATTTATAGTATAGTATAGTAGTACTTAATTTCAAGTGAAGTCGCCATATTTTATGTTTATCCGACTTTGTACAAGTTTCTTTAACTGTCGTTCTTTTGGTCTTCTTCTTGTTGTTGTACTTGTAGTTATCATATCGAATATTTGCCCAAATTTATACAAAATCAATACCTGGCAAATTTCCAAACTAACAAACTAGCTAAAGCTTTAGTTTATGACACTGCTGCAGTCCACACACACACTCTCTTCGTTTGTTCTTCTTCCACCGCCACCTCCTCTTCCTCCTCCCCTTCCACCGCTTCATGGTTTCACTAGATGTGTGTGTATGAATATGAATTCTTTATGCTTTCCTATACTCGTAACTTAGCTAACGATTGACCTTCTTGTTCTAATTTCTGCTGCACTCCACACATTCACATGAGCTGGACAGTATGTACAACAACATCGATAGCAACAACAACAACAATCACAATCAAGAAGAATACTTCCTAAACTGGGTCACATTAGCTACGCTCTATTATGGAATAATAAACTCTACTCTACTCTACTCTACTCTACTTTACTCCACTCTATTCCAATCCATTCCACCCACCTAAAATTATAAGTTTTTCATGTTCCTATCTTCCCCCCACTCTTTAAAGACCGGTCTCCACAATCGGTTGGTTTTTATTTTTTCATCTTCTCCTCCTCCTCTCTTCCTTTTGAAATTGAAGCGTTTCCCTTTCCTTCTCTCTTTGATA
>OX451347.1:51133218-51144590 GCA_949629155.1 Myopa testacea
GAGAGTCGGTTGTCTTCGCCGCCGCCGTCGCCGCTTCTGCTGCTTCGTTTTCCTTTTCTTTTCCCTCTTCTTCCGCTCTTTCTACCATTAAAGCCGTAATTTTTTTTTACTAAAAAGAAAACAATTTCGTGAGGGGGGGGGGGGGAAATATGAAAACTAGTTTATGACAACATTAAACACCGGCGATATATTCTTGTTGTTGTTGTTGTTGTTGTTTATGACCAGCAAATATGATGGCGATGACGACGACCACGACAACCACGACCACAGCGACGATAAAGACGAAGATACTGACAACAACAACAGCACAGCAGCGCCAACAGAAACACCTCCGTGTTGTTGTCGCCGTTCGTTCGTTCGTTCGTTAGTTCGCTCGATTGTGCGTTCATTCGTGCGCCAAAGATTCCTCTCTACGCGACGTTCCCAAATGATTCAACAACAACAACATTGCGCGTTCGAGTTGCTGTTGTTGTTTGGCTGCACTTATTGTTGTTGTTGTAGTTATTATTGTTGTTGTTCTCCTGTTGTTATATCTCTTTTCCATGTTTTGATGAAGATGACAAAATATCATACAAAAGCATAAACTGAGGGGAAACGAAGAAGAAAAGGAAGGAGTGAAATATAAATGAAGCAGATATTAAAAGCAGATCCACCACTTTGCTTCCATCACCTTTTCCTCGTCTTCTCACCTGCTTTACAACATCCATCCCTCACTTCCACTCCGCATCGGCTCTATTGTGCTCTGTACTCGCTCACTGACTGTGTATCTCTTCCTCTCGCTCTTACCTCTCCCTTCGTCACACTCTTTCTGCCGCAATCGCTGTTAACATTTTGTTATCCATATTTTGTGGCGTATCTTTGCACCATAATCAGCTCAACAATCATATTCTGCGTGTTTTTCCTCTGCTTTTTTTTGCATATTTATCAATGCTTGATTTTATTTTATTGTTCTTCTGTTATTTCTGTGCTGTTGTTTTCGTTGTTGTTGTTGTTTTCGTTGTTGTTGTTATTATTATTAGTGGTATTCTCATAGCATTTAAAAGCATTCTTATTTGTTGCATTGTTCAAAAGCCTTTTTGTATTGTTATTAAATATTGTTTTGTTGTTATTTTTTTGGTGAGTGAAAAATTGTGAAAATAATTTACTATACAGCATATTGAATATACAGTACAACCTCCCTAATCCGGACAGATATAGTTTCAGCATCTGTCCGGATTAGTGGATCGTCCGGACTAGAGTTAAAATTAAATTTTAAACGCAATACATATTTGTACATATATGTATATTATTTATTTTTATTACTGAAAAGAAACATAAGTACTCATAAGAATTCATTTGTATTGAATTAATTTACAGAAACATAAAGGAACATACTAAAAGTGACCGAAAATTAATTTTGAAAAATAAGAATTTATTTTTGTTTGAAACAATGTATCTTTATGTAATTTGTCAGCTTTATTTTTAAATTCTTTTAAATATAAAATATCCTTATCTGTCGCTTTAGTTTGTTCAGCTCATAAAATAGCTTTTGAAAACAGTTCACTTGCCTCTTTATGTGAGACTTTGTTTTGGGCATTTTCAGACTCCTCCAAAGAACTATCAAGTTCTTCAATATTTTGTTAGCAATTACTGCCACTTGTCTGATTGATTTTCCACTATCAATTGTATCCAATATTTTGCACTTTTCTGCCAACGTTAATGTTTTATGTTGTCGTTTATTTACGGGAGCCATATTTACGTCGTAACTCCACGCAAACTCAAGTAAACTAAAATATTTTACACATTCTTTAATTCTTGCTCACACACAATGCTTATTTTGTCTAGCGGTAAAATAACGAAGAAATTTTACTGAGGAAAAAGAACACTTGTCCGGACTATAGAGGAAAAATTTCTAAACTGTCCGAAAAATTTAAATGTCCGGATTACTGGATAGTCCGAATTAGCGAGTGTCCGGATTAGGGAGGTTGTACTGTACGTTAATATTCACTCTTAAACCAATGAAAAACCAACAGAATTCATGTTGGCATCATATTCATAAAAATTCCTTATAAAATTCTTTATAACAGTTTTTTATTTTACAAACATATAATGAAATAATCGTTTTTAACTTAGTTCAGGATTTCGATATTTACTATAAATTTATTGTTGTTCTTCTCGATGCTATAAATAATTTGGTCGTCTTTTTTTTGGCTTTCAAAATTTCAGAATTCAATTTTTGTATTTTAAAAAATATGGGTCGTTATATTTCCGTCACAAATTTTTGGTAAAAGCATCAATTTTCCGTCACCTCAATTTGTCAAAACGCATTTAAAGCGTGAAACATATTTTCAACTTTTCTCTTAACACCACTCATCAGTCTATCATCAAATCCAATCGTCAGTTTCTATGAAAAACAAAACAAAAAGAATAAAATAATCATAACAACAACGACAGCAGAGCCAAAAAATAACAGAATAAGTTTTTTCCTAGAATTTTCCATCGTTGATTATCGTGTTGGTTGGTTTGTGGGTTGATTGGATGGTTGGTTGGTTGATTGGCTGGGAGATTTGAAGTTGTGATTCAGATTCTTTTCTTATTAAAAACATTATCAACTTCAAGTAATTAAATCAGGTCAAAGTTTAATAAATGCAAGCTTATTTTATTTAGAATGAAATCTCTTTTGAAATCTTTTTGACAGTTTATAATTGTTTTTCCCCACGAACTGAAAGAGAAGAAATCTTCAATTGATAAGTTTGTATAAATCCATCTTTAAAATATATCGATGACATACAGTTATAGTGATAGCAGGATAAATGGTAGTTTTTTGAATTTTGAGAGTCTTTAGCGTCAACCCGGCTTTTTTTCGACAAATCTTAACATCATAATTTATTACCTAAAAAGACATTTTGGCTTGTGGCCGCATCCGCTTCATCGACTCTAATTTCAATTCTTCACATTTTCAAAGTAACAAAAGTCAAAAGTTTAAAATGTGTTTTTGAAGAAAAAAAAAACAGATACTAAAAGACGCCACAAATTGTAGCCACTTGAAGAAGAAGAAGAACCAGTAAAACAAGAACAAAAAATTGTTTCAAGTGATATTTTTGGAGAGAGATGTTTTCTTGTATTCTCCCTCTCTCTTTCCTCCCTCTCCCTCCCTCCCTCTTTCACTGCCCTAAAAATGTTGGAATATATGAATGCTTGAATGAATGACTGACTGAAGTATGGAATGTCTGGGAAATTTATATGAATTTCACCGCCCAAGTGGCAGCACTTCAACGATTGAATGATTCATTAGAGCAAGAAGAAGTCAACAAGAAGAAGCAGCAACAACAACAACAACAACAACAACAATAATAATAATCAGAACAACTGCTAACTGCTAAAATTAATTGCATGCCAGAGCAAAGAGTAACAACAACAACAACACAAAAATAATACCAAAAAAACTCCCAACAACAACAGCGACAACAACAACTACGGCAGCCATATATTGATAAAGTGTAGGAATGACGTCTGGGAAGGAGCACGATTGTGACAACAACGACGACGGCGACGGCGACGGCGACGACGACGACGACGATGATGAACGTGCTCAAGTAGCTCGAAATATCATTTAAATCGACACTTTCTCCATGCCCAGAGTAGAGCAGAACCAGAATACTGTTTGTAGACATTAGAGAGCTGCACAAGATGTCTTGAAACGCACATCAAGCCACAACAAAAATTTCAAGCCTTGCACTGCTTGCTTATTTTGCTTTCGAATCAAGACATTGACTGCCGAAAGCGTGCTGATAGCAAAGCACAACAAGGCAATAGTATTCATTGTCATTCGTTGCTTTTTTGAACGAAAAGGCAATGCATAGCAATGCATAACAATTGCTATGACAACTGATGACGCATGGCAATATAAAGCAACGAATGGTGCTAAACTCAAACGAAGACTCATGCAAAAGAATGAGATAGCTTCATATAACTGCGCATCGTTGCCGACATCATAGCAGTATTGCTATTTTCGATGTCTTGTTGCCTTCCTAAAGGCACTATTGCTTTTCTGCTTACAATTCAAGCCTTTCATTGCCTTCACAGAAAAGCAACGCAACACAATGTCTTGTGCGAAGCAGGTAGACTGCAAGGCAGTCACGGCTTGTTCGGGTAGTTGCTTTGAAGTGTTCGTGTCAAATCGTTCATTTGTGCACGACAGTGCACAGCAAGGCAATACTGTGGCATGGTGCCTATAGCAATTCAAGACATCTTGTGCAGCTCTCTAGTAGACATCTAAAAAGCAAAAAAAAAGAAAACAAAAAAACACATGGGAAAAATAAAGAAAATAATAATGAAACACCAAAAAACGCTAAAACAAAAAATTAATAGTTGAAAAATAGAAGAACGAAGAACTTCATTATCATCATGAATGTGACTGTGACTTGGAATTTGATGTCGAAATTTGAAGTGGAACGACTCTGGCAACACTTTTGACAATGCTGCTGCTTGTCGAGTGCTGTTGTCGCTGGTAGCAATGAAAGGAGTGAAATGTGTGTGTGAAAGAAGCAGGGCCATAGTAGAAAAGGGTGAGGGGGAGGGGTGGGGGGGGGTGGTGTAGAAGAGGACGAGGAGACGGAAGGGTAGATGCGAGGTGAGAACTAAAGTCAAAGGCCAGCTGATGATAGACGAAAAGAAAAACGGGGAAAAACCAAGAAGTCAACCAGTCAGTCAGCCAACCAGCCATTTAGTCAGTCATTCAATCAGTCGGTCAGTCAACAGGTCATTCAGTCCACCAACCAGTGAACGATTCAGCCTCTAAACAGCTACAACAACAAACATACGACAGCTATTTAGTCAACCAGCCAGTTAGCCAGTCTGTCAAGTAGTCAACCAACCAACTACTACAACAAACCGGTGACAAAATTTGACGTTTGCAGGTCAGTAGAAGAATGTCGCGTATAACTGACAAGCAGTTATGCCGACAATCCGGCAACACAGACACCATTCCGTAGCTTCCTCATTTCTTCTTCGTCAGGTTGCCGGAGACATTTTTTTTTATAATTTAATTTATTCTCCACTCCGGATGTTAAATAAAAAATAGAAGATTTTTTCAAATAAAGGTTTCTTTTGTTTTCTGAAGGAAGGATATCATTTGATAAATGTTTTTGTTTTTATAGAAACAAGGAGTTTGTCAAACATTTAATAAAATAATAATATCAACAAAAATAATAATACTTGTACAATAGATTAAAGAATGATAAATATAAATGAGTATTAAGAATAAAGAGATTATAAAGAATTTATAGAGGGGAAAAAAGACGAGACTAATAAAATATCTGTTCGAGGAAGAAAAAGAAGAAAATAAAATAATCCACAACGAGTGCTAATTGTAGTCAGAGTATATATGGGTTTATTCATCTAGTATTGTGCTGAATAACACATGTGTTGTTGTTGTTGTCATATAAGAATATAAAATCCCTGAATTTATTAGTACCATGTAACAAAAATATTATATTAAAAAAAAAAACAACGAGTACAAAGAAAGAGTGAGAGAGAGAGAGAGAGAAAACACCCATTGAACAAAAGGGTACCTTAGTGAAAAATGAGAAAATATTTAGGTAAAAATAAATGCGTGCGTGTTAAAACACCGTTTTGCTTAAACGGAAATACAACAGAGCGGAAAATGGACGGGGGGCAAAAACCTCAGTAAAAATACACCAGTGAAAATTGAGAATAAGAAAGGGAAAGAAAAAGAGTGATAGTAAGAAACACAGGGTAAAAGCGGGAGAGTGAATGAGTTTAAGTGAGTGTAAAAGCGATGTGAGGAGGGAGTCAAACAGCAGGGGTTGTTCTATACAACAACAAACAACCGACAGGTAGGTTCATATATTGTATGATATGATGTGATATTCATGGAGTATGGATGGGTGACTATTAAAGTAATGGGTGACTAGTAAGCATTCTAGGGTAACAGAACCACCGCGAGGACTAATGGGCCATGAATGAACCCGAGGGGTGAAGGAGACCTGGGAGAAAACCTGTGAAAAATGTTACTGACAAAGAGTGGTAGTGTTGAAATTTTAAAAACTGTGGTTTTATTTCGTATTTAACCCTTTTATTGAAACTACATATTTATAAGTTCAATTTAGCCTATTTAAAGTGGAGATTGTCAATGAATTATTGAAGATCATATCATCTCATCATCAGAGCTTATAGAGCCTTGATCTATAGTAACTCAGTATAGCCACGTGGTAAAGTCCTGGCATTTTATCCTTGGAAGATTATAGGTTAAGAAGATTCTTTTTTACTCACCCCCACTGCGCACATCTCTCCCCTCCTCCTCACCTCTAACCTCTTCTGCCCCACCTCCAGCCCCACCTTTAGCCCCTTCTGCCCCACCTCTATATCCCTTCACCCATCTCTGCTCTTCTCATCTCTACTCTCTCCTTCTCTTTCCTCCGCTACGCTACTTTGTTAGATGAAAAAATTCTAATTAAGACTGAATATTTTTCGTTTTTGTTATTGTTTTCTTTTCCTTGTTTTTCTTTCTTTTTTTGTGTATATTTGAAGGTGCGAAAGAATGAATGAATGAAAATGAATGAGTGTGAATTAGTGTTGGTTTTTCTCATCTCTCGCCTCCGACAAACCTCCCTCGCTTCCCTCACAAAAAAAAAGAAATAACAATTTTGGTTAATGTGCATTTTTAATGCTTAAAACATACAACATTCATTATAAAATGTAGACGAGATGTTCTTCTTATTTCCATATATTATTCTCTACGCTAATGAAAATGTTTGAATGACTTTTTAATGCTTTTTTTTTGACACTCAGAAGAGCATTTTTGTTGACACTGTTGACATTCATCTGTTGACTGGCATCACTGGATTAACTTGCTGTTAGATATGCATACAGACAGACAGAAAGACAGACAGACAGGCAGACCCACAGACAACTAATATGTTGTTGTTGTATTGTTTGTTATTTTTTAATTAGTGAATCTAATCTATTTTCAGATTGAATGAGTGAAAAAGATTTACATTGAGAAGGTGACATGAAGTGAGGTGATCTCAAAGATCAAACATTATAGTATATATTTATTACATGTTATCTCTGAGAAGATTAAACAGAACATTCTTTAGAATTCTTTATTTTTTCTCGTTGGCAACACTTTAATGCAAAAATGGCGTAAAATTCATATCTTGCGTGGGATTTAAAACAATCTTTGTTAATAATAATAAACACACTTTCAAAAATCAATAAATTAAATTAATTAATTTAAAATATTATCTGCAGAATCGAATTACAGCCAAATATTTTGCATTAAATAAAATAAAACTTCACGATAACCTCGATTTTAATTGAAAAATCATTTTCTTTCCATCGTCAAATTGACGCCGTGGACGAATCTGTTGTTGTCCTTGCATTGCATGCATGCATGATTGCCTGCCGGTTTGTCTGTCTGTCTGTCTGCCTGCTTGTCTGCATACATGAAGGAATGCATGCCATGCATATCCTTAAAACGGATTAAACAAAACAACAACAACAACAACCACCGACAATACTATAAATTGGTGCATTAAGTCGTTATCTCAATTAAAGACTTGGATGGTATAAATAATAAAATGACGCCGGTACTTAAATTGTTTCGGTTGGTGTTGTTGTTGTTGTTGTTGCTGTAGTTCTCGTTACTGTTGTTGTTGCTGTTGTTCTCGTTACTGTTGTTGTTCGTGCTGTAGTTCTCGTTACTGTTGTTGTTGTTGTTGTTCTTCCTGTTGTAATTCGTGCTTCTGATGGTGGTGTTGCATTTTTTTCACCCGCTCACTTGCTTGATTCATTCAGACAAATTATATTGTAAAATTTTAATGTTCTGCTTGTAATCACCACAAACGTTGGCTGTGTAACGTGTGTTGTTGTTGTTGTTGTTGTTGTTGTGTTGTGTTGCGTGAGTAAACGTGTCGGAATCGTAGAGAAAACGAACGAACACCATCATTTCGCCTGGAAATGAAAACGAAGACAAAGACGACGGCCAACAAAAGTTTTTGATGCGAGTGTGGATACGAGTAATAATTGGAAATTGTTTTTGTTATTATTAAGTTTAATGCGGCAGCTGTTGATGGTGATGATGATGATGATGAGGATGGTGGTGCTGCTGGTGGAGTTGATGGTGATGTTGTTATTGTTGTTGTTATTATTTCTGCCACTGATTTAAGTTTGTTGTTGCTGCTGTTGATCTTGATCTTTGCTACTTATATTGTTGTTGTTGTTGTTGTTGTTGTTGTTGTTGCTGTTCCTGATTAAATGCTGCTGCTGCTGTTCTTGATTTCTTGATTGTTCTTGATTTTTCGTTGTTGTTGCTTTTATTGATTTTAACGATGCGATTCAAATTGTTATCATTGTTGTTGGTGTTGTTGATGTTGTTGTTTGTGCTGTTGGTGGTGGTGGTATCTTTGACTTTAATGCCGCTCTTGATCTCTGACTGTTGTTCTTTTGTGTGTTCGATTTGTTGCTGTTGTTGGTTTTAAACATTGTTCATTGCACTGTTTTTCTTGCCCACCCCCACTCCACCCCACCCCACGCATCACCTGAAAAAGCTCTCAAGTGAACAAAGTAAAGCATTCGTGCGTGTCAGTGAGTGCGATAAATATTCGGTTAGGTTCACAAAAGTCACGCACACACTCGCAGAAGTCACACTGATACTAACTTCACACATACTCGGCTTCTATGTCTGTCAATAGTTACTTTTGTCATACTTGATGCTGTCCCTGTTGCCACCCGCTGTCTCTCTCTCTCGCTCTCTCTCTCTCAACATTACAGTTCTTCTCTCTACTCTCTACTCTACTTTGTTGCAACACTAAATGTTTGCCATTCTGTGTGTCTGTCTATCTCTGAGTTAGTCTGCCTGTCTATCAGTTAGTCAGTCTGTCCGTCTGTCATTTCTGCTGCTTCTGCTCCTGCTGCAACTGCTACTGTTGATGTTGATAGCTTTTTATCAAAGGATTCCATTCATCATCTTCCTTCGATTACGTTTTTGCTTTTTAGTGTTTTTTTTTTACCATCCCTTTTTGATTTCTCATTTGTGTGGTATCAGTAAGAGTTCAGTTGATGTTGTTGCTGTTATTATTGCTGTTGTTGTTGTTGTACAAGTGCTCTTCATTATATTCAGCTCTCGACTTGTTGTGCCGCAAAGGAAAACGATTAATTAAAACCATTTCCATCATTCTATTGTCACTTGCCGCCATTGAATTTAAGCGAACTCCTCATCGTCGCTTTGATTCGCATCGATCCGATTCAACACGACTCAAAGCCAATTCATTGTGTATATGTGTGTGTGTGTGTGTGTGTGTGTGTATAGAAGAGTTGATGAAGGATTACCATTCATTCACTCATTCATCGTATAAACTTAACACTCCGCCTATCGAAATCCATCAAAGAATCAACCAACTGAAAAAACTAACCAAACATCAAACATCGAAGCGACAACAACGAAAAACTAAACCAAAAAATCATCAACCATTCACCAAGTTCACAATAACCAGTCGATTCACCAACCAACAAACTATTCAACCAGAAAAAACCAAACTGCAAACAACAATATTTTCGTTAAACTGTTGAAATTTCGTTAATTTCTTCAAGTTTTTCTTAAATTTTTGAGATTCTGATGAACTTTTTATAAGTTTTAATGAATATTTTGAGCTTGGATAGATTTTTAAACTTTTAGAATATAGAATTTCGTAGAATTTTATGGAATTTCGTACAATTTTTTAGAACTTCGTAGAATTTTTTAGAATTTCGTACAACTTTTTTGAAATTTTGTTCAATTTTTGAAATTTCGTTAAATATTGTTTGTTTTATATGTATTGTTTTGTTAAATTAACGTTTTTCGTTAAATATTCTAAGATTAATTCTATTCGAAACTCTGTAAAATTTTTGATATTTCGTTCACTTTTTATGAATCTCGTTGAGTTGTTAAAAAATTCCTCAATTTTTTTTCTTATTTTTCACTTTATGCTTTGAATACTTAATCTCTCTCTCTCTCTCTCTCTCTCTCTCTCTCTCTCTCTTCGTTCTTCCCTTCCTTCCTTCCTTCTTTCGGGTCACATTCCTTCCACTCCTCAAATATGTTTACATTACGTTTCAGCATGATTACGTTTCGTTGTCGTCTATGATGACGTAAAGCTACTGCTGTTGTTGTTGTTGTTCTGCTGCTGCTTTACATCTCCAAGCATAACATAGCTTTCATAGTTACAACAACAACGTAATGAATCCATTTTCTACGAGTTCCCTCTCTACGTTGCGCTTGCATGGGTTTCGATTTTAATTCGTTGAATTTAATTGTTTTTGTAGTTATTATTATTGTAGTTGTTGTTGTTGTTGCTATCATTAATAAACCACCGTTTTAACTGTTTCTGGGCCTTTCGCTTTGCATCGTACTTTCTCAGCTGTTGTCGCTGCAGCTGCAGTTGATTCCCCCTCACTGATTATTATGTATGTATGTCACACGTGTACATTTACATCTACAATCCTCATCTGTATAACTGTCACACTGTATGAAGGCACACGCCCATAGAATACGTCGACTTCGACGGTATACGTTACTGTAAAGAAAACTTTTCTGATGGATAAAGTTGACAGTTTCAGTGTTACAGCTGTTTAGTGAAAGATTCTGCTTCAGAGATAATTTTTTCTTAGCCTCACTACTTTTTTGTTGAAGCAGAATTGTTTCCCGAGTTCCTCGATCAATTTTTCCGTGATCGATTATCCAAGAAATAGAATTTATGCGTTGCAGTTGAGTTGAGAGAGTCGAAAAGTTTAGAGTTGTGCTGTTTTGGGTGCCGACTTTGACGGATGCATTGTTTACGTTGCTTTCACGTTACGTTTTGACAGTTCAATACGTTGAAGTCGAAGTAATACAGATTCTATGGGCTTGAGCCTTAACAACCCCGAAATGTGTCTGCATATTGCGCATGTTTGTGTGTGCGAGTGTCTTCCTGATTCCTGTGATTTGTCTTCCGCTGTCTTTCTCCTTCCTTCTCTTTCCCTCTGTGCTTGTATTAATTCCATATTTATTAAGCTGATTAGCAGCTAAGTTCTGCTCTTCCTTCACTTTCACTCACCGTTATTCTCTGGCTTCTCCAAACCTGCTTTTGACAATCATTTCTCTAGCGTTTGATACCATATTTTTGCATCTATCTCTTTCCCCGCCCCCTCACCCGCTATCTCTTCATAATTGTATATCTGTCTCTTGCTCTCTCTCTCTCTCTTTGTCTCTGTTTCTGTCTGCTATTAATAAATGCCAAACACAAATCCTTCAATCTGTGTGTGCATCCTTAATTTATTGCATCCTGCTGTTTATAAGTAACAGTAACAATAGCAGCAGCAGTATCACCAGCATCAGGACGAATCTCAACAAC